>OY283144.1:51117061-51717061 GCA_958299785.1 Medicago lupulina | reverse complement strand
CCGATGCTCTTGCTACCTTGTCTTCCATGTTGCAAGTGAACCATTGGAATCACGTGCCGATGATCAAAGTACAACGCTTAGACCGGCCCGCTCATGTGTTTACTGTCAGTGATGCAATTGTACAGACGGATTCAGGCGGAGTCAACAACAAACCCTTGTATCATGATATCAAGCAATTTTTGCAAAGCCGCGAGTATCCGCCGGATGCTTCCAACAAAGACAAGAAGACGCTGCGCAGGCTGGCTAGCAAGTTCCTGCTGGATGGTGATGTCCTGTACAAAAGGAATTTCGATATGGTGTTGTTAAGATGTGTTGATGAATGTGAAGCAGAACAGCTAATGCACAATGTGCACGATGGCACCTTTGGGACCCACGCATCAGGGCATGCTATGTCTAGAAAGCTGCTGAGAGCTGGTTACTACTGGATGACCATGGAGCGCGATTGCTATCAATATGCCAGGAAGTGCCACAAATGCCAAATATATGCTGATATGATCCATGTGCCTCCGCACACTCTCAATGTTATGTCTTCTCCGTGGCCTTTCTCTATGTGGGGCATTGATATGATCGGAAGAATTGAACCGAAGGCTTCGAACGGTCATCATTTTATCCTGGTAGCAATCGATTATTTCACCAAATGGGTCGAAGCTGCCTCATATGCCAACGTGACTAAGCAAGTGGTAGTCAAATTCATCAAGAACAATATCATCTGTCGGTATGGTGTTCCTAGCAAGATTATCACTGACAACGGTACCAACCTGAACAATGACATGGTGCAAGCCTTATGCGAGAAATTCAAGATTGAACACCACAATTCTTCTCCTTACAGACCTCAGATGAATGGTGCAGTTGAGGCCGCCAATAAGAACATCAAGAAGATTGTGCAAAAGATGGTAACAACATACAGAGACTGGCATGAGATGTTGCCCTATGCTTTACACGGCTACCGCACTACAGTCCGTAGTTCAATCGGGGCAACGCCTTTTTCTCTTGTATACGGCATGGAAGCAGTCCTCCCATTGGAAGTGGAGATTCCGTCTCTCCGTGTGATTATGGAAGCAAAGTTGTCTGAGGCTGAATGGTGCCAGAGTCGGTACGACCAGTTGAATTTGATTGAGGAAAGACGCCTAGATGCTTTGGCCCATGGTCAGATGTATCAAGCAAGGATGAAAAATGCTTTTGACAAGAAAGTTCGTCCTCGGGAATTCAAGGAGGGTGAACTCGTGTTGAAGAGAAGAATGAGTCAGCAACCCGATCCAAGGGGCAAATGGACGCCTAACTATGAAGGACCTTATGTTGTCAAGAAGGCTTTCTCTGGCGGTGCTTTGATTCTCACACACATGGATGGTGTAGAACTTCCGAATCCTGTGAATGCCGATATAGTCAAGAAATATTTTGTCTAGATATGAAAAGAACAGCGTGGTAGGTCGAAAACCCGAAAGGGCGGCCTAGGCAAAAATGCGCTTCCCGGTGGATCGAAAACCCGAAAGGGCGGTCCAGGCAAAATAAGGGACAAGAAACAAAAATGTAAAAGCTCGCTGAGATTACATGTAACTCGGGCAAAAATGAGCGTCTCGATGAGCCGAAAACCCGAAAGGGCGGTTCATGCAAGAATGAGATTGAAATAAAAGACAATTGACTATATTTCGCAAATTACCATTCCCCTTGGGACCTTTGCAATTGATGATTGACTGTTCTCATCCGAGGTTTCGACGCCTGTGGATTCAAGAGCTTCAGATACCATAGTAGTTACTGTGTTCAATGTACCACCAACCAATAAAATTACCATTTTCCAAGCTTTGTAAATCCGTGGAGTCACGCCTTTGGCTGATACCACCCTTATACATCGATTTGAGCCTATGCTTTTGTTTGGCACTCTATTTTTCTATTCTATTTTCAAAGCTTTGTACAAAAAATACTCTTTCTATGTTAATAATGATGCATGTCTGGAATAAACATCCTGAAAATTGAAATTTTTGAGTATCTTGAAAACGAGCCTGAACAGCTAGGTACATTCAAATGAACATGCATGAACAAATCTACATTGATAATCAGTTCCAATTCAAGTTGCTAGCAAGCCTTACCCCAGTGACGGTCTGTGGTCAATGGCAAGAATGAAAAAACAGAATGAAAAGCATGAAAAATGAATATGCTCGCTAAGTCGAAAACCCGAAAGGGCGGCTTAGGCAAAAATGAGTGCCCCGATGGATTGACGACCTTCGAAGGCAATTCAGGCAAAAACAGGGGCAACAAAAAACTATTCCCCGGTGGGTCGAAAACCCGAAAGGGCGATCCAGGCAAAAATGGGGTGATGAAAATGAAAGATAATAATAAACAAAAAAACAAAAAAAAAAACATGCAAAAGCATTGACCACAGATGTCCAAAGCACTTACGTGGCTGCTCCAACAAGCGGCAATGCCATTCAGTTTGTCTTCCTCTACAATTTTACAGCTTCCGATGGTCTCGATGTATCTTCAAACAACTGCATCCCCAGAAGAAGAACTTTTGCAAGTATATGTCCGAGCACGAGCCATTACGTGCCCAATATTCCAATGTTTTGTCTGTCTCTGCAAAATTCTGTCTACAAATTGCCAATCATCATGCATTTCAAAGCATTCATGCATGCATAATCATGCATTCTATATGTTCATGCATTTGATAAAATTGTCATGCTATTCATACGCATCTGCATTCTCAATCCCTATGTTAATCTCAATCAAAATCAATCATGTCAATTTCAAAATTTCTTCTGCTGATAACAAATGTCTACTGTCATGTCAATTTCAAAGTCCAACAGTCTTGTCAACATTCCTGTCAAATTCAAGCTCCTGCAGTTATGTCAATCAAATTCAGTTCTTTTTCAAATACAATTCGTTTCTATTAACGGCCAAGTGGCTAGTTCGCATACGAGAACAGCTTGTGCCTGTCAATTCACTCTTGTTATCGGTCAAGCAGCAAGTTCGTATCCAAGAACAGCTTGTGCCTATCAATTTGTTTCTGTTACCGGTCAAGTAGCAAGTTCACATCCAAGAACAAGCTTGTACCTATCCTTTTGATATCCGCCGGGCGGCCAGTTCAGATCCAGGAACAGCTCGTGCTTTCTATTTTGTTTCCTGTCAGCCAAGTAACTTGTTCGTGTCCAAGAACAGCTTGTGCTTTCTATATTTTCTTTCAGCCAAGTAACTAGTTCGTGTCCAAGAACAGCTTGTGCTTTCTATATTTTCTTTCAGCCAAGTAACCAGCTCAAATACAAGAGCAGCTTGCGCCCTTTGTTGTCAATATTCCCGGTCAAGTGGCCAGTTCGCATCCAAGAACAGCTTGTACCTGTCAAATTTGCTATTAAGTCTCCCCAGTGAGTCTTGTTATTTTGTTAATGTCAACCAGTCCCGCAATGGATACGACATACTCCTTTTTGCTATTTTGTTAATGTCAATCAGTCCCGCAATGGATACGACATGCTCTGTTTTTGTTATTTTGTTAATGTCTACCAGTCCCGCAATGGATACGACATATTCTGTTAAATTCAATTCTCAGTCTGTCTTGCATTCATAACACAAATGTTGCATGGCATACATAGCATTTACAAATGTATTTTTACGCCCAAAATCAGTGCTAATGTCGATATTTAAGTATCTTCGTCGCATCAAGCCAAAGACTTTGTCTCTTGACTCTCCAGACAAAGAAACTTAAATAGGGGCAGCTGTCATACCCTCATTTTGGACCTAAAAATACTCTTTCAAATTCCTCTGCTATTTTCTAATACTTTCAAATTTACCATGTTCTACTGTGCTTCAGCTGCATACGTTACTGCTTCAGTCTTTTAATTTTTTGCATAAAATCATACAAAAGGGTATTTTGGTCATTTCCTACAAAGGAACCCATTTTCAGACCCTACAATTTGTTCCTGAGTCTTTTCTATTTGCCTGCATGAATCATTAATCAAATTCTGTACAAAAATCATCTTAGTTTTGCATCTGAGTCAGTCTGAGTCAGTCTGAGTCGTTTTTGCCCCAGGGGCATTTTAGTCTTTTCACATCAAATAAATTTTGGGTAGAGAGGTATTTTAAAATACCTCATTTGTGGTAATTTGTTCGTTTTAGTCCATTTTGTCAATTTTAATTGTTTCACTTTACGTTGCATTTCAAATTACATTTTTAAACCAATTTTATTTTTTACATTTTAGTCCAAACATTTTAGAAATTGCAGTTCAGTCCAAATATTATGTTTTTGCAAATTAGTCCCAATTCTTTTAAAAACAGTCAAATTCTTTAATTCTTTTAAAAAATAGTCCATTTTTTTAATTGCAAAAAGGTCCTGTTCTTTTCAAATTTGCAGTTTAGTCCTTTTTTCAGATTCAGTCCACAGGCGCCACGCCAGCTCAGTCCAGTCCACGTGTCACTACCTCATTGGCCAGAATCACACATGGCGGCAGGCTATAAATAGTACACAGTGTCAGAATCAGATCCATTCACGCGCCACATCACTAACAGAATCAACATTCTCTCTCTTGGCAGTTACAGATCAAAAACTCACAAATTCACCAAAAGCTTCAAGAACAGCCATGGAACCCTAGTTCAATCCGAAGCAATTCCAGCACCAATTCACACCAAATTCATACGAATTCCTCAAATTCAGTACCAAATTCGATTCACAAAGGCAAACAGTAGCAAAATTCACACGAATTCAACAGAATTTCATACGGTTCTCAGAGATTCAGGGTGAATCTTCATCATCGAACCAGAACACCTGCAATTCGAACACGAGCACGCCACTGGGAGCAGCGCGCTACAAGTGTGATCGCAAGATTCAGATCAGAGAAGAAGAGGAAGAAAAGGTGAAGAGGATCGCAAGATTCGAATCAGAGAAGAGGAAAAGAGGCAATACCAGCTTACCAGAGGAGATTCAAAGCCAAGGATCAAAGAAAACGGTTCGAATCTCCAATCACGAACACAGGTAACGCTCTAACTTCACCTCATTTCAATAAGAACCATTACAAAATCCAAAACGATGTGAACCTGTAGCAAGCTCGAACGGTCCGATCCAGAACCCAAACCCTAACACAAAATCATAAAAAAAAAATCAAAGAAACGTTTCAGAATCCACAACCAGTGCGAATCGAAGCGATTTCTTGCGATTTTACAACAGATTCAGCCAAAAACGCGACGGATCGGAACAGTTCGAACTTAAGGCGTAAAAATTCAAAGATTCACATCGTTTTGACGGTTGAAGTTGCTTTCTCTTGGATGATTCATGCTTAGAACGATGATACGAACAGATTAAGCTATAGATGAACAAGTTCTGGGTAGGATTCAAGAAATTAGGGTTAGGGTTTGAGGAATTGAAGAGAGAACGGCGGAGAGAAGAAGAGAAGAAAGAGAAAATGTCACACAAAATGAATGGGAACGGGTTTGAAACCCTTTTATATACGCGTTTGGGTCGGGTTGACCCAAACCCGACCCACTCTCTTCTCACTCTCAGCCGTTTGATTCAGATCTTGATGGATCTGGATCAATCCAACGCTCCTGGAGCGTTAGTTTGATCCGGATCCATCAGATCCGTGGGTTTGGGCCATAGATCCGTGGGCTTTAAGCTTCTGTAGGTTTTCTTGAATTTTCTTGCTATGTGCACCTCTTTTCTTGCTGATTGAACCCATATGCATGCCAAATTTCTTGCAAAAATTCCAAAAAAATTGCTATGCGTTCTTGGTATGTTTCTTTACTGTTTAGTGATATTTTTACATGTTCAGAGCTAATGGAAATGATACGGATTAACTTCATTTTTGATTCGTATATTTTGTGTGTTTTGTGTGAATTTTCTCGTGCGATGTTTGATCCGAAACTCGTCATGTGATGTTGATGTTTGGCATTTAAGTTTATGATAAGTTCCCCCTGATGTTGTGCTAATTCTTTCAATTGGGGTAGTTAATTGATTTTGCTTACAATTTTTGCAATATGTTTAATAGTATTAGTTAATTGATTTTGCTTACAATTTTTGCAATATGTTCAATTGTGTTAGTTAATTGATTTTGATTACAACTTTTGCGATATGTTCAATTGTGTTAGTTGATCTTGTTTACCATTCTTGCAATATGCTCTATTTTTGTTAAGTTTGATCTTTGTTTATAATTTTGCAATAATTTCGATCTTGTTAATAGGTTAGCTTTTATCTTACAAGTTTAGGTGCTAGTTTCCTAATTTTGCAAAGTTTAGCTTTCGATTTCTTGTTTCATGTGTAACGCCCTAATTGTTATTTATTTATTTTAGTTGATTTGTGTGTGTTTTATGTGCTTTAGAATTATTTATGTTGATTTATGTGAATTATTGGTGTTTGCTATTTTAATATATTTTATTATAAAGAAGTAGTAATGATTTTTATTATTTAAGTGGAGTAGAAGAAATAATATTATTTTTGAAAATAGGAGAATAATGGTTATTTAGAATTAGTAGAGTTAGGAGGGGGTTAATGAAAATTAAAAGGAATTAAGTGAGGGAGTAAAGAGAAAAGGGGGGTTATGTTTTGTTAGAAAGAAAAGAGAAAACCAGTAAGGAAAGAAAACATTTTGTACGTACAGTAAAGAACAAACAGAGTTTTGGGGGAAAAGAGCCAAGAACAAGGGGAGAGCTAGGAAGAGGGAAATTCATCCATTTGTTATAGAAATTTGCTGAATTAAGGTAAGGGTGGGTTTATGATTCAACTGTTAATATATATATATATATATGATTTCATGAATTTGGATTGAAAATTAGTAGTTTTGAAACTAGGTTTTGAATATGATGAATTGCTCATTCTTGATGAATTATGTTGTTAATGATGTGGTATGATGTGTTTCTGATGCCTTAAAAGTGTACTGAACCCATAAACTTGTTTCTAAACCATTTTGGGTGATTGGGGAATCAAAAATGGGATGTTTGGATGATATAGGGTTAGAAAATCGTAGGTTAGAATTCTGCCCAGATGAGCACTCGCTCAAGCGAAATACTCTTCGCTCAAGCGAGCAACGTTTTGCCACGACCAGTCTGAAATTTTTGGCCGCTCGCTTAAGCGAGCCACGAGCGAACCCCAAGCGAGCAAAATGCTAACCTTCGTCATTTGCGTCGCTTAAGCGAGATTCCCGTCGCTTAAGCGAGAGACGCCCAGGATAGTGTATTTAGCCTGTTCGCTTAAGCGAACCAGAAGCGAGCTTCAAGCGAACTAAAACCCAACTTTCGTCATTTGACTCGCTCAAGCGAGATGCTGCTCGCTTAAGCGAGCTGGGTCCTGTGCGACCCAAAATGTGATTTTCCAAAGATGTTCTAAACTCAAACCTAAGCTTTCTAAGATGTTTATTGGATTTATTAAGAATTGTTTAGATGATAAAACTATATTATGAAGAAGATTAAGATGGGATTTATGTATGTTTATGTGCAAATATTGATATTTGCTAATTGAATCGTCTTGTTGATGTTGAGTGGTCTTGTCCAGTTGGGGAGGGTATCCTAAGTTGTTGTTGTTGTTGGTTGCATGCTGATATGCTCCATTAAGATGTTGGGTTGTATGCTGATATACACCATAGAGTCATTTCATACTCATTTGCATTTGTTGGGGGCTTATTGCCCTGGAATGTTTATCATTCACTGTTGGGGGCTTATTGCCCTGGAATGTTTATCATTCACTGTTGGGGGCTTATTGCCCTGGAACGCTTTATCGTTCACCTGTTGGGGGCTTATTGCCCTGGGATGCTTTAACCATCCAAACTGTTGGGGGCTTATTGCCCTGGAATGCTTAGCATTCAACGCGCGTAGTTGGTACCACATGCATAATGCATTAGATGTTGATGGAGTCTTGCATTAGTTGTAGGAGTGAGTTGTCCTTTTGGGATTGTTGTTGGTGAGATGTCGCCACAAGTGTTGTTGTTGTTGTTGCTGATATTAATCAAAGATGATTTTAAATTATAAAGTTGAGATGATGTTGATGATGTTGCTGTTTGTTGTTGTTGTTTCAATTTACTTTGATGATTCATATATCTGTATATTACTTTTGATTTGTGAACTCACCCCTTCTGCTGGAATTGCCGCCTTGTGGGCAAGTGCAGGTAGTGAAGGCTTGTAGGTTGATGGCTCCTGTGTCTAGGGCTCTGATGCGTAGAGGGATGGGAATATTGCATATTTAATTCTTCATTCCTTATGTATCACTTGTTGAACTATGTTATTGATTTCATTATTGGAGGATATTGTTATGTTGAGGCCTTTGTGCCAAGGATTGATGTAGATGACTTGAGATATTTTTATAATAAATATTCCGCTGCAGAAATTTGATACGATGGAATTTCTTGATGTTTTTAAATAGTTTTATATTCTATTTAAATGAAATTTTGAAAAAGTAGATGTAATACTCCGTTGTTTGTTGAACTCTGATAATTGTTGCATATTATTATGTCATATTTGGGAACGGGGTGTTACATCATGAGTCATGATTAGTTAGCATGCATTTTCTCTTCACATTCCTCCATATTATGTTGTTCTTGTTGCCTAACATTTCATTATCATTGCATATTGCTTTACTAACCATTTTGTGTTTCATGCCTTTTGAAAGCTCTAATTCATCCCCATTCTCTAAGTTTAGGTTCCATTCAATTTCTCAAATAGTTTACATTCCTTTTAAATTCTTGAAAGATCATAGAATGTAAATTAGGACCCGATGTAAAGGACTATGGACTATAATGATGTACACCGACACACGCACCGACACGCACACACGTTGCATGAGCTAACGCTAGGTGTATGTTTAGGATGCGCGATACTTAGAGAAAATTAATCTTTTTAAAAAACAAATAACTTCCATCACTTCAAATATTTTCCAAATAAACCTTGGAGTCAAAACTCCAAAGGATTTTTCCTTTATTTTCTTAATCAAATCAAAATGCAATTAACTTCCAAACTTAAACCGTTTTCATTAACAATTGAACCAACCAAATGCTCTCTTTTCTTTTCAATTCTAATGCATATACGGCCTCTTTCCTTTCTTCAAAACCATTTTCAAAAACTTAAAAAACAAATTAAACCCACAAAAATATTTTGGAAGAGAACTACATGGAATTTTGATCCCTTAAAAGGGTATGTAGGCAAGAGACTCAAAATCTCTCCAAGTCCAATAAAATAAAATCCAATCTCCTTTCTCCCATTCTTAAAACCAACCAATCTTTTTACAAATAGCGATAAAAGCAAAGCGTATACATAAAGCATAGTAAAACGGTTCCTATAGGATACTATAGTCATTGCGGGTGCCTAACACCTTCCCGTAGTGAAACCAGCCCCGAACTCGGAATTTCTAAGGTTTTCTCTTGATTTTACCTTTCCCCAAAAAAAATAGAGATATCAATGATTGAAAGGTTCAAATCCAATTAATGGTTTGACACCCGAAAATCGCGATAACAGGCTCGATACGATGAAGCATTTCGATAGCGAAGTTTGAAAATAATTATGAGCACGCGAGTGATTGGGGTTGACATTCTTTGACTCAGTGATTCTGCAGGTCCCGGTCTGACACGTCTCGCATAGAGCGTGCTGAACTCACTAGGAGCGACGTCTGATGGCACAGATGTGTTGTCAACTCGTTCCGTGGTTCTATGGTGACGTCTGGGGCCCAGGTTCGTTATGTAATGAAGAATCGTTGACGCCAATGACCCGTATGCTAGTAATATGAAGACTTCCTTGAGAAAGAAATCAACGAGCAAGCAATGGTACGATTAATCAAAACATAGAATACGAGAATACGAAGGTGCAATGTTGAATGTTCAAGTAAAGCATGTACGAGTATTTGATGAGTCTTCGGTGGAGATTCGTCAGAAGGATTCATGGAAATGAGAAACGTGTGGCAAGAGAAATGCTAAGATCCACTCGTTTCGATGGGTGAACAGTTATGGTTGAACTAGAATGAGGAAATCAGAGTAGCGCAGCAGAATGTGATGAAGGTTTGACGGGATTGATGTTGTGCATTTGTGAGGTGTGAACTTGTTTGGGATTCCGGTACCCTTTGTGCCAATTATCGTTAGAAATATGTGGATTGTTGTCATGCATTGATTAAAAACTGTTTTCAAACACTGAAACTGTATTGTGCATCTTAAGACTTGACAATTGAGGTTTTTATGTTAAAATCATGATTTTCTGCATTCTGCACTGACAAACTTCGCTTAAGCGAGTCCCTGTTCGCTTAAGCGAGTTCCTGACAGAATTAACATGGACCGTACGCTTAACAGTTCGCTTAAGCGAACTCATGAGCGAACTGTACGCTTAGGGGTACGCTTGAGCGAACGACGTCTGGACAGCACATTTTGAAAATTTTCTTTGAAGCCCAGAATGCTGTCCAGCGTGATTCTTTGCAAATTTTATAACTTCGATGAACCCTCAAGGTCAAGGAAATAATGTACAATGCATAATAAGATTTTATATGTAAGAAGCATGAATGACAATGACATATTCCTAACGGTGAACGACATGAGAGAGCCGGACGAGTTGTGTGCGGTTGGTGATGAATACATAGGTATGGGAATGGTTACAAGCGAGATTCAGATATCAGATTTTATACGAAGTAACTCGTACGCCTTACGCCATGCTTGATAAGTAATGACGATATTTGCTATTATTATGTAAACCATGAATTTCTACGACTCTTAGAGTTGAAGTGCATCAAGGGACTTGGAAACGAAGTTTATTTTAAAAATAAGATGTTTTCACATTTCTAAGACCAATGACGCACGTCGTATGCGAGTAAGCTCACTTAAGACGTGCAAACTTCGAAACCAACTCATGATGGCGAGTTTGGGATGAGTTGTACGACTTTCTTTTTAAATAATATGGTGACTCATCCTGTGGTTCCGAAGTACGGTCATTGGGTGCGGATTGAAATACTCTTTTAAGGTTTTATATAACTTCATTCCAAGGACCCGTATTTTGCGCTTAAAGATTTCTAAAATGAAACCTCAAGACAAGTATCGTCATTATCTATCAGGATTCGGCGCTAGAGGGGTATGTGGACCAAGACTACCTTTGAATGTTAAGTGTATTGGCAATTTCGACTTCGTCTCTCATGTCAGATCCCTTGGGTTACCGTGAGTTCGGTTGCTTTGGATCTGAGGCAAGGAAGGAAGTTTTAAGGGATTTTGAAAGAAGACAAGAGTTTCGTATAGAAATCCAGTAAGAAGGATCTTGTGACTGTGTAAGCAACGCACAAATAGTGATCTTGTGGATGTCAGTTATATGTATGCTCGATGGAGTCCTTTTGTATGGAGGGTTTCTTGAGACTTGGAAGAATTTGAAAGAACTTGGGTTAAGAGTATGCTCGTTTAGACCCTTGGGTATATGAATTGTTATTTGGATGATGTTCTTATGACCATGCAAATTATTTTAATTAAGTTATGTTTTCTGGATGATCCTGATGTCTTAAGTTGTTAGAGGTCAAAGAAGGATATGAAAATTTTATTTCTTCATTTTCGGTACGAAGAAAATTTCGCTAATAGCTAGATGATTTCGCTATCAGCGAAATTCCCCGAAGTCAGTTAGCAAATAATGGAACTTTGGTGGCCAAGACAGAGCCATTTCGCTATCGACGAAATTTTGGCGAAATTGACACACCAAGTTTTATCATTGTCTAACTTTTGGGCTTATAGTACCACTTGTTTAATACGGATTGAAACTCTCGATCTCTAACAACATAAGGGGACATCACAACCAAGCTTTTCAAGTTAAATGCATGGGACATACGAACGTCTTTCATTAACAACAATGCTTAAGAGAATTGGGTACAAGTTACATTAGCCTTTCAGATGTTTCATCAAATTGATTCATCAATCTATCAATCGGGGTTGTGCGGACTTAGTGGATATGTTCGAGTTAGTGTGGTGATTGGCTACTATCAAGTAGGTAGACTACGGACCCGAAATAACTAGTCTGACACGTAGCGAGGATAGCTTTGACTCTGAGAAGATCAGTTTTGGTGATTTGGGGAACTACTCAAAGATATTACGTTGGAACTCAGTAATTGTTAAGTGGTCTCTAAATTTCGAGGACGAAATTTCTTTAAGGGGGGTAGAGTGTAATACCCAGCTCGTCATTTTGGGAATGCATAAGTCGGAAGTATGTTAGAGAACATTATTCATGGAATTCAAGTACGGCAGAGAATGGTTTTTATGCATTATCAGTGTTATCGGGTTTATGTATCAGAGACAGGTTAAGCACGTCTGGGATAAAGGGCATTTCAGAAATTGCACATGAGGAGTATATAAGTATGTTGGGCTAGAAATGTTCATTTGAGCAAGGTTACTTCTCTCTCTAACTTGTAAGAACAAACATTTCTCCTCCTTCTCTCTAACTCCTCCACCGCCCCTCTTCCTCTCCAATTCATCTATCTCTCCAAGTTTTATGCAATTGGTGAATCAAACTTGAAGTATGGAATCTAGTAAGCAAAGCAACATCATGCAAGGGCACAAGCTTAGAACTTGGGAATCAATAATCAAGAAGTTAGGGCTTTGGTTGCTAGCAAGCTTGGAATCAACTCTGTTTGTTGTTGGTGAGTTCTTAGATAGTTTCCTCCCCTTGGGTATGTATGAATCTTTGTGAGAAATTGTGTTGTAGCTAAATTCTAAGTTAGGTTTTGAATATGAATTAGAACCCCCTTTCTGCTAGAATCTGCTAGATTGTGTTGATTGTTGCCATAAATGAATGCTTTGATGTTTCCTATGTGTTCTGGATGTTATGCATGCGTTAATGGCTCGAAATCTAGTGTTTCTGCATCAAAATACGATTTTCTGCAGGTCTGTTACGGATGAACTTCGCTTAAGCGAAGCTCTGTTCGCTTAAGCGAACAACACACAGGATGGCAAGCCCAGTTAGCTTACCAGTTCGCTTGAGCGAACTCCTCAGCGAACAACACGCTTGGAACTTCGCTTAAGCGAGCTGGGCCAGGGCAGCTTGTCCGAAAAACCGTTTTCTAACGCATCAGTGCCATCCGGAACATGCTTAACATACTTTTAACGTACATGACTTTTGAAAGGAAACAGAAACACTCGGTATTAAGCCATAACAATGCAAACATCGTACGTTTTATTGAATCCGGATTTCATGGCAATAATCATACCCCGGCAGAGGATAGTCATAAGTTATGACATGTTCAGGTTTATAGTAGACTAAGAATAGAAATGCAGATCTAAGGGTGAGTAAGTCCTAGAGCCTCGACTTAGGCAGTCGAGAACCAGTAAGCAATCTTAAAGAATGAAGTTCCTAGGTATCTGTTATGATATGATGCCGAGTGGCGAGCTAGTTTAAGATCCATATGCTTATGTTATACTATGCCAATGTTTATGATATGTTGGACTATGAACAAAACTATGTTTTATGCTAGGCCATGTCGTGTCTCTAACTATCCATGCTAGAATGGGATACCGGAGGTTCACACCAGGTGGATGATTTAGCGGTAAGGAAGCCGCACGACATGGTGGAGTCCGATGTTCCCTAGCTAGGTTCATCGGTTATGTTTTGGAATATACTCGGGGTTACTCCACTCGACTATATTTCCGTAAAATCAACTTAGTTAATCTTTCAGACCTTATTAATGAAATGCTTTTGATTATGAAGTTTATGTTACGATTATGTATACGCTACGAGGTTAGATACCGATAGCCTAGATAGTAGAACTAGTTAAGTATGTGTACCGACGACGATCTTAGTTTCCCTAATCGTCCGGTGTAGTTCCGTGTCACGAATATGTTAGGCTATGTCTTGATGCGTTTAGTGCGTCTTGAGTTAGCGGTCCTAGGATCCCTTGACCGCCTTGATACGAAGGAAGCAAATAAGATGACCCTAGGACGACTTTAGCTTTGCACGACCGTCTATGTAAGCCTCACGCACGACGCCCATCAGTCAGGTAGCGTCCTAGACACGTGGTGACTATAGGTTTCCCCGAAGTCACCTATAGCCTAGGGTTAGGAGAACTCACTGAGACATTATGTCTCATCCCAATCCTTATTTGTTTCAGACTAGCAGAGCAGTTGAGCAAGTTTATCGCCGGATGGATATTCAGCAAGGACTCGTTCGTACCCGCTGCAGGATGTTCGCAAGGATTTCAAGAATGTACTTTCATAATATTTGGATTGTTGTATGGTATCTCTTATGTACGAACGTGAATTTGTTGTATACAATATTCATTCGAAGTAATTTAAGTTGTAAATTTTAATGTATCCAGTACTAAGTTAATGCACATGCTAAACTTTCTAGATACGTTTAGTATGGGTGTTACATTCCCTCGGGATCCAAAGGACAACACATGCACCAAAAGCCAATCAAAGCACTTTGGGGGATGAGACAACATTTACATGAAACAGAATGCATAAGGAAAAGACAAAAAGCGGAACACGGATAATCTCCTTTAAATGCGGCGTGAAATAAAATACATTTAAACATAAATTGGGGAAGAAGAAGGCACACAAACTAAGGAATCTCCCCCGAAGGCGGCATGAATTTAAAATGCATTAAATGTGAAAAGGGGGAGAAGAAGGAGCGTGATCGAAGGAATCTCGACATGAATTAAAAATGCATTAAACATGAAAAGGGGGAGAAGAAGGCATGTGATCGAACAAGTAACGATGTACAAAAATTGAAGATAAGTAGACTCAAAACAAAAGAAAAGTTCACTAAGAACAAATTCATTACAAGATACCGCCACGCGGGAAAATATCTTAAAAACACAAAATCCCAAGAGGAGTCAATCAACGCTCAAGCTATCAAACCTCCTCGGCTCCAAGCGGGTTGGTGGGACTAGCTCAATTTTCAGTGTCAACTCTCCCGACTTCTTCTCAAAAAAATGGTGCTCCTTGTGCTCAATAAAGACCTTTGAGCGAAATTATTTTCCGCTGCGACATTATTTTGAATTATTGAAAGCAGTTGTTTTAAATAAATAGTGGATTTAACTCTATTTATAAATGATGATATTTTGAAGAACGAAATGTGACATCCTGTTTGCGATGAAACTCTGATTTATTATGTATTATTTATGTGTTGGAAAAACGGGGTGTTACAATAATTGTGTACTTGGTGAATAATTGTGATTGATGATGATTGTAAATTGGTGAGTACTTGTGATTGGTGAATTGTAAGTTTGTTGAATTTGTTGATGACTTTGTGATGACGTGAATTTATGATGGTTGATGAATAATATTAATGAGTGATCTTGATGCTTAATCTTTGAAAATTGAACTTGATGTTTTTAAAATTTCAATTGATTATGCTTATTTATGTAATGTATTGACTAACCCTCCAGTGGTTGTTTGGTCACTGCCTCGCCATATTTGAATATGGTGTAGACGGAGTGCAGGAGTAGCTTTGTTGCTTGCTTGGTGAGTTGCTTGAGGATAGCGGGAGCTTCCTCTGTTTATCTGTTTCGAGCCTTTAGTTTAGGGATCTGATCTTAGGATGTCGGTCTTTACTTGTTTTTGATGTTGACTATCTTATGTAGTGTTGAGATTTGTACTCTTATGTTTGAGACTAGAAGTTTATTTGTTGATGTATGTATGGTGATTATGACATGGTTTATTTGAGTTGTATGATATTTATCCACTTCGACGTTTTGTTGAGTAAATTTTATGCATGTTGATTTGGAGACTTATTGAAGATGTGACGACAATTTCTTGAATATTTATTATATTCACGTGTGTTATCGCTTTAATAGAAGTAGGGAGTTACATTCTAGACCAACTACAACTCTTTCCGAGATTTCTTACCTTCATCACACAAGTTATACATTCCAACATGGACTACAAATTGTCAGGTCTCAAAATAACCACATTAATTCATCTAATCAGTTATCTCACCACCTCTAATGGAAATCAACACATTAGAAATAAATGAGTAGTGGTTTCCTCTCCCATTTCACAATTTACACTCCTCATATAAGCATTTGAAGCAAGCACTTCCGTCTACTTAAATTCATTCTACTACGGGCTCAATCTAATAACACCTCCCAAAATAACACAACGACTTTTAATGGAGCCGGACTCTTCCACAAATATGGAAACACCTTCTTTTGCAAGTCATGTAGATCATTTGTAACAAGATGTATGTCTTCCAACAATAAATAGGCTGAGTTCAACAAGAAATTACCACTCTCTTCTGGTTTTCCACCACCACCTATCGACATCATTACCGATAACCCATCTATTAATCACTTATACCAAAAGATCCACCAAGTTCTCCTTCCAAACAAACAATCTCCGCCTCCATGACCCTATCCTCTTCTCTCCCTCAACTCCCTCACCTTTAAGTCCTTATGAGTTGCAATTGAAAATAAGCGAGGAAATTGCAAATTCAACGGGACATCACCCACCCAAACATCTTTCCAAAAACCAAATTGTCTCAACATTCCCCACCTTCCTTGAAACTTCGTTTTTGAACCAATCAATGCCTACATTGTCTTCCAAAGCTACAATATCTTTCCACCACCTAGAGGTACAATATAGCCACGATTCATCTCCACAACTGACTCCTCCCATTATTATATCACCATATTTCCCAATTAGGCTTCTTTCCATACTGGTCTCTAATTTCAAAGCAACCACTATTGCCATTTAGCCAAAAGACTCATGTTCACTAACCATACGTCTTTCGCATCCAAACCTCCTTTCAATTTCAGATGACAAACCTTTATCTATTTCACCCGACTTATCTTCCTACACCTTCCTGTCACTTGCCCTGAAAGAAATTCCCTTTGAACCGCATCACCTTCCTCCCAACTTTCATTGGAATTTTCATGTAAGAAAGATAAAAAATATTCGTATCGAATTTACCACCGAATTAATAAGCACAATTCTATCTCCAAGACTCACATATTTGTTCTCCCATGAATTCAAGTGTGTAGACAATTTCTCCAACATCAGCTCCCACATTGCCATTGTTTTTGGATTTGCCCAAACCGATAACCCCAAATACATAAAAGGAATTGTACCTTGACTATAATTCAAAAAGTTACAAGCCATCTCCATAAAGTCACGACCAATATTTATTCCCATCAACGAGCTCTTCCAACAATTAACCTTTAATCCAAATGCCATCTCAAAACCTCTAAGAATAGCCTACAATGTCCAAAGATTATCCACCGTTGGTTCCCATATACATAATGTATCGTTCACATATTGAAGGTGAAAATTTTGAATTTGTTGAGTATCCCCTTTGAACGCGGTAAAAAAGATTCTTCTCCATCGCACTCTTCATCAACCCTCCAAATTTTCCCTTAAAGGTCTCTATTATATCATTGCAACCTTCCAAATTTATATTTTGGAAATTTCTCTCAAGGTAGATATGTGTGATAATAATCCAATTGCAAACTTCTACTGCGTGTTGCAAAACTCTCTGGATAATGTTTTTAGCTACATCCAACATTTCATATACACATTAGTTAATAGAAAGTGTTCACCGCCGCCTACTTCATGCATCCCATGGATTCTCACCTCATTGCCAGCTCAACAGTACTCCTTCTGATTGTCTTCCTCGCCATCCATCTCCACCACACTTTGGGTTGTTGCTCATTATTTCAAAAACAATTTTGATTATGGATTCGTTCAAATCATAAACAACGTTCTAAATTGAACGGCCGCGCCATCCCTGTTGGTGGTGTTGAGCACAAGTTAAAGGAACTAACAAAAACCAACAAACACAATTCAAAATTGGCCTCCATTGAAGCTTCCTCAAATATAAAAGCATGCAACTTTATAAGTATTCTCAAATTGGTATTGAAGACAAATTAATACAGAGACTGATGAAGCTAAATGGTCACAAAAAAACCATCAAATGATTTACATTTTTATATACTATAGTCAGGCCCATCCATGGGGTGTAAATGTAAACAGCTCAACCGAGCTGGGCCTCAAAAAGTTATGGGTCTAAAAAAAATTATAGACCAATTACCACCCCCATTCAAAGAAAATAAATGTTCCTTGTTTCTTCTTTCTTCAAGATGACAATGCTACTTCTTCTTCTCAACCTGACCTCGTGCGTTCCCCTTGATCTCCATCTCTCAGCCGCACGCTGCCACACACACCAGTAACCACCATCAGTCCAACCTCCTTCAATTATTCCTTTGGCAGTTTGTGACACCAAATGTATCTTGAAAAACATGTTTATCTGTTAGGTTATATATGGAAATACTATACAGAATTAAAAATAAGCAAAATCACGTTCTTTGTATAAAGTATCATATGAATGTTGTTTTCCAATACTCAGTTTGATTAGCTTTTGTATAGATCCATTCTGGAAATGGATTAGAAACTTTTTATCCTAGCAGTGTATTCATTCCATCAATAAATTGATTCTGTATCCTATAAAAAGCTTAGTTTTCTACCAAAATAAATTGTTAAGGTTTGGTCTTTCAAATATATCCTTGGAATTAGGTCCTCCTTGAAATTGACTTTCTTTCATCTTTTTCAATGCAATGACTATTAGAGGCCAAATTAGGTCCTTGATGCTAATATTATACAGTATGTTGGTTTAGCTTTAGGTGACTTATTTTGCAATTATGATATACCCACTGGTGTCAAAATAGATGGAGTTTTTTAAGGTATCATTTTCACACAAATGTGCTTATAGTGTGCAAAAAAAAATTGACATTTGCGATTTATCCAATGCTTGTTGAGGTAGTTGGGTTAGATGAATATTGTAGCTTGCAAAAGAGCATTGGGCGAATATGTGACTATTTTTTATGTTTATGGATTTTATTTTCAATTAAAATAGAAGATTGATCTTCTAAAAATATTTGTTTTTATTTTATTTGAGACTTCTTTGTATTATAAGAACCGAGCCTTCAATTTCATAAGGATGATCCTGACTATAACATATACATTTAAATGAGTTTTTATATGTTAATAAAAGTTCTGCAATTTTTTTGGAGTATTTGGAAGCATAAGAATGTCAAAGTGTGGGAAGACATAACAGAAACTTGTGCGAAGGTGGTTGAAAGAGCTAGGTCCTTGGTAGAACATTGGAAGCTCGCAAATGTTACATGTGCCAACAAGCAAGTTGCGCCTACTGCTAATCATATTACTGCAGCTGCTCACGCAACTCCTACTGTCACGACTACTGTTCAGGTTCGTTAGCAGCCTCCCGCGCAAGGTCAAATGAAATGTAATATTGACGCCGCGTTTTTAAACCATCATAACAGAACCGGCATTGGTATTTGTATCCGAGATGAAGGTGGTGTGTTTGTACTGGCCAAAACAATCAGCTTTGTTGGTGTTTACTCCGTTGATATTGGTGAGGCTTTGGGTCTCTATCATCCCTTGCAATGGGTTAGTGACATGCAACTCGAAAATATCGACTTTGAAGTTGATTCCAAAACCACAAAAGAAGCCATTTACTCATGTAGGGAAGACATCTCTGAATTAGGAAATATCATCATGGCTTCCCGGGTACTTCTCTCTTTCAAGTTCAACAACTCTCAGGTGGAGTTTGCTAGGAGACAAGCAAATGTGGCTGCTCATACTCTCGCAGGAGAGGCAACGCTTCTAGCTAGTCCCGTTGTTTATTTTCATATACCCAATTGTATTGAAACTTTGATTATTAATTATATGCTATAAGCACCTTTATTTCAAAAAAAAAAAAGTTCTGGTCATTTCTTGTAATTATTCTACGTTAGCCTTACCAAGCTTATTCTACTCATGCAGCACCAAAAACAATAACAACAACAACAAGAAACACCCTTAGTTGCAATAGTAGGGAGGGGCTTCTTTATTTGACTTCCTTTTTTTTTTTTAGGTTTTATTTTGAAATTCTGGCACGTTAGATTTAGGATGTTCTACGTAATGTTCCAACACCGGTTACACTCAATAAGATGTTGAATTAAAAGTTTAGAACATCAAGCTAACACAAACAGATAAATGGAAACAAACAGAAAAGTAAAATGCACAGAAAGTTTGTTAACCCAGTTCGGTGACAACACACCTACTCTGGAGGCTACCAAGCCAGGAAGGAAATCCACTAGTGTAGTCCTTGTTCAATAGCTCTCAGCAAATCACGATTTTCACTATGGACCTAGTACCTACCCGTACTGAGTTCAACCTAGGAACTCCTAGATTTGAGATCCCATCTCACTCCCTTACAACTGATCACAGACTCTGTGATTCTCAAAATACAGACACAATCAAATAAGTGAAGTTCCTCAGGAAATCACATAAGTTTTGATTCTCTAATAAAGATACGCAGGTTGACCAACACTAGTGAAGGTGTGGATTCCTTAAACAAACAAACGTGTGCGTAAAATAAAACAAGGTACATAACATATAGAACCATGCCTGGATGTTGGAACATTGTGTTCCACATCTGAAGTGAATATTTTTTTTAGGCAAAAGTGAAGCCAACATACAAATATCCAACAATCTCCCCCTTTGGCAAATTTTTGGCTAAAACAACTTGAGGCCAGTCCAAACAAGGAAGAGAGACAACACGCAACCTTTTCTTCAACATGCACAAAAAAAATCTTTCTTGAAGAAAGGTACGCATACTCAGATTACTCAAAGATACCAAAAAAAATAGTTCTTCAGTGACATCAAAATCTTCAAGACTAGAAGAAGTATATCACAGATCTCAGATTCTGCTTCCAATATTTTCACAAATAATACAACAAATGGTAATAAGCAAACAAGAGAAAAATAGGTATCATCCTAGAAAATCAGAGACTTGCAGCAGCGAAAATATAAAGAAAAATAAATTCCCATAAAATACCATACAGACAGTCATCTGTCACAACATGCTACTCAAATACTCAGAGGGAAAAATAAACTCTCAAACAACATACAGTAGCTAATAGAGAATGTTCCAGCATCCAACCAAATATTCAGGAACACAGAAGAGTATTACTCCCCCTCAAGGAACACAAAGCAGTATTCTAATACTCCCTCCAGAATACATGTGTTTGAATATAAACACAATCATGCAAAAGCGTAATCATATATACACATCCAACCCATCAGGAAGAACTTCAGAAGAAAAAAAAAGTACTTCAAGCCGAAAGCACTAGTACTTAAAATTCTCAGAAGCATATGCAGATGTTTCAACATCACCTGACACATTATCTGCTATTGTACATAAATCTGCTCAAAGTAATCCTGCTCTTAAATGAGCACACATACACTTGTACCTGCTCTCCACAAGCTTGCAAAAAAAAAAAAAATTACACTTCCAACAGAATATACTACCACAAGCATAAACATACCACATGCATATCTACTCCCTCTTTTTAGCCATAAAATATGCCAAATAATAATTAGAGAAAAGCATAAATCAAAGTTATAGGTACTAGTGTTTTTTGAACATTAGCTGCTATAATTCCTCATGGACGCAAATACCCAGCTTCCTCCTTAATCTCTCAAATTGTTTGATATCTAAGGCCATTGTGAAAATGTCAGCCAGTTCTTCTTCAGTAGTCACATGCTCAAGAGTCACCACCTTCTCTTCAACAAGATCCCTGATGAAGTGGTGCCGTATGTAAATATGCTTTGTTCTGCTGTGTTGTATATGATTCTTTTAGATGTTGATTGCACTTAAGTTATCACAGTATAATGTTAGAACACCTTGTTGAACATCATACTCCTCCAGCATTTGCTTCATCCAAACTAACTAAAAGCAGCTACTTCCTGCTGCGATATATTCTGGTTCAGTTGTTGATATCGACACATAATTTTGTTCCTTGGTGAACCACGACACAAGATTGTTCCCAAGAAAGAAACAGCCTCCTGATGTACTTTTTCTGTCATCTACACTACCTGTCCAGTCAGCATGACAGTACCCAATCAACCTGGAATTGCCACTATGAGAGTATAGAATTCCATAGTCTTTGGTGCCATTGATGTACTTCATAATCCTTTTTACTTGAATCAGATGGCTCATCTTGGGCTCTACTTGATATCTTGCACACACTCCTACAACAAAGGTTATATTAGGTCTGCTTGCTGTAAGATATAGAAAACTTCCAATCATGCTTTTGTAAAGGCTTTGATCAACAACAACACCATTTTCATCTTTTGATAACTTCAAATGAGTGGCTGCTGGTGTTCTCTTATGACTAGCATTCTCCAAGCCAAACTTTTTCACAATGTTCTTCGCATACTTACTCGGAGAAATAAATATCATATCTTCCATCTGCTTGACCTGTAGACCAAGAAAGAAGGTCAATTCTCCCACAAGACTTGATGGGATAAAACCGCAAGTGCACGGTCTTATCGAAGTCGTAATAAAAGAGTATCGTTCCAACAGGGAGTTTTTCAATTCAATTGACTTAAATATTATGATTAGAAGAGAAATAAATTGCAAAGTTAGGGTTTTCAAAGGTTGAAAGAAAATATAATAATAAAAGAGAGCCTTGGGATTATTGGTTCATCATAATGACAAATCCTTCACAAACCGAAACTTTAAACCTAGAACCTTATGTTAGACTTAGTTTCTAATGACCGGTTTCCCTTTAGCCTCTCACTTTTCCTTTCAATCCAGTGAGAGTTTTCTTCTAGCAATCAAACCTATTTCACTGATTTGATTACTAGAAGAAGCTTTTAAGGATTAAAACTACCAATGTCCAAAGATTTGCATAGACTATTTCACTGCCTTTACAATCTTTGTCTAAATTCACTTGTTCCAATATCAAGACTGCGCTCTCGCTTTATGAATTGATATTTGGGATAATGGATTAATAATTATCAAACCCTCCGCTCTCGCTTCTACAGTTTGAAAATGATTAATTCATGTTAAAACGGTGAATTTAGATTAGAAACTAGGGTTACATAAGATTTAAGAATAAAGCTTGGTTTGATTAGGATTATGTCATTATACTTATCCAACAATCCCAAGACAAGAGAAGTCTACTCACTCATGTTCATCGTAGACATAGAGAAGAAGAAGAAAAGCATAAAGTAAATAACAAGGAAAATAAAGAACTTTTATTAGAAACACACTTGTCACTTATTGTATTCCAAGAAATAAAAGATGATTATTTGTGATGGCTAGCTACTCTATTTATAGTTTACAATGCCTTAAACCCTAAGAAATACATCACTAGAATGTTCCATAAAAAACCACGGGCTTTTTGGTCAGAAATAAACTAATAGGTAGCTTGTACGAGAAGCAAAAAGCAGCAAAAGGAAATCCTGGGAGGTGGCACGGCCGTGCCACATTTGGCACGGGCAGTGCAAAGCTTCTGACTTGGGGGAGATATATTTTTGTCTCCGAATCTTCGTATTTTTACTCTGAATCAGCTCCAAATCTCTTTCTTTTGCTCCAACACTCACTCTATCAAATATTAATTCCTGAAATATAATAATATGCAATCTAAAGTAAAATAGATCTAAAAGGAAATAATATTAAAATAAAATAAACTTAAATCTAATTAAAACGAAACTAAATATTATATTAAATTAACTAATTATTGACTCATCAAGACTCATCTCAAATTCATACTGCATCTGATGGACAAAATGTTGAACCATCTGATTCGACATTCCTCCAAATACAATGTCATCAACATAGATTTGTGCTATCATAAGTCTTCCTTTGTCCTTCTTAACAAACAAGGTCTTGTCAGTTCCTCCCTTTCTGTAACCTTGATTGATCAAAAAATTTGTAAGTCTTTCATACCAAGCCCTAGAGGCTTGCTTCAATCCATACAGTTCTTTCTTCAACTTGTACACATGATTAGGAAAATTTGGATCAATACACCCTTTAAGTTTTTCAATGTAGACTTCTTCACGTAGGTATCCATTTAAGAAGACACTTTTTACATCCATCTGAAATAGTTTGAACTTCAGAATGCAGGCCACTCCTAAAAGTAACCTTATGGATTCAAGTCTGGCAACAAGAGAAAATGTTTCATCAAAGTCTAATCCTTCTACCTCTGTATACCCTTGAGCCACAAGTCTAGCTTTGTTTCTGGTAATAGTACCATTTTCATCTGACTTGTTCTTGTAGATCCATTTTTTTCTAATAACATTTATGCCATTTGGTCTTGGCACCAGATCCCACACCTCACTTATTTTGAATTGATTAAGCTCCTCTTGCATAGCCTCAATCCAAAAATCATCAATTAGAGCTTCTTTCACATTCATAGGTTCAAATTTGGACACATAGCAGGAATTGGAGACAATGTCATTTGTTCTTCTAGTTCTGATCCCTTGATCTAGATCTCCAATAATGAGCTCTTGAGGATGATTTTTCTGAACTCTGATTGATGGTCCCTTACTCATTAGTACATTGTTCTGCTCAGCTTCTACTGAATTAGTTTCAGGTTCTATTGCAGTTTCAGGTATCACCTTATCTTGAGTAGATGTTTTAGGATATGATTCAAAACCTAGTACTACTTTAGGAACCGGTTTCTTTAGCTACATCATCTATTACCACATTGATGGATTCCATAACAGCCTGAGTTATGTTATTGTACACTCTATAGGCTTTGCTGTTAGTAGAGTAACCCACAAAGATTCCTTCATCACTTTTTGGGTCCATTTTCCTTCTATAATCTCTGTCAACTAGGATGTAGCACTTGCTACCAAAGACATGGATATATTTTACAGATGGCTTTCTTTCTTTCCACAGTTCATACAGAGTAGTTGCAATACCTGCTCTTAAAGTGACCTTATTATGAACATGACAGGAAGTATTCATGGCTTCAGCCCAGAAATAGTAGGGAAGATGTTTAGCATGAAGCATGACACTGGCTGATTCCTTTTCCATAATGCCAGAATTAGTCTCCTATGGATCTCACCCAATAACAGGCAGGGTGCCTGCTCTGATGCCAATTGAAATTCTGGCACGTTAGACTTAGGATGTTCTACGTAATGTTCCAACATCGGTTACACTCAATAAGATGTTGAATTAAAAGTTTAGAACATCAAGCTAACACAAATATATAAACAGAAACAAACAGAAAAGTAAAATGCACAAAAAGTTTGTTAACACAGTTCGGTGACAACACACCTACACTAGAGGCTACGAAGCCTGGAAGGAAATCCACTAGTGTTGTCCTTGTTCAATAGCTCTCAACAAATCACGATTTGTACTATGGACCTAGGACCTACCCGTACTGACTTCAACCTAGGAACTCATAGATTTGAGATCGCATAAACAACTAACACCGTACTTCACAGCTTTGGTGTAGTGCACAAACTACCTAACTCTTTGCTTAAAAGCTTCAGACTAATGAACAAATACAACTCAAAACACAGTCCTAAACATGCATTAATCTGACACATGAAAGGCTCACAAAATGATAGACTCAAAACCCTAAAGATCTATTGTTCAAATCACGGCTTGAATGCTGAACTAGGTCTTGTAGTCTTGTCTATATATTGAAGCAATACGGGTCAAATAATCCAATTGGGCTTTAGAACAAACCGGTGATCCATTACTCATCAAACAAAACCAGATAACGAAATTCCTAATATGTAGCCACATATTTAGGAACATACTGATTACCTTCAAGAATTTCCTAAGTCCTTAAAACTTCCTCAGGAAATCAAATAAGTTTTGACTCTCTAATAAAGACACGCAGGTTGACCAACACTAATGAAGGCGTGGGTTCCTTAAACAAACAAACACGTGCGTAAAATAAGGCAAGGTACATAACACACAGAGCCATGCCAGGATGTTGGAACATTGTGTTCCACATCTGAAGTGAATATTTGTTTTAGGCAAAAGTGAAGCCAACATACAAATATCCAACAATCTCAAAGTTTTGGCTAAAACAACTTGAGGCCAATCCAAACAAGGAAGAGAGACAACACGCAACCTTTTCTTCAATCTGCACAAAAAAATCTTCCTTGAAGAAAGGTACACAAACTCACATTACTAAAAGATACAAAAAAAAATAGTTCTTCAGTCACATCAAAATCTTCAAGACTAGAAGAAGTATATCACAGATCTCAGATTCTGCTTCCAATATTTTCACAAATAATTCAACACATGGTAATAAGCAGACAAGAGAGAAATAGGTATCATCCTAGAAAATCAGAGAATTGCAGCAGCGGAAATATAAGGAAAAATAAATTCACATACAGTCACTCAACTGTCACAACCTGCTACTCAAATACTCTGAGGGAAAAATAAATTCCCAAACAACATACAGTAGCTAATATAAAATGTTCCAGCATCCAACCAAACATTCAGGAACACAGAAGAGTATTACTCCCTCTCAAGGAACACAAAGTAGTATTCTAATACTCCCCCTGAATACATGCATCTGAATATAAACACAGTCATGCAAAGGCATAATCATATATACACATCCAACCCATCTGGAAGAACTTCAAAACAAAAAATAAGTACTTCAAACCGAAACCACTAGTACTTAGAATATTCAGAAGCATATGCAGATGGTTCAACATCACCTGACACATTATCTGCTATTGTACACATATCTGCTCAAAATAATCCTACTCTTCACAAGCTTGCAAAAAAATATTCACTTCCAACATAATATACTACCATAGGCATAAACTTAGCACATGCATATTTACTCCCCCTTTTTAGCCATAAAATATGCCAAATAATAATTAGAGAAAAACATAAATCAGAGTTATAGGTACCAGTGTTTTTGAACATTAGCTGCTATAATTCCTCATGGACACCAATACCCAGCTTGCTCCTTAATCTCTCAAATTGTTTAACATCTAAGGCCTTTGTGAAAATGTCAGTTAGTTGTTCTTCAGTAGTCACATGCTCAAGAGTCACCACCTTATCTTCAACAAGATCCCTGATATGAAGTGATGCCGTATGTCAATATGCTTTGTTTTGCTGTGTTGTATATGATTCTTTGAGATGTTGACTGCACTTAAGTTATCACAGTGTAATGTTAGAACACCTTGTTAAACATCATACTCCTCTAGCATTTGCTTCATCCAAACTACCAGAGAGGAGCTACTTCCTGCTGCGATATATTCTGCTTCAACTGTTGATAGGGACACATAACTTTGTTTCTTGCTGAACCATGACACAAGATTGTTCCCAAGAAAGAAACAGCCTCCTGATGTACTTTTTCTGTCATCTGCACTACCTGCCCAGTCAACATCACATTACCCAATCAGCCTGGAATTGTCACCGTGAGAGTATATAATTCCATAGTCTGTGGTGTCATCGATGTACTTCAGAATCCTTTATACTTGAATCAGATGGCTCATCTTGGGCTCTGCTTGATATCTTGCACACACTCCTACGACAAAGGTTATATTAGGTCTGCTTCCTGTAAGATATAGAAAACTTCCAATCATGCTTTTGTAAAGGCTTTGATCAACGACAACACCATTTTCATCTTTTGATAACTTCAAATGAGTGGTTGCTGGTGTTCTCTTATGACTAGCATTCTCCAAGCCATACTTCTTCACAATGTTCTTCGCATACTTACTCTGAGAGATAAATATCATGTCTTCCATCTGCTTGACCTGTAGACCAAGAAAGTATGTCAATTTTCCCACAAGACTCATCTCAAATTCAGACTGCATCTGATGGACAAAATGTTGAACCATCTGATTCGACATTCCTCCAAACACAATGTCATCAACACAGATTTGTGTTATCATAAGTCTTCCTTTGTCCTTCTTAACAAACAAGGTTGTCAGTTCCTCCCTTTCTGTAACCTTGATTGATCAAAAATTCTGTAAGTCTTTCATACCAAGCCCTAGGAGCTTGCTTCAATCCATACATTGCTTTCTTCAACTTGTACACATGATTAGGAAAATTTGGATCAATAAACCCTTTAGGTTGTTCCACGTAGACTTCTTCATGTAGGTATCCATTTAAGAATGCATCTTTTACATCCATCTGAAATAGTTTGAACTTCAGAATGCAGGCCACTCCCTAAAGTAACCTTATGGATTCCAGTCTGGCAATAGGAGCAAACGTTTCATCAAAGACTAACCCTTCTACCTGTGTATTCCCTTGAGCCACAAGTCTAGCTTTGTTTCTAGTAACTGTACCATTTACATCTGACTTGTTCTTGTAGATCTATTTTCCTTCTGTAATCTCTGTCAGCTAGGATTTAACACTTGCTACCAAATACATAGAAGTATTTTACAGTTGTCTTTCTTTCATTCCACAGTTCATACAAAGTAGTTGCAATACCTGCTCTTAAAGTGACCCTATTATGAACATGATAGGCAGTATTCATGGCTTCAGCCCAGAAATAATAGGGAAGATGTTTAGGATGAAGCATGACCCTGGTTGATTCTTGCAGAATTCTGTTCTTTCTTTCCACCACACCATTTTGTTGAGGGGTTATAGGAGATGAGAATTCATGCTTGATTTCTTCATATGTGTAGAATTCATGAAATTTAGAATTTTCAAATTCTGTTCCATGGTCACTCCTTATCCTGACAATGCCTCTATCTTTCTCTCTATGAAGTTGAATGCAAAGTTCTTTGAATGACTCAAAAGTATCTGATTTTTCTCTAATAAAGTTCACCCAAGTAAATCTAGAAATATCATCAACAACAACTAGAACATACCTCTTACCACCAATGTTAGCCACTTGCATAGGCCCCATTAAAGTCAATATGAAGAAGTTCAAGTACTTTTGAGGTTCCCTGATGTTCCAACCTTGGATGAGACATCCGAGTTTGTTTATGTAACACCCCGTTTTCCCGACATAAAAATTTCTTAAAAACATTTATCAGAGTACACATCAAACAACGGGATATCACATATAACATAATCCGAAAATAGTTAAATAATAATTTAACCAAATAACTTCAAAACATTGCAGCGGAAAAATACTTATAAATCATAAAACGTTTGGCACGCAGGCCCCATAAAAGTGTCTTAAAAGAGTTAGTTGCAATATAACAAAATAACATAAAGATCCACGTAAAAGAATGAAGCATGCATAATAGATAACCCCATCCCGTTACGTATCAGAGCGACCTAGACGACACAGTGAGGCAAGGCCACTCACGAAGCAACTGCACAGTAAGCACGATCACCTGCACTTGCCCACAAGGGGGCAATTCCAGCAGAAGGGGTGAGATTTCATAATCAAATAATATTAATCAATATAATTCGAATTCGTAAATAACATCATATCATTCTTAATCACTTGCATAATTGGTAAACAGATATCACATAATCACATATTCAATCATCAACAATAGCATAACATCATAAACATGACAATGCGACAATGCTCTTAGACTCCTTATATGCATGTGGTACCAAACTTCATCATAAGTATTAATATACTTTAAAACGTGTGGAGGACAAAGCTCCTATTAGTCGTGCGGAGGACAAAGCTCCTATCATGGTGAGGACTAAGCTCAATGAATGCTAATGCATGGACTCTAATCACAAAACACCTTATCAACATGCATCCAATGATTTTGAGCTATACAACATCTTATTCATCATATATATAGACGTCATGCGACTCAGTTAAATAACAGCAGCAGCATAGTCAAATATCAACAGAAACATAATGATATCAATTGCAATCAATGGCACATAATCATTCATCCATGTTCTTCATAATGTAAAAATACTTTAATTCATACTCAGTTAACATTAACATATCTTAAACAGCTTTACATGATACTCTCAACATTACTATTAGGTCTCATAAACACCTAGGGGTCCACTCTTGGTCAAACGTGCGATACAGATCGCACAAACACTAAATACATCCAATCTGGTAATGCTCACGAGGCGAGTGTTTTCTGCTCGCCTTGGCGAGTAGAGCCAGCTTCCAACTACAGTCATTCTAGGCACAATCTTATCCTACAATCATTCCCTTTTATCATCAGATATGTTCAGGTAATCGCAGGCTCTTGGGGATCAACTAAGGTCGAACGTTGCAAAACCTACGTGCTCTCAGCCCTAGCTCGCTACGGCGAGTAAGCATGCTCGCTATGGCGAGCTGCCTAGCACAACTCGCCAAGCGGGGAAAAGGCTCGCTATGGCGAGCGATGAAGTTCATCACTCGCGAGGCGAGGATCATTGCTCGCCGTGGCGAGCGATGAATGTCGCCGCGGGCAGACTTGCTATTTCCTAAAAATTCCGACAATTATCATGGTTCTAAGCTTCTCATTGATTCCAGAATTCATCCTAAACATATTCTAAGGTCTAGGAACACTTTCTACACGAATTAAACCCATTCTAACCATTTCAATCATCAATTCTAGGGATTAGACCTAGTTTTCTACCTTTCCAATTCAATCCTAATTCTTGCTAATTAATCATCCGAATCATGTTAATCAATATTACAGAATTATTAGTCTCACCCTTACCTGGTTTAGAAGACAAAATCGCAGCACTCCTTCCTTCTCTTCTCTTTCACGCGTGCGTTTCTTTTTCTCCCAAAAGTCTGATACGTTACTGACTTTCTAAACCTAACTTCCTTATTTATACTCCCAACAAATCTTATCTTATTTACTCTTTCTCCCACATAACTCTCTAAAATCCAAAACTAACCCACAACTAAATATTTTATTTTCTTTTCAAATCTTATTTTATTTAACAATAAAATAAGTTTCTTAATCTTATCAAATCCACAAAAATCATAACTTATCACAACGTCAACTAAATCATCCAAAATCATCAAAACATACCAAAATCACACATATATTATATAAATATAATATAATCACCTAAACTCAATTTAAATAAATAATAAAACGAAAGTGGGCGTTACAACTCTCCCCCACTTAAAAGATTTTCGTCCTCGAAAATTTACCTCAAGCGAACAACTCTGGATAAGACTCCAGCATCTTACTCTCAAGCTCCCACGTCAAGCTTTCACCAGTCGCTCCCGACCAAACGACTCTAACGAGAGGTATCTCCTTGCCTCTCAACGTCTTCAATTTCCGATCATCAATCCTTATTGGTAAAGTCTCCACCGTAAGGTTGTCTCTAACTTGCACATCATCACTCTGGATCACATGAGATGGATCCGGAACATACTTCCGAAGCTGCGACACGTGGAAAACATCATGCAAATTCGAAAGATGCGGTGGTAATCCAACTCGATATGCCACCGTTCCAACTTTTTCCGATATCTCATACGGACCAATAAACCTCGGAGTCAACTTCTTTGACTTCAAAGCACGTCCAACACCAGTCACAGGGGTGACTCTCAAAAACACGTGGTCTCCTTCCTGAAACTCAAGATCTTTCCTTCGCTTATCATGGTAACTCTTTTGTCGACTCTGCGATGCTTTCATCTTCTCTTGAATCATCTTAACTTTCTCAGTAGTTAGCTGAACAATTTCCGGTCCTAAGACCACTCTTTCACCTGACTCAAACCAACACAACGGAGTTCTGCACCTTCGACCATACAAAGCCTAAAAAGGTGCCATTCCAATACTAGAATGATAACTATTATTGTATGTGAACTCGATTAACGGAAGATGACTATCCCAAGTTCCTCCTTGCTCAAGAACACAAACCCTCAACAAATCCTCTAGCGACTGAATTGTCCTCTCCGACTGACCATCTGTCTGTGGATAATACGCCGAACTCAATCTCAACTTAGAACCCAAAGCCTCTTGCAAACTTTTCCAAAATCTAGAAGTAAATCTTGGATCTCTATCGGATACAATGCTCGAAGGAACACCATGCAACCTCACAATCTCCTTGATATAAATCTCTGCCAACTGGGCAACAGGAAAACTAATATTAATCGGTAGAAAATGAGCCGACTTCGTCAATCTATCAACAATAACCCAAATTGCGTCGTTCCCTCTAGGAGTATTCGGCAAACTCGTCACAAAATCCATGGATATGCTATCCCACTTCCACTCTGGCATATCTAAAGATACCATCATGCCAGCCGGTTTCTAATGCTCAATCTTTGACTTCTGACAAACTAAACAGGAATACACAAACCGTGCCACATCTCGCTTCAATCCAGACCACCAAAACAACTTCTTCAAATCATGATACATCTTCGTAGCTCCCGGATGGATACTCAAGCTACTTCTGTGACTCTCCTCAAGAATCATCTTCTTAATTTCTTCGTTGTTAGGAATGCAAATCCTACCTCGGAATCTCAACACTCCTTGATCATCGACTTGAAAATCACTATCTTCAGTCTGATTACTAGCAACTAATAAGTTTACAAACTTGACATCTTCTTTCTGCGCTTCTTTGATACTCATCAAAAAGTCACTATCAATCTTCAGCATCCCCAGCTTTACACTCTGAGGTGTCCTTTCACAGACTAAACTCAAGTCTCTAAACTGCTCAAGTAAATCAAACTCTTTAACCATCAAAGCGGACATATGCAAGGTCTTCCTACTCAAGGCATCTGCTACCACATTAGCTTTACCCGGATGATAATTTAACCCAAAGTCAAAATCCTTCAACAATTCGAGCCATCTTCTCTGCCTCATATTCAATTCCTTCTGGTCGAACAGATACTTTAAGCTCTTGTGATCACTAAACACTTCAAACCTCGCACCATACAAATAATGTCTCCACATTTTCAATACAAAGACCACAGCCGCTAATTCTAAATCATGCGTCGGGTAATTCTTCTCAACTGTCTTGAAGCATAAGCTACCACTTTACCTTCCTGCATAAGCACACCTCCCAAACCCAACTTAGACGCATCACAATACACCACAAAAGGTTCATCGGACTTTGGCAAAATCAGAACTGGAGCAGTCGTCAAACGCTTCTTCAATTCGTTGAAACTGTTCTCACAATGAACATCCCATATAAAAGCTTTACCTTTACAAGTCAACTGTGTTAACGGAAGAGCTAACTTAGAAAATCCTTCAATAAACCTTCTATAGTAACCAGCTAAACCCAAGAAGCTTCTAATCTTAGTAACTGACTTCGGGGTCTCCCATTGCGATACGGCTTCAATTTTAGACGGATCCACTGCAATACCATCACCAGAAATAACATGGCCCAGAAAACTTACTTCCTTCAACCAGAACTCACACTTAGACAATTTAGCATAAAGTTTCTTCTCTTTCAACACTTGCAAGACAATCTTCAAATGTTCAGCATGCTCTTCCTCAGTCTTGGAGTAAATCAGAATATCATCAATAAACACAACTACAAACCGATCCAAAAATGCATGGAAGATGCGATTCATATACTCCATAAACACTCCAGGTGCATTAGTAACTCCAAAAGGCATAACCTTGTACTCATAGTGACCATAACGCGTTCTGAAAGCTGTCTTCTGTATATCCTCATCTTTTACTTTAATCTGGTGATAACCCGATCTCAAGTCAATCTTGCTGAAAACACGTGCACCCACTAACTGATCCATCAAATCATCAATTCTCGAAAGTGGATATCTATTCTTGATAGTTACCTTGTTCAACTGCCGATAGTCAATACATAGCCTCATACTACCATCTTTCTTCTTCACTAGCAACACTGGCGCTCCCCAAGGTGAAACACTTGGTGTAACAAATTTCTTTTCGAGCAAATCTTCCAACTGTTTCTTCAACTCAGCTAACTCGGAAGCAGACATACGATAAGGTGCCATCGACACCGGCTTCGTTCCAGGAACAAGATCAATAGAAAACTCGACTTCCCTCTCTGGAGGCACATCAGGAATTTCATCTGGGAAAACTTCAGGAAAATCGCATACCACTTGTAGTTTATCGATCACCGCTTGATTCTCTAAAGATAAAGAAGCCATCAACGAGAACATCAACATACCATCACGTTCTAGTTGCTTTAGCTGCTTAGTAGATAAGAACTCAGCACCACTTTCCTCTTCGGCGGACGAGAAATGCACCGTCTTGCGAAAACAATTGATAAGAACGTGGTTGTACTCTAACCAATTCATCCCCAAAATTACATCCATACCGCTTAAAGGTAGACAAACTAAATCCATCTCAAAATCGCGACCATACATAGACAAAGGACAATTCAAACATACTAGAGAAGTAGTCACCAAACCCTTAGCTGGAGTTTCGACAACCATCTCTCCATTCATATCAGACACATCAAGACCCAAAGCAGAAACACAGTCTAAAGCAATAAAACAATGCGTAGCACCAGTATCAATAATAGCAACTAAAGGAGTATTATTAATATAGCAAGTACCTCTGATCAAGCGATCCTCGTTCTCTGTCTGAGTACCAGTCAGGGCAAAAACTCGACCCGTAGTAGGCGCCCTCTTCTGCTGCTTGCACTGGGAACCAATATGACCCTCTTCATTGCAATTGAAGCACACAATATCATTACGCTTGCAATCAGCTACAATATGACTCTTCTTGCCACACCAGACACATTTCTTGATCTCTTCAGGGCAAGCATTACTCTTGTGGCCTTTCACACCACAGTTGAAACACACAATCTCTGTAGGAGTACCCTTCCTTGCAGGCTGCCTATCAACAACCATCCTCTGTTTCCCTTTATCAGCAGGAGCACTGTACGGCTTAGGACGACTCTATTGTCCCTTAGCTTTCCTATCGTTCACTACCTTGTAGTGAGCCTTGGTATCCTCTTCATATATCCTACAGCTATTAACCAAATCCGGAAAAACTCGAATATGTTGGTACCCAATCGCCCTCTTAATGTCGGGCCTCAAACCGTTCTCGAACTTGATACACTTCGAAAACTCAGCAGTCTCGGCAGCATAGTGCGGGTCGAACTTTGCCAACTCCACAAACTTGGCAGCATACTCAGTTACTGACATATTTCCTTGCTTCAGCTCAAGGAACTCGATCTCTTTCTTCCAGCGAACATCCTCCGGAAAGTATCTCCTCACGAACTCTCTCCTGAACACAGCCCAGGTCACAACAGCTCCATCTTGCTCGAGGCTAGGTAACACGCTAACCCACCAATCATCGGCCTCCTCGGACAGCTGATTAGTTCCAAAGCGCACTTGCTGAACTTCAGTGCACTGCATCACCCAGAAAATTCTCTCAATCTCCTTAAGCCACGTCTGGGCTCCATCGGGGTCATACCTTCCTTTGAAAGTTGGAGGGTGATTCCTCATAAAAGTCTCCAACATCCTAGTCTCAGCATTCACGCCAGCATTCGCATTAGGTTGTTGTCCCACAGCTTGGGCAACAGCTTGTAGAGCAGCAGCTAACGCAGTATCGTTCCTCCCAGCCATTCTGATATTCTACAACAAGCAGTAACAGCAACATAAGATTAGTAATACAAATATTACTAAAACTCAATACGACTCTCTAATTGGCCGGACAAACCGACTTGCTCTGATACCAATTGTAACACCCCGTTTTCCCGACATAAAAATTTCTTAAAAACATTTATCAGAGTACACATCAAACAACGGGATATCACATATAACATAATCCGAAAATAGTTAAATAATAATTTAACCAAATAACTTCAAAACATTGCAGCGGAAAAATACTTATAAATCATAAAACGTTTGGCACGCAGGCCCCATAAAAGTGTCTCAAAAGAGTTAGTTGCAATATAACAAAATAACATAAAGATCCACGTAAAAGAATGAAGCATGCATAATAGATAACCCCATCCCGTTACGTATCAGAGCGACCTAGACGACACAGTGAGGCAAGGCCACTCACGAAGCAACTGCACACTAAGCACGATCACCTGCACTTGCCCACAAGGCGGCAATTCCAGCAGAAGGGGTGAGATTTCATAATCAAATAATATTAATCAATATAATTCGAATTCGTAAATAACATCATATCATTCTTAATCACTTGCATAATTGGTAAACAGATATCACATAATCACATATTCAATCATGAACAATAGCATAACATCATAAACATGACAATGCGACAATGCTCTTAGACTCCTTATATGCATGTTGTAACACCCCAATTTCCCGACTTAAAAAAAATTTCGTTAAATAAAACATAATCAGAGTACTTCTAAAAAGGAGTGTCACATTCATCGTAAAAACAAATTAGATAATAAATTATCCTTCGCAAAATAGTCATATATATAGCAGCGGAATTCAAAAGTCAGATTTTCATAATAGTCTTGGCTCAAGGCCATCAAAACGTCTCATAACATTTAAGTCTCAAAAGCATCAAATCGTCTTGAAGTCAACAAAATAGTTTTAAAACGTGATACATAAGGAATAGACTCATAGAGGACCCCATCCCGTTACATATCAGAGCAATCCTACGTCACACAAGACTCCTCGCATCTGCGCATCTAAGACTGGTTACCTGCACTTGCCCACGAGGCGGCAATTCCAGCAGAAGGGGTGAGATTCACAACAGAATATTAATATATAAATCAAGCAGTTATGATTAACAACATAAGATACATCACATAAAACAGCTTATTAAAACACAGGGTGTCACCATCATAAACATCTTTAAACAAACACATCAACGTCTCAAAACATCGTCTCATATTATGTCAACAATTTGACTCAACTAAATGCAACTCTTAACATCTTGACATCATGCATGTGGTACCAACTATATAAGCATTAATATGCTTCACCGTCGCTTTGAGCAAATGCTCCACCGTCGCTTTGAGCATAAAGCTCCACCGTCTCATAGTTATGCAAATGCATGGACTCAACTCTCAATAACTTAATCAAGTTAACACATCATTTCAAACGTCATTAATAATTCAAGAATGACACATGCAGCTATAACATTTACATGACAGAAGCTCATCTCATTAAACATACACATCACAATACATAGACATCATCATAGTCACATAACTTCATGTTACAAGTCATTTAAAATATAAATAATTCATCACTTTGGCATCAACACAAAGGTGCATCTTTAATCCTTATCACAGACTCCATCTCAGGCTATGAAACATCTCTAACACTACCCGAAGGGGTTCCCTCAAAGTCCTATGCGAAACAGATCGCAAGAGAACAAATCAGCCCTGAACTAACTAACTCGCCACGGCGAGTGATCTGCTCGCCACAAGCGAATACTCACAAAAGGTTACTCGCCAAAGGCGAGTTGGGGGCGAACTAGAGGCGAGAAATCATGGGTGCTCTCGGCCTTTTTGACATTTTTCACCAAAAATCTTCATTTTAAGGTTTCCTAAATTCAATCTGGTCCAAACAACTTCACAGGTCATCTCTATAAATAATGAGGCACTCAAAATTCCAAACCACTACGGGTTCACTCCAATTCTCACCAAACCATCTCAAATCTCTCAAGTTAGGCTTCTAATTCATTAGCAATGTTGTCCTAGGGAATAATCTAGGTTCTGTAACACGTTTCTACACCAATTCGCAGCCATCTCACATCAAATTCATCAAAATCCTCAAAACCCTAGTTCATGAAACTCTTCCCAATTCTTCCTAATCTCTTAGCTAATCATAAACAGATGAAATACAATTAACATTACTGAAGTTAGGCTCACCCTTACCTGGAAATATGCAGAAAATCGCAGCCTAGCTTCTTCCTCTGTTCAACCGTTCTTCCTCTCTAAAATCCAAAAGTCTGATAACGCATATACTGACTTTCCTTAACCTAATCTCCTTTTATACCACCTCCCAACTTATCTAATTCTATCTCTACCCTCATAACTCTTCCTATTTATAAATATAGCCCCATCTCTCAAAATATTATATTTTTCCAACCAATCTCTATATTTTTCGTATAAATATTCATATAAACACCACATATATTATTTTATTAAACAATAAAATAATCATCACGTCACACATCATTAACACGTCACATAATCACCAAAAATCATATAATATATAATAATATACTATATTCTCTAATAAAATAATTAAATAAATAAAGAGGGCGTTACAACTCTCCCCCTCTTAAAGGATTTTTGTCCTCGAAAATTTACCTCGATTAAACAACTCTGGATAGAATTCCAGCATCTTACTCTCTAGCTCCCAAGTCAAACTTTCACCCGTCGCTCCGTCCCAAACAACTCTAACGAGAGATATTTCCTTGCCTCTCAACGTCTTCACTTTCTGATCATCAATCCTTACCGGTAAAGTCTCGACCATAAGGTTGTCCCTAACTTGCACATCATCACTTTGGATCACATGAGACGGATCCGGAACATACTTCCTCAGCTGAGATACATGGAAAACATCATGCAAATTTGATAAATGTGGTGGCAATCCAACACGATAGGCCACCGCCCCAATCCTCTCTGATATCTGGTACGGACCAATAAATCTCGGAGTCAACTTCTTTGACTTCAAGGCACGTCCAACACCTGTCATAGGAGTAACTCTCAGGAACACATGATCTCCCTCTTGGAACTCAAGGTCCTTCCTACGCTTGTCATGGTAGCTCTTTTGTCGACTCTGCGACGCTTTCATCTTTTCTTGGATCATTCTCACCTTCTCAGTAGTCTGTTGAACGATCTCCGGTCCTAAGACCACTCTTTCACCTGACTCAAACCAGCACAACGGAGTTCTGCATCTCCGACCATACAAAGCCTCAAAAGGTGCCATCCCAATACTCGAATGGTAACTGTTGTTGTACATGAACTCTATCAACGGAAGATGACTATCCCAAGTCCCTCCTTGCTCAAGTACACAAACTCTCAACAAATCTTCCAACGACTGAATCGTCCTCTCCGACTGACCATCTGTCTGCGGATGATAAGCCGAACTCAACCTCAACTGAGATCCTAAAGCCTCTTGCAAACTCTTCCAGAATCTAGAAGTAAATCTTGGGTCTCTATCCGATACGATGCTCGAAGGAGCACCATGTAGCTTCACTATGTCTCTAATATAAATCTCTGCCAACTGAGCTACAGGAAAAGTAATATTAATTGGTAGAAAATGAGCCGATTTCGTCAATCTATCAACAATAACCCAAATGGCGTCATTTCCTCTAGGAGTATTCGGCAAACTCGTCACAAAGTCCATGGATATACTATCCCATTTCCACTCTGGCACATCTAAGGGTACCATCATACCAGCCGGTTTCTGGTGCTCAATCTTCGACTTTTGACAAATCAAACAGGAATACACAAATTGTGCCACGTCACATTTCAAACCAGACCACCAAAACAACTTCTTTAGATCGTGATACATCTTTGTAGCTCCTGGGTGGATACTCAAGCTACTTCTGTGACTCTCTTCAAGAATCATCTTCTTCATTTCCTCATTGTCAGGAATGCAAATTCTACCTCGGAACCTTAACACTCCCTGCTCATCGACTTGAAAGTCATTATCTTCAGTCTGATTACTAGCAACCAATAAGTCTACAAACTTAACATCTTCTTTCTGTGCCTCTTTAATATTCTTCAAGAAATCATTATCAATCCTCAACATTCCCAGCTTTACACTATGAGGTGTCCTTTCACAAACTAAGCTCAAATCCCTAAACTGTTCCAACAACTCAAATTCTTTCACCATTAAGGCAGACATATGCATAGTCTTCCTACTCAAGGCATCTGCAACCACATTAGCCTTGCCCGGATGATAATTCAACCCAAAGTCGTAATCTTTCAATAATTCAAGCCACCTTCGCTGTCTCATATTTAATTCCTTCTGATCAAACAAGTACTTCAAGCTCTTGTGATCACTGAACACTTCAAACCTCGAACCATACAAGTAATGTCTCCATATTTTCAATACGAAGACCACAGCTGCCAACTCTAAATCATGCGTCGGGTAATTCTTCTCATGAACTCTCAATTGTCTTGAAGCATAAGCTACCACCTTACCATCTTGCATAAGAACACCACCTAAACCCAGCTTGGACGCATCACAATACACCACAAAAGGTTCATCGGACTTTGGCAAAATTAAAACTGGAGCCGTCGTCAGACGCTTCTTCAGCTCATTAAAACTATCCTCACAACGGATATCCCACACAAAAGACTTACCCTTACACGTCAACTGCGTTAACGGAAGAGCCAACTTGGAAAACCCCTCAATAACCTTCTATAGTAACCAGCTAGTCCCAAAAAGCTTCTAATTTCCGTAACCGACTTAGGAGTCTCCCATTGCGATACCGCTTCAACTTTAGACGGGTCGACCGCAATACCATCACCAGAAATAACATGGCCAAGAAAAATTACTTCCTTTAGCTAGAACTCACACTTAGACAGTTTAGCATACAGCTTCTTTTCCTTCAACACTTGCAAAACAATCTTCAAATGTTCAGCATGTTCCTCTTCAGTCTTGGAGTAAACCAGAATATCATCAATAAATACAACTACAAACCGATCCAGAAATGCATGGAAGATGCGATTCATATACTCCATAAACACTCATGGTGCATTGGTAACTCCAAAAGGCATAACCTTGTACTCATAGTGACCATAGCGAGTTCTGAAAGCTGTCTTCTGCATATCTTCATCTTTTACCTTAATCTGGTGATAACCGGACCTCAAATCAATCTTGCTAAACACGCGGGCACCCACTAACTGATCCATCAAATCGTCAATTCTCGGAAGCGGATACCTATTCTTGATAGTTACTTTGTTCAGCTGTCGGTAATCAATACATAGCCTCATACTACCATCTTTCTTCTTTACAAGCAAAACTGGCGCTCCCCAGGGTGAAACACTTGGTCTAACAAATTTCTTTTCAAGCAAATCTTCCAGTTGTTTCTTCAACTCAGCTAACTCGGAAGCAGACATACGATAAGGTGCCATCGACACCGGCTTCGTTCCAGGAACAAGATCAATAGAAAACTCAACTTCTCTCTCTGGAGGCACATCTGGAATTTCATCTGGGAAAACTTCCGGAAAATCGCATACCACTTGTAGTTTATCAATTACCGCTTGATTCTCTAAGGATAAGGAAGCCATCAACGAAAACATCAACATTCCATCACGTTCCAGTTGCTTCAGTTGCTTAGTAGATAAGAATTCTGCACCACTTTCCTCTTCAATAGAAGAAAAATGTACCGTCTTGCTAAAACAATTGATAAGAACACGGTTGTACTCTAGCCAATTCATACCCAGAATTACATCCATACCGCTTATAGGTAGACAAACTAAATCCATCTCAAAATCACGGCCAAACATAGACAAAGGACATCTTAAACACACAAGGGAAGTAGTCACCGAACCCTTAGCTGGAGTTTCGACAACCATCTCCCCGTTCATATCAGATACAACAAGATTTAACTTAGCAGCACAATCAAGAGCAATAAAACAATGCGTAGCACCAGTATCAATGATAGCAACTTGTCATACCCTCATTTTGGACCTAAAAATACTCATTCAAATTTCTCTGTTATTTTCTGATACTTTCAAATTCACCGTGTTTTCAACTGTGCTTCAACCGCACATCTTACTGTTATTGTCCCCAATTTTCTTGCATTTGAAACCATTCAAAGTGTTTTCTTGCATTACAAGTCCTTAAAAAGGGTCTCTAGGACCATTGCATATTTTCCTGCATTTTATTCCAATTTTTGCATAAAATCACACAAAAGGGTATTTTGGTCATTTCCTACAAAGGAACCCATTTTAGTCCCTACAATTTGTCCCTGAGTCTTTTCAACTTGTCTGCATGAATCATTAATCAAATTTTGTACAAAAATCATCTTAGTTTTGCATCTGAGTCAGTCTGGGTCATTTTAGTCCCTAGGGGCATTTTGGTCTTTTCACATCAAATAAATTTTGGGCAGAGAGGTATTTTAAAATACCTCATTTTGGTAATTTGTTCGTTTTAGTCCATTTTGTCAGTTTTAATTGTTTCACTTTACGTTGTTTTCAGATTATGTTTTTTACCAATTTTATTTTTGCTTTTTGCAATTCAGTCCAAATTTTTGTTTTAATTGCAATTTAGCCCAAATTTATTTTTAATTACAAATCAGTCCAATTTCAGTCCAATTTTAGTCAAACTTTAGTTTTAGGTTTTATTTTTCAGGCAGTCCTTTGGTTAAATTTTTTTTGCAGTTCAGTCCCCAATTTCTTTCAAATTGCAAGTCAGTTCAGATTGCCACGCAGATGTTCAAGTCCACATGTCACAAGCTCATTGGATCAAATGCCACATGGCAGCTTATAAATAGGGCACAGTGTCAGAATCAGAGCCCATTCATTACGCGCCACATCACAAACAGAAAATTTCTTCTCTCTCTGATTCAGTTTGGATCAAAATCATAACAAACTCAAAAAATTCCAAGAACACGAAGAAGATCTTCATCAAACCCTAACTTAGAATCAAAGCCAATTCAGAACAGTTCCACAGAAAGCTTCAATTCAGCCTCTGAATTCAGCACACATAATCAAAACGGAAGCAAATTCATACGAATTTCCAGCAAGTTCTCAGAGATTCACAAGAATCTTCATCATTGAACTGGTGAAACTGCAATCCAAACGCGAGCACGCCACCGGAAGTAGCGCGCTGCAAGCGTGATCACAGCGTGAGATCAGAGAAGAAGAAAGGGAAAGGAGTGAAGGATCACAGCGTGAGATCAGAGAAGAAGAAAGAAAGTTTACCAGCGAGGATCCAAACCAAAGAATCAGAGGAACGAACCAAAATCTCCGAATAACAAACTCAGGTAACTCTCAAACCTCCTCTAATCACGTTGAAAAACCATTACAGAACCTCAACCGATGTGAATCCGTGGAACGTTCAAGCTGTCCGATTCAAAATTCAAACCCTAACACGAAACAATTTGAAAGAAATCAAAGAAACATTTCCAAATCCACAACGAGTGCGAATCGAAGCGAATACACGCTATATCACAACGTTTGCACCAAAAAAAAAACAAAGAATGTGAACAGTTCGAACTTGAACCATCAAAATCCAAAAAATTCACATCGTTTGGACGGTTAATCTTGCTTTCTTTCGTCTGATTCGTGTTTAGATTGATTGTACGAAGCTTTTAAACCTTGAACAAGCCATTTCTGGGTAGAATTAGGATTTTTAGGGTTAGGGTTTGGAGAAGATGAACAGAGAACGGCGAGGAAGAGAAGGAGAAGAGAGAGAAACGTTCCAACCAAAATGAGTGAACCGGGTTGCTAACCCTTTTATATAAGCCCTTGGACCGGGTTGATCCAAACCCGGTCCATTCTCTCTTACTGTTAGCCGTTTGATCAAGATCCTGATGGATCTGGATCAATCCAACGCTTCTGGAGTGTTAGTGTGATCCGGATCCATCAGATCGGTGGGTTTGGGCCGGGTAGCGTAGGTTTTTCTTGTTCTTTTTCAGTTTCTTGAAATTGCTTGCTAATTGCACCTGTATTTTTGCTACTTGAACTCCTGTGCGTGTTAATTTTCTTACAAAAAAATTCCTGAAAAATTACCATGTGTTTCTTGATGCTTTTTACCATTTTGTAGCATTTTTTTTATATGTCTCATGTTGATAAAAATGTGTTCTAATTTTTCTTGTGAAATTGCACCTTTTTGGCACGTTTTTTGTGAATCTCTTGCATGATTTTTGACCATTAATTCTTGCTAAATGATATTGGTACTTATCATGTGTTTCGTGATATTTTGTGCTATGAGGCCATGAGCGTTACCACTGTTTTGTGAATCATGATATCAATTTCTTGTATGGCAAGTAACATGAATTCTTTTCAATGCAAAATGTGTACAAATGTGTGATAAGGTTAAGCTTGAATGCATGGCTTGTAATTCTCTTATGATCCTTGAAATAATTCCCTTGAGAAAGTGCTGTTTTGATAAGAATTATGGGTCCTGCTTAAGTGTTAGGGCTAGGTTTTGTGTTATTTTCACTACTTTTTGGCACTTGTTTTACAATTTGTTCAATATTCCTTGTCATTGTCATGTCATTTACCATGCATTGCTTACTCATTACTATCATATCTCACTTTGTTGCTAACTTTCTCATGTCCCATGCATACCAAAGGCATCACATTCCTTTCTTAGCTTAGGTTTCCTTCAATTTTCTATGTTAATTTCCTATGTAATACTTTAGGTTAGTTTTTTTGCTTTCTTTTGAAATTCTTGCAAGACCATAGAATGTAAACTAGGACCCGATGTGTCATACCCTCATTTTGGACCTAAAAATACTCGTTTAAATTTCCTTTCTATTTCTGACACTTTTGCAAATTTACTGTGTATTACTTTGCAATTTACCACGGTGCTTCAGCTGCATACGTTACTGTTTCTGTCTTCTAATTTTTGCATAAAATCGTACAAAAGGGTATTTTGGTCATTTCCCGCAATGGAACCCATTTTCAGTCCCTGCATCTGTCTTTGAGTCTTTTTCAACTTGTCTGTGCAATTTATTTGTTAAATTCTGTATAAAAACCACTTGTGTCTGCATCTGAGTCAACTTGTGTCAGTCTGAGTCATTTTGTCCCCATGGGCATTTTGGTCATTTCACATTGTTCAAATTTTGGGCAGAGAGGTATTTTAAAATACCTCATTTTGGTAATTGGTTCGTTTTAGTCCATTGTGTCAGTTTTAACTGTTTCACTTTACGTTGCATTCAGATTAAGTTTTTTTAACCAATTTTATTATTTTTGCATTTTAGTCCAAACACTTTTAGGAATTGCATTTTAGTCCAAATATTTTCTCAAGTTTACAGATTAGTCCCAATTTTTACATAATTGCAAAACAGTCCAAATTTTTACACAATTGCAGATTGGTCCTCAAGAGCCACACGGGCAATTCAATCCAGATGGCAGGTTCCCATTGGGTCAGAGGTCCACATGGCAGATTATAAATAGTGCACAGTGTCAGAACTTTCAGATCACACGCCAAGTCACAAACACATTTCCAACTTTCTCTCTCTATTCAGTTAGATCAAAATTGCAAAACTCAGAAAACCAAGAACACGAAGAACACCTCCATTAAACCCTAACTCAGAATCAAAGCCAATTCGGTACAATCTCACAGAAAGCCTCAATTCAGCCTCTGAATTCAGCACACAGAATCAAAGCGGAAACAAATCCATACAAATTTCCAGCAAGTTCTCAGAGATTCATAAGAATCTTCATCATTGAACTAACTGCAATCCAAACGCGAGCACGCCACCGGAGGTAGCGCGCTGCAAGCGTGATCACAACGTTAGAGCAGAGAAGAAGAAGAGAAGTGAAGGATTTTACAGCGTTAGATCGAAGAAAAAGAAAGAAAGCTCACCAGTGAGAATCCGAACCAAAATCTCCGAATAACAAACTCAGGTAACTCTCAAACCTTCTCTAATCGTGTTGAAAAGCCATCACTGAATCTCAAACGATGTGAATCCAGGGTAAGTTCAAGCTGTTCAACTCGAAACTCAAACCCTAACAAGAAACAGTTTGAAAGAAATCAAAAAAACGTTTCCAAATCCACAACGAGTGTGAATCGAAGCAAATACATGCTAAATCTTAACGGTTTCACCAAAAGAAAACAAAGAATCTGAACAGTTCGAACTTGAGCCACGAAATCCAGAAATTCGCATCGTTTGAACGGTTAATTTTGCTTTCCCTCACGTGATTCGTGTTTAGATTGATCATACGAAGCTTTTAAGCCATGAACGAACCATTTCTGGGTAGAATTACATGATTTAGGGTTAGGGTTTACAAATGTGAGAGAACGGCGCAAGAACAAGAGAAGAAGAAAGAGAAACAATTCAAGAAATGAAGCAAACCGGGTTGAGCAACCCTTTATATATGCTCTTGGACCGGGTTGACCCATACCCGGTCCATTTTCTCTTGATCTTGGCCGTTTGATTAGATCCTGATGGATCTGGATCAATCCAACGCTCCTGGAGCGTTAGATTGATCCGGACCTATCAGGTGCGTGGGTCTGGGCCTTGCAACCGTGGGTTTTCAGTTTTTTTGTGTTTTTCTGAATTTTTGTGCTATGTATACCCCAGTCCTTGCTATCTGAACCTCTATGCATGTTAATTTTCTTGCAAAAAATTCCTAAAAAATTTACCACATGTTCTTGATGCATTTTTGGGTGTTCTGTGGTATTTTCACAATCTAAAATGGATGAAAAACATGTGCGCTAATTTTTTTCATTTGATTTGTATATTTTTGTGTTCTTGGTAGAATTCTTGGCATGATTTTTGGGTCTAATCTTTGTGACATGACATGAGTACTTGATACCTGGCTTTGTGATGTGTTTATGCTGATTTTTTTTTACATTTTTTGCAAGCCTAATTGGCAATTTCTTTGTTTACAAGTTTAGTTGGTAGTATCTTGTTTTACAAGTTAATTGTTAGTCTTTTATTTTTACAAATTCAATTGCTAAGTCTTCATTTTACAAATTTGATTGCAATCCCCAATGTTACCATTTTGATTGTTAATTTCTTGATTTTGCAAGTTCAATTGATATTCCCCAATTTGTCAAGTTTAATTGTTAATTTTGAAATGCAATATGCTTGTGAATGTGCGATGGTGTTAGGTTTGGATATGACTCGTAATTTCTCCATGATTCTTGAAATATTTTCCTTGAAAAGTGCTGTTTTGGTGAGGATTATAGGTCATAAATTTGGTTCAAGTTTTAAGCTTTTGTTTTGCGTTATTTGCACTATTTTTGGCACTTGTTTCTTTTGCAATTTGCTTAATACTCTTTGTTATGATCATTTCATCTATTATGCATTGCTACTCATACTATCACTTCTCTATTCATTACTAACCATTCCACTTCATGCCTTATTCATATTGCAAGCATTGCATCATTTTCATCTTTTCCTTTCTTTTAGACATTCTATGCAATTTCCCACTAATTCATGTAATATTCTAGGTTTAGTTTACTTTCTTTTAAATTCTTGCAAGACCATAGAATGTAAATTAGGACCCGATGTAAAGGACTATGGACACTATGATGATGTACACCGACACATGCACCGACACGCACACACGTTGTATGTTTACCGCTAGATGTATGTTTAGGAAACGCGACACCTAGGAAATATGCATTTTTCAAAGCAAACTAACTCTTCACTCAAATCTTTTCACAATAATGTTGGAGTAAAAACTCCACAATTTTCCCTTTATTTTCTTAATCAAAAATACAAATGAAACTTAAATTCCAACTTTAACCTTTTTGTTTAAATAAGTGACCAACCTCACCTTTTTCAAATCTCACGCCTTTAAGGCCTCTCATCCTTTCTTCAAAACTATTTTCAAAACTAAAATTGAACCAACCCACAAAAATCTTTTGGAAGAGAACTACATGGAATTTTGATCCCTTAAAAGGGTATGTAGGCAAGAGACCCAAAGTCTCTCCAAGTCCAATAAAAACAACACTCAAAACCTTCTTTCTCTCATTCTTAAAATCAATCTTTTTCACAAATAACGTAAAAGCAGAGCGTATACATAAGACTAGCAAAACGGTTCCTATAGGATACTATAGTCATTACGGGTGCCTAACACCTTCCCGTAGTGAAATTTGCCCCGAGCTCAGAATTTCTAAGGTTTTTTCTCGATTTTACCTTTCCCCAAAAAAAACAGAGATATCAATGATTGAAAGGTTCAAATCTAATTAATGATTTGACACCCGAAAATCGCGATAACAGAAATGGCGACTTCACTGGGGATTAAACTTAGGGCTACGCCTAGTTTTGCATGCTTTATGTTTATGCTTTGCTTTATTGTTACATGTAAATATTTCTTATGTACGTGTGGGGTGAGAATATCAAAAGCCCTATACCCGGGCTAAGTGAACTTAAGATTAGGAAGAGATATAATCGACAATCCGTTCCGGGGGTTGCCTCGTGCATTGGATTACGCGATCAATCTCACATAGCTGAGGCATTTTGGAGGTGATGTTGTCGGCGTGTGTTGTCATGCTCAGGCACTTTACTTCCAATTGACCAGTGATGCTATGAACCGTAGTTACCAAACCCATCCTTGGCCATTCTTAGGACGTAGTGCGGTGGCTAAACCGAGCGTTGCCTCGAGATTTAGTCGTCACGCGATACTACACCCAAACTAGACCTTCTTACAAATAATCATGGGCAAGCGTTGCTTTGTACTACTATGATATGCGTAAGAGAGGTTGTGGTTTGGGAACTTTATATAGAACCTTGGTTACTACTATCAAAGCCTTAGTTTCACCGGACACCGTGTCCACTTGTTACTTTAGCCCACCGTGCTTTCTTTGTTAAAACAAAATCATGCATACATGCATTCATGCATAAACTTTTTACATGCATTTATCAAAGGGTATAGACAAACTAAAATTCTTTGCAAATATAACCAGGCATGAAGAGGACTAAGTCTTACAAGTTCAAAGAAGTCGATTTGGCTAGCCTAAGGGAGTTGGCACTTAAGGTTAAGAATTCGGCTGGGTTTCGCCTCCGATACGGTGGTTTGCTTGGTATTCTCCGGACTAATGTAGAAGAAAAGTTGGTGCACACTCTCGTGCAATTCTACGATCCGGTCTTCCGTTGCTTCACTTTCCCGGATTTCCAGTTGGTTCCTACACTTGAGGCTTATTCTAGTTTATTGGGTTTACCTATAGCCAAGAAGACACCTTTCACGGGTCCCGGAGCTCCGCTTACTCCTCTGGTTATTGCTAAGGATCTTTATCTCAAGACTTCCGATGTGTCTAAGAATCTCGTTACTAAATCCCACATTCAGGGTTTCACTTCGAAGTACTTACTTGAACGGGCTAATCTCGAATCTACTTGTCAGGACACTCTTGAGGCTATTCTTGCACTGCTTATCTACGGGCTTGTTCTCTTCCCAAATCTCGACAACTTCGTGGACATGAATGCTATTGAGATCTTCCACTCCAAGAACCCGGTTCCTACTTTATTAGCGGACACGTACCACGCCATCCATGACCGGACTCTCAAGGGTCGTGGATATATTCTCTGTTGTGTGCCTCTCCTGTATACGTGGTTTATTTCTCACCTCCCTAGTTCTTTCCATGCCAACGCAGAGAATTGGTCTTACTCGCAGCGGATTATGGCTCTCACTCCCGATGAGATGGTTTGGATCACTCCGGCAGCTCGAGTCAAGGAGATTATTACTGGTTGTGGAGATTTCCTCAATGTACCTCTTCTCGGTACCCGGGGAGGAATCAACTACAACCCCGAGTTAGCCATGAGACAGTTTGGTTTCCCAATGAGAGAAAAGCCCATTAACCTTGCTACATCTCAGGAGTTCTTTTACTATTCCAATGCCCCCACCGGGCAAAGGAAAGCTTTTACAGATGCTTGGTCTAAGGTTCGAAGGAAGGATGTGAAGCATTTGGGTGTGAGATCCGGTATAGCTCATGAGGACTACACTCAGTGGGTGATAGATCGAGCTGAAGAGATTGGCATGCCTTACCCTGCTATGAGACATGTGTCCGCGTCTGTTCCGTCTAGGCCATTACCTTTGCGTCCCGCAACCCAGGAGATGTATCAGGAGCACCTAGCTATGGAGAGTCAGGAGAAACGAACATGGAAAGCCCGTTACAGTGAGGCTGCAAACTTGATCATGACTTTGGACGGCAGAGATGAACAGAAGGACCATGAGAACCGGATGCTGAAGAAAGAGCTGGCTAGAGTTAGAAAGGAACTCGAAGAGAAGGATGATCTGTTGATGAGGGACTCCAGAAGAGTCAGAGGTCGTCGAGATTTCTTTGCCAGCCATTGTGGTTCAGACTCCGATTCTGAATACTACCCAGTCACTCCTTAGTTCTAGATAATAGTGTTGCTATTGATTATATTACCTGTTCAGTTTATGCTTCAGAAGCCTACTCCCTTGGCTTGATTTGTCAAAACAATTTGGTTCGAATAATTTGTTAGTCTGGTAATGTTTGCAAAGAATTCTAATTTGTCTAAGAAAACCCTTTGATAATAAAAAGAGTCGTTTTTTTTGCATCTGCATTTGTACATATCATGCATCATATGCATCATTCAAAAAAAAAACACACAACAAAACTTCCCAGTGCTCACTGCCTCCTGGTTCTTCTGCCTCAGCTTGAAAGGTGGCTCGTGCTCCAAGGATTGATCAGCCTACCCGAGTACATCACACAAGGCAGTACAGAAGAAGAAATCAGTTACTATGGAAGAGGAGAACGCGCAGCTCCGCACTGAATTAGCTTCTATGAGGGAAGAGTTGGCTAAAGCTCTCGACGCCATGACTGCTCTGATAGCCGGTCACATCCGCTCCGACGACTACCGAAATGATTCCCACTGCGTCCCTTGCTATGCCGAGGGGATACCCCTATGGGCTCCCATCTTATTACTCTCCCAATACTGCAGCCGGTGCTTCAGGAGCCGGGACTTCGGGTGCTGCTAATGGTGGTCAAATTCCCCCGCCAGATCCCGCATCTCTTCACGCTACCTTGCCTCAGTCGACTGTCTACACAGACCCAATAGTGCACTCTACGCCCCAGGGCGCCAATGCTAATGATTACCGTGGAAAGACTCCTGTATTTGGAACCGTGGAGGAAAGAATGGAGGAACTTGCTAAAGAACTCCGTCGCGAGATCAAGGCTAATCGTGGAAACAACGATCTCATCAAGACTCATGATCTCTGCCTAGTGCCGAGGGTGGATGTCCCCAAGAAATTCAAGGTCCCAGAATTTGACCGATACAACGGGCTGACCTGTCCTCAAAACCATATCATCAAGTATGTCCGGAAAATGGCCAACTACTCGGACAATAACTCGCTTATGATCCACTGCTTCCAAGACAGCCTGATGGAAGACGCCGCAGAGTGGTACACGGGTTTGAGCAAGGATGACATCCATACTTTCGATGATTTAGCCGCTGCCTTCAAGAGTCATTATGGGTTCAACACCAGACTCAAGCCGAACAGGGAGTTCCTCAGGTCCCTCTCTCAGAAAAAGGATGAAAGTTTCCGCGAATATGCACAAAGGTGGAGAGGGGCAGCTGCCCGTGTTACGCCTGTTTTGGATGAGGAAGAAATGACTCAAATGTTCCTGAAGACCCTGAAGAAAGATTATGTTGAAAGAATGATCATTGCTGCTCCGAGCAACTTCTCTGAGATGGTCACCATGGGGACCCGTTTAGAGGAGGCTGTCCGAGAGGGGATTATCGTGTTTGAGAAAGGCGAAACTTCCACAAGTGCGCCGAAGAAATACGGCAATGGTCACCACAAGAAAAAGGAACCAGAGGTTGGAATGGTGTCCGGCGGAACCAATCAATCTGCCATTGTCGCTCCCGTTAATACTACGCAACTGCCTCAACCGTACCAGTACCTACAGTATGCCCAGCATCCGTTCTATCCGCCGTTCTACCATCAATACCCCCCACTACCGGGCCAGCCTCAGGTCCCTGTAAATGCCATCGCTCAACAAGCGCCGCAACAACCGCTGGCTCAACAACAACCACAGCAACAACAACAAGGTCCTCAGGCAAGACCTTCTTTCCCTCCGATACCAATGGCATACGCTGAACTACTCCCAACTCTATTACACAAAGGATATTGCACTACTAGACCCGACAAACCTCCGCCGAATCCATTACCTCCTAGATTCCGTTCTGATCTCAGGTGCGACTTTCACCAAGGCGCCCTAGGTCATGATGTAGAAGGTTGTTACGCTCTGAAATATATTGTGAAGAAGCTGATTGATCAGGGAAAGCTATCCTTCGAAAACAACGCCCCGCATGTGCTCGACAATCCGCTCCCCCACCATGCCGCCGTGAATATGATTGAAATGTGTGAAGAGACCCCTCGTCTCAATGTCCGTAATATTGCAACCCCTCTAGTGCCGCTACATATCAAGCTGTGCCAAGCTTCCTTGTTTAGCCACGACCACGCTGCTTGCTGCGAATGCCTTCAGGACCCTATGGGTTGCAGCGTAGTTCAGACCGATATCCAAAGCTTGATGAATGACAACTACCTGACTGCCAGTGATGTTTGTATGATTGTACCGATCTTCCATGATACTCCCGTCAAGAGCACGCCCACCATGGAGGATGTTGAACCGTTGGTTATACGGTTACCTGGTCCAGTGCCGTATGTTTCCGCAAAGGCTATCCCTTATAAGTACAATGCAACTATGGTGGAGAATGGGAAGGAAGTACCCTTGGTGTCCCCAAGCACAGTGGGTAGTATCGCTGAAGTGACGGCTTTGAGAAGCGGTAAAGTCCGGCCCCTTTTGTTTCAAAAGAAAGATGATGTGCCAATTGCAACTCCTGCTGATAAGGTTACTCCATTGCCAATCCCTCCTGTTGTTGAAAAGACCAGCCGTCCAGGCCAATCCATTGAAGATTCCAATCTGGACGAGATTCTAAAGATAATCAAGAGGAGTGATTATAAAATCGTTGACCAGCTGTTACAGACCCCTTCGAAGATATCTATTTTGTCTCTACTCCTTAGTTCGGAGGCTCACAGGAACGTCTTGTTGAAAGTGTTGGAGCAAGCATACGTCGACCACGAAGTCACAGAAGATCAATTTGGTGGGATAGTGGCTAACATCACCGCTTGCAGTAACCTCTGGTTTAGTGAAGATGAACTCCCAGAAGCAGGGAGGCACCACAATTTGGCCCTGCACATTTCCATGAACTGCAAAGCAGATATGCTGTCCAACGTGTTGGTAGACACTGGGTCGTCGTTGAAAGTGATGCCGAAGTCGACTGGTGATCAGTTGAGTTGTCAAGAAGTTCCTTTGAGAAGAAGTACTTTCCTAGTCAAGGCTTTCGATGGTTCCCGTAAAACTGTGCTTGGAGAAGTAGATCTCCCCATGACTATTGGCCCTGAAACATTCATGATTACTTTCCAGGTTATGGACATAGATGCCTCTTACAGTTGTCTCCTCGGAAGACCGTGGATACATGAAGCCGGTGCGGTCACCTCTACCCTCCATCAAAAGCTGAAGTTCGTTAGGAATGGTAAACTCGTGACAGTGCATGGGGAAGAAGCTTATCTGGTCAGTCAGTTATCATCCTTCTCTTGTATCGAAGCTAAGTCTGCCAAAGGAACTGCATTCCAGGGTTTGATTATCGAGGGTACGGAGCCCAAAAGATCTAGTGCTGCTATGGCTTCGTTGAAAGATGCGCAGAAGGCCGTTCAGGAGGGTCAGGCCGCCGGTTGGGGCCAATTGATACAGCTGCTAGACAAAAAACGCAAAGAGGGTCTCGGTTTCTCTCCGACGTTAGGCGTGTCAACTGGAATATTCCATAGTGCTGGATTTGCCAATGCAATTCTTGACGGTGCTGCTGAAAGAGGGGCTAGGCCCACATTTGTGATACCAGGAGGCATTGCAAAGAACTGGAACGTTATCAATCTCCCTGTGTTTGTGCATGATTCTAAGTAATATGTCTTGCTGTTTAGGCTTTTGTTTTCAAAAATAACAATCCTTCCGCTCTGCCCAAGGCGGAAGTGACATTTTTGTAAAGGGCATGTTTGTTCCGACATCACCATTATCAATAAAAAACGTCGTTTCTTTCACGACTCTTTTTCTTTCTTTAATGCTTTCCCTTGGAAATGATGGTAATGCCAGAAAAAACCAAAACATCTGTATTTTCTTATTAATTTCAAAGGTCTGCATGAAAACTATTTTCTAAAAAATCATCCAATCATATCACGCAGATCGAACCAAAATAAACCCGTTGAACACAGTGACCCTATGTTTCTTCCAACTGTTGAATCCCTGGTGTTCGAAGCCGAGGATGAGGATGGTGATGACATACCAGATGAGATTGCTCGACTGTTTGAACAAGAGGAGAAAGCCATTCAGCCTCACCAGGAGTGATTGAGTTGTTTAACTTGGGTACCGAGGATAATACAGCCCCGCAGACCGAGAAGCAAGTTAGAGGGTTCCTCGGGCGTCTGAACTATATCTCCCGATTCATATCTCACATGACTGCGACCTGCGGGCCGATCTTCAAGCTACTCAGGAAGAATCAACCCATTGTGTGGAACGATGAATGCCAAGAAGCTTTTGACAACATCAAGAACTATTTGTTAGAACCACCAATCCTTGTCCCACCAGTGGAAGGAAGGCCATTGATTATGTATCTGTCAGTGTTAGATGAATCCATGGGATGTGTGCTCGGTCAACAGGATGAGACTGGAAAGAAAGAGCATGCCGTCTACTATCTGAGCAAGAAATTCACCGACTGCGAGACCCGGTATACAATGCTTGAAAAGACTTGTTGTGCTTTGGCCTGGGCCGCCAAACGCCTGCGCCACTACTTAATGAACCATACAACTTGGTTGATATCCAGGATGGATCCGATCAAATACATCTTTGAGAAGCCTGCAGTCACTGGAAAGATTGCGCGTTGGCAGATGCTGCTGTCTGAATATGATATTGTGTTCAAAGCTCAGAAAGCGATTAGAGGAAGTGCTATAGCTGATCACCTTGCTTACCAACCACTGGATGACTATCAGCCCATCAAGTTCGATTTCCCCGACGAAGAGGTCATGTATTTGAAATCAAAAGACTGTGAAGAACCGTTGATTGGTGAGGGTCCGGACCCCGACATCAAGTGGGGGTTGGTCTTCGATGGCGCTGTCAATGCCTATGGCAAAGGAATTGGGGCAGTGATCGTATCTCCGCAGGGGCATCACATTCCCTTTACCGCCCAGATCGTATTTGAATGCACAAACAACATGGCTGAATATGAAGCATGTATCTTGGGGATCGAAGAGGCGATTGACATGAGAATCAAGCACCTCGACATATATGGAGATTCCGCGCTTGTCATTAACCAGATAAAGGGAGAATGGGAGACTCATCATGCCAATTGGATCCCTTACCGTGACTACGCGAGACGTCTGCTGACGTACTTTACGAAAGTCGAATTACATCACATTCCCCGTGAGGAAAATCAGATGGCCCACGCTCTTGCCACTTTATCTTCCATGTTTCAAGTGAACCATTGGAACCACGTGCCAGTAATCAAAGTGCAGCGCCTGGACCGGCCTTCTCATGTGTTTGCCGTCAGTAATGCGACCGTTCAAACAAATGCGGATATAATTGACAACAAACCCTGGTATTGTGATATCAAGCAGTTTTTGCAAAGCCGTGAATACCCGCCGAATGCTTCCAATAAGGACAAGAAAACCTTGCGCAGGTTGGCTAGCAAGTTCGTGTTGGATGGGGATGTTCTGTACAAGAGAAACTTTGATATGATAGTATTGAGATGTGGTGATGAGCGTGAAGCAGAGCAACTGATGCACGACGTGCACGATGGCACTTTCGGGACCCATGCTTCGGGGCATACCATGTCTAGAAAATTGTTGAGAGCAGGCTACTATTGGATGACCATGGAACACGATTGCTACCACTATGCCAGGAAATGTCATAAATGTCAAATATATGCTGATAAGATTCATGTGCCTCCGCATGCCCTCAATGTCATTTCCTCTCCGTGGCCTTTCTCTATGTGGGGTATCGATGTGATAGGAAGAATTGAGCCAAAAGCTTTGAATGGTCATCGTTTCATTTTGGTAGCAATCGATTATTTCACCAAATGGGTCGAAGCTGCATCTTATGCCAATGGGACCAAGCAAGTAGTAGTCAAATTCATCAAGAATAATATCATCTGTCGATATGGCGTGCCCAGTAAGATTATCACCGACAATGGTACCAACCTGAACAATGACATGGTGCAGGCCTTATGTGAGAAATTCAAGATCGAACACCGCAATTCTTCTCCTTACAGACCTTAGATGAATGGTTCAGTTGAGGCCGCCAACAAGAATATCAAGAAGATTGTGCAGAAGATGGTAACTACGTACAAAGACTGGCATGAGATGTTGCCCTATGCTCTACATGGCTACCGCACTACAGTCCGTAGTTCAACCGGGGCAACGCCTTTTTCTCGTGTATACGGCATGGAAGCAGTCCTCCCGTTGGAAGTAGAGATCCCGTCTCTCCGCGTGATCATGGAAGCGAAGTTGACTGAGGCTGAATGGTGCCAGAGTCGTTACGACCAGTTGAATTTGATTGAGGAAAGACGCCTAGATGCTTTGGCTCATGGTCAGATGTATCAAACAAGGATGAAAACTGCTTTTGACAAGAAAGTCCGTCCTCGGGAATTCAAGGAGGGTGAACTTGTATTGAAGAGAAGAATAAGCCAGCAACCTGACCCAAGGGGCAAATGGACGCCTAACTATGAAGGGCCTTATGTTGTCAAGAAGGCTTTCTCTGGAGGCGCTTTGATTCTTACACATATGGACGGTGTAGAACTTCCGAATCCTGTGAATGCTGATATAGTCAAGAAATACTTTGTCTAGATTTGGAAAGAACAGCGTGGTAGGTCGAAAACCCGAAAGGGCGGCCTAGGCAAAAACACGCTTCCCGGTGGATCGAAAACCCGAAAGGGCGGTCCAGGAAAAATAAGGGACAAGAAACAAAGAATGTAAAAGCTCGCTGAGATTACGTGTAACTCAGGCAAGAATGAGCGTCTCGATGAGCCGAAAACCCGAAAGGGCGGTTCATGCAAAAATGAGATTGAAATAAAAGACAATTGACTGTATCTGGCAAGTTACTATTCCCCTTGGGATCCTTGCAACTGATAATTGGCTATTCTCATCCGAGGTTCCGACACCGGTGGATTCAAGAGTTTTAGATACCATAGTGGTGACTGTGTTCAATGTACCACCAACCAATAAAATTACCATTTTTCAAGATTTGTAAATCTGTGGGGTCGCGCCTTTGGCTGACTACCACCCCTATACGTTAATCTGAGCCTATGCTTTTGTTTGGCACTCTATTTTTCTATTCTATTTTCAAAGCTTTATACAAAAAGATTTTTTCTATGTTAATAATGATGTACGTCTGGAATAAACATTCTGAAAATTGAAAACTTTTTGAGTATCTTGAAAACAAGCCTGAGCAGCTAGGTACATTCAAATGAAACATGCATGAACAAATTTACATTGATATCAGTTTTAATGCATGTTACCAGCAGGCTTTCTCCTCCGTACGATCTGTGGTCAATGGCAAGAATGAAAAAACAGAATGAAAAGCATGAAAAAGGAATATGCTCGCTAAGTCGAAAACCTGAAAGGGCGGCTTAGGCAAGAATGAGCACCCCGATGGATTGACAACCTCCAAAAGGCGATCCAGGCAAAAATAGGGGCAACAAAAGAACTATTCCCCGGTGGATTGAAAACCCAAAAGGGGCGATCCAGGCAAAAATGGGATGATGAAAAAAAAAAAAAAAAACATGCAAAAGCATTGACCACAGATGCGATGTCCAAAGTATTTATGTGACTGTTCCAACAAGCAGCAGTACCGTTCAAACTATCATTCTCTACAATTTTATAGCTTCCTACCCTCAACAATGGTCTTGATGTGTCTTCAAACGACGGCATCCCCAGAAGAGGAACTTTTGCAAGTATATGTCAGAGCGCGAGCCATTACGTACCCAATATTCCAATGTTTAGTCTGTCTTTGCAAAATTATGCCTATAAAGTGCCAATCATCATGCATTCCAAAGCATTCATACATGCATAATCATGCATCTTATGTGTTCATGCATTTGATAAAATTGTCATGTTATTCATACACATTTGCATTCTCAATTCCTATGTTGATCTCTGTCAAAATCAATCATGTCAATTCCAAATTCATAACTGTCATGTCAATTTCAAAATCCAACAATCTTGTCAATTTCAAACTTTAGCTATCCTTTCAAATTAAAGCTCCTGCAGTCATGTCAAGTCAATTTCAATTTGTTTCTACAATACGATTTGTTCTGTTAACGGCCAAGTGGCTAGTTCGCATCCAAGAACAACTTGTGCCTGCCAATTCACTCTTGTTATCAGCCAAGTGGCTAGTTCGCATCCAAGAACAGCTTGTGCCTGCCAATTCACTCTTGTTATCAGCCAAGTGGCTAGTTCGCATCCAAGAACAGCTTGTGCCTGACAATTTGCCTTTGTTTTCGGTCAAGCAGCCAGTTCGCACCCAAGAACAGCTTGTACCTGTCAATTTACTCTTGTTTTTGGTCAAGTAGCCAGTTCGTATCCAAGAACAGCTTGCACCTATGTTTCTGTTTCCTTTCAGCCAAGTAACCAGTTCAAATACAAGAACAGCTTGGGCTTTCGACTTTTTCTTTCAGTCAAGTGACCAGCTCAAATACAAGAGCAGCTTGCACCCTTTGTTGTCAATATTCCCGGTCAAGCGGCCAGTTCGCATCTAAGAACAGCTTGTACCTGTCAATTTGCTACTTAGTCTCCCCAGTGAGTCTTGTTATTCTGTTAATATCTACCAATCCCGCAATGGATACGACATACTCCGTTCTTGTTATTCTGTTAATGTCTACCAATCCCGCAATGGATACGACATATTTTGTTAAAATCAATTCTCAATTGTCTTGCATTCATAACACAAATGTTGCATGGCATACATAACATTTACAAACGTATTTTTACGCCCAAAATCAGTGCAAATGTCGATATTTAAGTATCTTCGTCGCGTCAAGCCAAAGACTCTGTCTCTTGACTCTCCAGACAAAGAAACTTAAATAGGGGCAGCTGTCATACCCTCATTTTGGACCTAAAAATACTCGTTTAAATTTCCTTTCTATTTCTGACACTTTTGCAAATTTACTGTGTATTACTCTGCAATTTACCACGGTGCTTCAGCTGGATACGTTACTGTTTCTGTCTTCTAATTTTTTGCATAAAATCGTACAAAAGGGTATTTTGGTCATTTCCTGCAATGGAACCCATTTTCAGTCCTTGCATCTGTCTTTGAGTCTTTTTCAACTTGTCTGTGCAATTTATTTGTTAAATTCTGTATAAAAACCACTTGTGTCTGCATCTGAGTCAGCTTGTGTCAGTCTGAGTCGTTTTGTCCCCAAGGGCATTTTGGTCATTTCACATTGTTCAAATTTTGGGCAGAGAGGTATTTTAAAATACCTCATTTTGGTAATTGGTTCGTTTTAGTCCATTGTGTCAGTTTTAACTGTTTCACTTTACGTTGCATTCAGATTAAGTTTTTTTAACCAATTTTATTATTTTTGCATTTTAGTCCAAACACTTTTAGGAATTGCATTTTAGTCCAAATATTTTCTCAAGTTTACAGATTAGTCCCAATTTTTATATAATTGCAAAACAGTCCAAATTTTTACACAATTGCAGATTGGTCCTCAAGAGCCACACGGGCAGTTCAATCCAGATGGCAGGTTCCCATTGGGTCAGAGGTCCACATGGCAGATTATAAATAGTGCACAGTGTCAGAACTTTCAGATCACACGCCAAGTCACAAACACATTTCCAACTTTCTCTCTCTATTCAGTTAGATCAAAATTGCAAAACTCAGAAAACCAAGAACACAAAGAACACCTCCATTAAACCCTAACTCAGAATCAAAGCCAATTCGGCACAATCTCACAGAAAGCCTCAATTCAGCCTCTGAATTCAGCACACAGAATCAAAGCGGAAACAAATCCATACAAATTTCCAGCAAGTTCTCAGAGATTCATAAGAATCTTCATCATTGAACAAACTGCAATCCAAACGCGAGCAAGCCACCGGAGGTAGCGCGCTGCAAGCGTGATCACAGCGTTAGAGCAGAGAAGAAGAAGAGAAGTGAAGGATTTCACAGCGTTGGATCGAAGAAAAAGAAAGAAAGCTCACCAGTGAGAATCCGAACCAAAATCTCCGAATAACAAACTCAGGTAACTCTCAAAACTTCTCTAATCGTGTTGAAAAGCCATCACTGAATCTCAAACGATGTGAATCCAGGGTAAGTTCAAGCTGTTCAACTCGAAACTCAAACCCTAACAAGAAACAGTTTGAAAGAAATCAAAAAAACGTTTCCAAATCCACAACGAGTGTGAATCGAAGCAAATACATGCTAAATCTTAACGGTTTCACCAAAAGAAAACAAAGAATCTAAATAGTTCGAACTTGAGCCACGAAATCCAGAAATTCGCATCGTTTGAACGGTTAATTTTGCTTTCCCTCACGTGATTCGTGTTTAGATTGATCATACGAAGCTTTTAAGCCATGAACGAACCATTTCTGGGTAGAATTACATGATTTAGGGTTAGGGTTTACAAATGTGAGAGAACGGCGCAAGAACAAGAGAAGAAGAAAGAGAAACAATTCAAGAAATGAAGCAAACCGGGTTGAGCAACCCTTTATATATGCTCTTGGACCGGATTGACCCATACCCGGTCCATTTTCTCTTGATCTTGGCCGTTTGATCAGTTCCTGATGGATCTGGATCAATCCAACGCTCCTGGAGCGTTAGATTGATCCGGACCTATTAGGTGTGTGGGTCTGGGCCTTGCAACCGTGGGTTTTCAGTTTTTTTGTGTTTTTCTGGATTTTTGTGCTATGTATACCCCAGTCCTTGCTATCTGAACCTCTATGCATGTTAATTTTCTTGCAAAAAATTCCTAAAAAATTTACCACATGTTCTTGATGCATTTTTGGGTGTTCTGTGGTATTTTCACAATCTAAAATGGATGAAAAACATGTGCGCTAATTTTTTTCATTTGATTTGTATATTTTTGTGTTCTTGGTAGAATTCCTGGCATGATTTTTGGGTCTAATCTTTGTCACATGACATGAGTACTTGATACCTGGCTTTGTGATGTGTTTATGCTGATTTTTTTTTACATTTTTTGCAAGCCTAATTGGCAATTTCTTTGTTTACAAGTTTAGTTGGTAGTATCTTGTTTTACAAGTTAATTGTTAGTCTTTTATTTTTACAAATTCAATTGCTAAGTCTTCATTTTACAAATTTGATTGCAATCCCCAATGTTACCATTTTGATTGTTAATTTCTTGATTTTGCAAGTTCAATTGATATTCCCCAATTTGTCAAGTTTAATTGTTAATTTTGAAATGCAATATGCTTGTGAATGTGCGATGGTGTTAGGTTTGGATATGACTCGTAATTTCTCCATGATTCTTGAAATATTTTCCTTGAAAAGTGCTGTTTTGGTGAGGATTATAGGTCATAAATTTGGTTCAAGTTTTAAGCTTTTGTTTTGTGTTATTTGCACTATTTTTGGCACTTGTTTCTTTTGCAATTTGCTTAATACTCTTTGTTATGATCATTTCATCTATTATGCATTGCTACTCATACTATCACTTCTCTATTCATTACTAACCATTCCACTTCATGCCTTATTCATATTGCAAGCATTGCATCATTTTCATCTTTTCCTTTCTTTTAGCCATTCTATGCAATTTCCCACTAATTCATGTAATATTCTAGGTTTAGTTTACTTTCTTTTAAATTCTTGCAAGACCATAGAATGTAAATTAGGACCCGATGTAAAGGACTATGGACACTATGATGATGTACACCGACACATGCACCGACACGCACACACGTTGTATGTTTACCGCTAGATGTATGTTTAGGAAACGCGACACCTAGGAAATATGCATTTTTCAAAGCAAACTAACTCTTCACTCAAATCTTTTCCCAATAATGTTGGAGTAAAAACTCCACAATTTTCCCTTTATTTTCTTAATCAAAAATACAAATGAAACTTAAATTCCAACTTTAACCTTTTTGTTTAAATAAGTGACCAACCTCACCTTTTTCAAATCTCACGCCTTTAAGGCCTCTCATCCTTTCTTCAAAACTATTTTCAAAACTAAAATTGAACCAACCTACAAAAATCTTTTGGAAGAGAACTACATGAAATTTTGATCCCTTAAAAGGGTATGTAGGCAAGAGACCCAAAGTCTCTCCAAGTCCAATAAAAAAACACTCAAAACCTTCTTCCTCTCATTCTTAAAATCAATCTTTTTCACAAATAACGATAAAAGCAGAGCGTATACATAAGACTAGCAAAACGGTTCCTATAGGATACTATAGTCATTACGGGTGCCTAACACCTTCCCGTAGTGAAATTTGCCCCGAGCTCAGAATTTCTAAGGTTTTTTCTCGATTTTACCTTTCCCCAAAAAAAACAGAGATATCAATGATTGAAAGGTTCAAATCTAATTAATGATTTGACACCCGAAAATCGCGATAACACGATGTAAAGGACAATGGACACCATGATGATGTACACCGACACAAGCACCGACACGCACACACGTTGTATGATTTACCGCTAGATGTATGCTTAGGAAACGCGACACTTAGAAAATATGCCTTTTCAAAGCAAACTAACTCTTCACTCAATCATTTTCATAATAATGTTGGAGTCAAAACTCCACAATCTTTTTCCTTTGGTTTTCTTAATCAAAATGCAAATGAATCTTAAATTCCAACTTTAACCTTTTTGCTTTAATAATTGAAACAACCTCACTTTTGTCCAATCTCATGCCTTTAAGGCCTCTTTTCTCTTCTTCAAAACTATTTTCAAAACTAAAACAAACCAACCCACAAAAAATTGTTTTCTGGAAGAGAACTACATGGAGTTTGATCCCTCAAAAGGGTATGTAGGCAAGAGACCAAAATCTCTCCAAGTCCAATAAAATAAAATCCAAACCATCTTCTTCCCCCCATTCTTAAAAAACAATTTTCTTTCAAAAAAAATATAGCATAAAAATAAAGCGTAAACATAGATCAAGAGAAACGGCTCCTATAGAGTACTATAGTCGTCGCGGGTGCCTAACACCTTCCCGTAGCGAAAACTGCCCCGAACTTAGAATTTCTGAGGGTTTTCTCAATTTTACCCTTCCCCAAAAAAAAATAGAGACATCAATGATTGAAAGGTTCAAGCTTAATTAATGACTTGACACCCGAAAATCACGATGACATAACTAAAGATTGATCAGCAATATAACAAGTACCTCTGATCAAGCGATCATCATTCTCAGTCTGTGTGCCAGTCAACGCGAACACCCTCCCAGTGGTCTTGGTCTTCTTCGGTTGCTTGCACTACGAAACAATATGTCCTTGCTCATTGCAGTTGAAACACACAACATCATCAAACTTGCAGTCATTAGTAGTATGCCCTTTCTGACCACAACGATAGCATCTCTTCACATCAGCAGTACACACATTACTCTTGTGGCCCTTCTCACCACAAGTGAAGCAAGTAATCTCAGCAGGAGCATTCTTCTTCTGAGGTCTTCTCTCATCATTAACTCTTTGCTTCCCTTTATCTCTAGGGGCATCATAAGGTTTAGGACGACTCTGCTGGCCCTTAGCTTTCCGATCATTCACTACCTTGTAGTGAGCCTTGGTATCCTCCTCATAAATTCTGCAGCTACTCACTAACTCAGAAAAGTTACGGATCTTCTGATAACCAATGGCTCTCTTGATATCAGCACGCAACCCGTTCTCAAACTTAATGCACTTTGAAAATTCAGCCGTCTCGGGGGTATAGTGCGGATAAAACTTAGCCAGCTCCACAAACTTGGCCGTATACTCGGTCACCGACATGTTCCCTTGCTTAAGCTCTAGGAACTCAATCTCTTTCTTTCCACGAACGTCTTCTGGGAAGTACCTATCAAGGAATTCCCTCTTGAATATAGCCCACGTAACCTCAGCTCCGTCTTGTTCCAGAATGGGTAGAAGGCTAACCCACCAATCATCAGCCTCCTCAGCAAGCATGTGCGTACCAAAACGCACCTTTTGAGCATCTTCACACTGCATAACCCGGAACACCCTTTCAATCTCCTTGAGCCATGTTTGGGCTCCATCTGGATTATATCTCCCCTTGAAGGTAGGCGGGTGATTCCTCAGAAACGTCTCTAGCATCCTCGTCCCGTCGTTTCCACCAGCATTGTTCTGATTACCCACAGCATTAGCCATTGCTTCCAAAGCAGCAGCAAGAGCAGCATCATTTCTACCAGCCATCTCAGTTCTCTACAAAGCAAACATAAATTAGAATAATACAAACACAGTATTCTAACTCTAAGACAACGTCACTCGACTCTCTACTTGGCCGGACGGACCGACCTGCTCTGATACCAATTGTAACACCCCAATTTCCCGACTTAAAAAAAATTTCGTTAAATAAAACATAATCAGAGTACTTCTAAAAAGGAGTGTCACATTCATCGTAAAAACAAATTAGATAATAAATTATCCTTCGCAAAATAGTCATATATATAGCAGCGGAATTCAAAAGTCAGATTTTAATAATAGTCTTGGCTCAAGGCCATCAAAACGTCTCATAACATTTAAGTCTCAAAAGCATCAAATCGTCTTGAAGTCAACAAAATAGTTTTAAAACGTGATACATAAGGAATAGACTCATAGAGGACCCCATCCCGTTACATATCAGAGCAATCCTACGTCACACAAGACTCCTCGCATCTGCGCATCTAAGACTGGTTACCTGCACTTGCCCACGAGGCGGCAATTCCAGCATAAGGGGTGAGATTCACAACAGAATATTAATATATAAATCAAGCAGTTATGATTAACAACATAAGATCCATCACATAAAACAACTTATTAAAACACAGGGTGTCACCATCATAAACATCTTTAAACAAACACATCAACGTCTCAAAACATCGTCTCATATTATGTCAACAATTTGACTCAACTAAATGCAACTCTTAACATCTTGACATCATGCATGTGGTACCAACTATATAAGCATTAATATGCTTCACCGTCGCTTTGAGCAAATGCTCCACCGTCGCTTTGAGCATAAAGCTCCACCGTCTCATAGTTGTGCAAATGCATGGACTCAACTCTCAATAACTTAATCAAGTTAACACATCATTTCAAACGTCATTAATAATTCAAGACTGACACATGCAGCTATAACATTTACATGACAAAAGCTCATCTCATTAAACATACACATCACAATACATAGACATCATCATAGTCACATAACTTCATGTTACAAGTCATTTAAAATATAAATAATTCATCACTTTGGCATCAACACAAAGGTGCATCTTTAATCCTTATCACAGACTCCATCTCAGGCTATGAAACATCTCTAACACTACCCAAAGGGGTTCCCTCAAAGTCCTATGCGAAACAGATCGCAAGAGAACAAATCAGCCCTGAACCAACTAACTCGCCACGGCGAGTGATCTGCTCGCCACAGGCGAATACTCACAAAAGGTTACTCGCCAAAGCCGAGTTGGGGGCGAACTAGAGGCGAGAAATCCTGGGTGCTCTCGGCCTTTTTGACATTTTTCACCAAAAATCTTCGTTTTAAGGTTTCCTAAATTCAATCTGGTCCAAACAACTTCACAGGTCATCTCTATAAATAATAAGGCACTCAAAACCATCTAAAGTTTGGCAAAAATCCTAAGTTTAAGGGACAAGCTCGCCACGGCGAGCTATGCTGCTCGCCTCGCGAGCGATAGGGCTGTACTCGCCACAGGCGAGCGATCTCAGAACCACTACGGGTTCACTCCAATTCTCACCAAAACATCTCAAATCTCTCAAGTTAGGCTTCTAATTCATTAGCAATGTTGTCCTAGGGAATAATCTAGGTTTTGTAACACGTTTCTACACCAATTCGCAGCCATCTCACATCAAATTCATCAAAATCCTTAAAACCCTAGTTCATGAAACTCTTCCCAATTCTTCCTAATCTCTTAGCTAATCATAAACAGATGAAATACAATTAACATTACTGAAGTTAGGCTCACCCTTACCTGGAAATATGCAGAAAATCGCAGCCTAGCTTCTTCCTCTGTTCAACCGTTCTTCCTCTCTAAAATCCAAAAGTCTGATAACGCGTATACTGACTTTCCTTAACCTAATTTCCTTTTATACCACCTCCCAACTTATCTAATTCTATCTCAACCCTCATAACTCTTCCTATTTATAAATATAGCCCCATCTCTCAAAATATTATATTTTTCCAACCAATCTCTATATTTTTCGTATAAATATTCATATAAACACCACATATATTATTTTATTAAACAATAAAATAATCATCACGTCACACATCATTAACACGTCACATAATCACCAAAAATCATATAATATATAATAATATACTATATTCTCTAATAAAATAATTAAATAAATAAAGAGGGCGTTACACATGTGGTACCAAACTTCATCATAAGTATTAATATACTTTAAAACGTGTGGAGGACAAAGCTCCTATTAGTCGTGCGGAGGACAAGGCTCCTATCATGGTGAGGACTAAGCTCAATGAATGCTAATGCATGGACTCTAATCACAAAACACCTTATCAACATGCATCCAATGATTTGGAGCTATACAACATCTTATTCATCATATATATAGACGTCATGCGACTCAGTTAAATAACAGCAGCAACATAGTCAAATATCAACAGAAACAGAATGATATCAATTGCAATCAATGGCACATAATCATTCATCCATGTTCTTCATAATGTAAAAATACTTTAATTCATACTCAGTTAACATTAACATATCTTAAACAGCTTTACAGGATACTCTCAACATTACTATTAGGTCTCATAAACACCTAGGGGTCCACTCTTAGTCAAATGTGCGACACAGATCGCACAAACACTAAATACATCCAATCTGGTAATGCTCGCGAGGCGAGTGTTTTCTGCTCGCCTTGACGAGTAGAGCCAGCTTCCAACTACAGTCATTCTAGGCTCAATCTTATCCTACAATCATTCCCTTTTATCATCAGATATGTTCAGGTAATCGCAGGCTCTTGGGGATCAACTAAGGTCGAACGTTGCAAAACCTACGTGCTCTCAGCCCTAGCTCGCTACGGCGAGTAAGCATGCTCGCTATGGCGAGCTGCCTAGCACAACTCGCCAGGCGGGGAAAAGGCTCGCTATGGCGAGCAATGAAGTTCATCACTCGCGAGGCGAGGATCATTGCTCGCCGTGGCGAGCGATGAATGTCGCCGCGGGCAGACTTGTTATTTCCTAAAAAATCCGACAATTATCATGGTTCTAAGCTTCTCATTGATTCCAGAATTCATCCTAAACATATTCTAAGGTCTAGGAACACTTTCTACACGAATTAAACCCATTATAACCGTTTCAATCATCAATTCTAGGGATTAGACCTAGTTTTCTACCTTTCCAATTCAATCCTAATTCTTGCTAATTAATCATCCGAATCATGTTAATCAATATTATAGAATTATTAGTCTCACCCTTACCTGGTTTAGAAGACAAAATCGCAGCACTCCTTCCTTCTCTTCTCTTTCACGCGTGCGTTTCTTTTTCTCCCAAAAGTCTGATACGTTACTGACTTTCTAAACCTAACTTCCTTATTTATACTCCCAACAAATCTTATCTTATTTATTCTTTCTCCCACATAACTCTCTAAAATCCAAAACTAACCCACAACTAAATATTTTATTTTCTTTTCAAATCTTATTTTATTTAACAATAAAATAAGTCTCTTAATCTTATCAAATCCACAAAAATCATAACTTATCACAGCGTCAACTAAATCATCCAAAATCATCAAAACATACCAAAATCACACATATATTATATAAATATAATATAATCACCTAAACTCAATTTAAATAAATAATAAAACGAAAGTGGGCGTTATAGTTTACCTACCTGACATTCTCCACAAATACTTCCTTCAATGATCTGCAACTTAGGTATACCTCTGATTGCTTCTAGTGAAATAGCTTTCTTCATCCTTGCATATTCAAATGACCTAGTTTTTGGTGCCACAGTCTGACTTCTTCATCTTTACTCAGCATGCATGAAGATATGAGAGCCTGTTCTTGAGAGACCCATAAGTAACAATTGTCCTTAGATCTAGTACCCTTCATGCTCAACTTACCTTTCTCATGTATGATCTAACATTCAGATTTGCTGAAATTGACACTCAGGCCTTGATCACACAGTTGACTAATGCTGATAAAATTTATAGCTAACCCTTTAACTAACAGAACATTATCCAGTCTTGGGGATCCCTCACTAGCTAAGTTTCCAATGCCTACTATATTTCCTCTAGCCCCATCACCAAAGGTAACATAACACTTAGCATAAGGCCTGACATTTTAAAGAAATTTGTCCAACCCTGTCATGTGATGAGAACACCCACTATCGAAGTACCAGTCTTCAATATAATAGGCTCTTAAGGATGTATGAGCTATTAGTCCTACACACTTAGGTGTCCATTCCTTCTTGACCATAGTTACTGCTGGTCTGGGTTGATACAGTCTAGGAGCTCCGTACAACTTATAGCAGAAAGGTTTTTTACGACCCTTTGTTTAGCTTAGACATTTTTGCAAGATGACCAATCCTCTCTTCTTGTAGATGATTGATGACTTCTTCCTGTTCTATCAGAAGTTTGGAGGTGTCTATATCATTGATATCTTGATAACTGTAAGGCAGAGTCACTTTCTCACAGTATGGATCTTCATCACCAGATTCAGATTCAGATTATACTCTTCTAGTCATAGCAGCGACACGTTTAGCAGTATCACTTTCCACATCTCCATCATCTTCCTCATCATCAGTCCAGGACACAATCATCCCTTTCTTCTACTTCTTGAGAAAGGTTGCACATTCAGTTCTGATGTGACCATAACCTTTACATTCATGGCACTGCACCCCTTTGTAACGTTTGTTCTTCTCATCAGTTCTATCATTCCTTGGGTTTCTATGTGCTTATGAGTGTTGAATCTGATGTTCTACCCATTACATTTGGATCTCCTGTTTACTTGCTTAAGAATCCTATTGAACTGTCTTCCAAGCATAACCAGATTTTCTGACAGATTTTCATCCTCCACACTTTCTTCCAGTGCCTCGTCATCAGCAGTGTTTGCTGTAAAAGCAATGCCTTTGCCTTTCTTCTCAGCTCTGTTATCAACAACAAGCTCAAAGTTCTGAAGAGAACCTATGAGTTCATCTACCTGCATACTAGAGATGTCTTGAGCTTCTTCAATGGTTTTGACCTTCATATCAAACCTCTTGGGTAGAGATATGAGAATTTTCCTTACCAACTTTTCATCTGACAATTTTTCTTCAAGGGAGTCTAATGAATTTGCAATGTCCAGAACATTCATGTAGTAGTCCTGCATGGTCTCATCCTCTGCATTTTTAAACCTTCAAATCTAGTAGTCAGGAGTTGAATCCCTTAACTTTTCACCTTGGATGTTCCTTCATGAGCAGTTCTAAGAATTTTCCAGGCATCTTTAGCCACATTACATTTTTTGATAAGTCTGAACATACTCTTGTCCACTCCATTAAAGAGGGCATTTAGGGCTTTAGATTTTGCAAGAGCCAGTTCGTCTTCAGGAGCAGTCCATTCTTCCTCTAGTTTCAAAACTTCAGTTTTGTTGCCATCTTTGTCAAGAACAACAGGATATTCCCATCCTTTTAACACAACTTTCCAAGTTTTGCTGTCAACAAATTTAAGATAGGCACTCATTCGAGACTTCCAGTAATCATAGTTGGTTCCGTCCAATAGAGGTGGTGTGTTAACAAATCCTCCTTCATTTTCCATAATGCTAGAATTAGTCTCCTCTGGATCTCACCCAATAACAGGCAGGGTGCCTACATATCTTTATTAGAGAATCAGAACTTATGTGATTTCCTGAGGAAGTGCTAACGACTTAGGAAAGTCTTAACGGTAATCAATATGTTCCTAAAGATGTGCCTACATTTTAGGAGTTTCCTTATCTAGTTCTGTTTGATAAACAGGCACCAAACCGATACTTAAAATCAAGTTAAGGGACCAATTGAGCATTTAATTTTTTTTTCTTTCACACTTGTAGTTCTCTTTTAGTAGCTGATATAACTAAGTTTCTATTTCTCATTTGGTTATTTTGCAATCTCTTATTTTGGGTTTTAAGCCATCTTAATTTTTAAAAAAATAAAGTAAAATAAATTTTAGAATATATTTTGGGTTTTGTAATATATTTTTTTAGAATATATTCATTTTAAATAGAACGTGGTTGTAATCCGTGATATTTTTTTAAAAAAATTCGAATATTTATATAGAAGTCAAATAATTTTTTACCTTTCACTTTATATTATTATCTAAAAATGAAGAAGCATGTTAAGTTGACTATATATGTCTAAGCATAACAGAAACCTGTTTTGAGTGCATGGCTCATTTCAAAAGTCATTCATTCTAATTGATTTAACTCTTACAGTAAACAATAATTAGTTAGAAAGAAAGGCAATGATAAAAAAATTTGAACAACAAGGCAATGATTAAATTAAATGAAACTTCCTAATAATTAGATTTTTTATGTGTCAGGGCTAATTAAGTCTATGTGGGGCATGAAGATTCCAGTGAATGATTCGATAGTGATTATAGAGAGGAGAAAGTGGTTTTTATATTCATTTTGTAGATACAAATAAGATAAACGCAATATTGTCATCCCCAACAGATTATGCAACTTTGTGAGTGTTGATATCAATCTTTTTCCAACTTGCCACTTCAAGAAAGAGATGGGTGTGGGGTAGAGAGAGAGAAAGAGTTGTCTATATGCAACCAATAATCAATTTGGATGGCTTAAATTAATGATTTTTATCTCTTATTTTAGTTAGATCTTCACATAACTCTACCTTCTTCTTTATTACAAAACTAGCAACAAAATCGTGCTAAAAACGGGTTTGTACTCTGCACGAGCTAAGTTGAAGCGAATGGATTATACATCAAAGCATATTGCAATACTATATGAATTAAGAAAATAAGAAAAAGCTAATGATGAAGCTGACATTCATGATAAAAGGGTAAAATATATTGACTTTCCTTGAGATTTTCTTAAATAACTTAACCATTCCTTCTAATTTTTCAAACACATCAATCTCCCATAATTTTATCCATGTCAATAACTTTGTAAATATACAATTTAATTTTAGTTTATTTGTATCTGTTTTCTCTTTTCACAATTAAGTTAAATGAGGTTTTTTTTCTCACAAGTGAGAAACAATAACAACATTTATTTTTACCATCAAATAGAATCAAACATTGGCAATTACAGAAGAGATCAAAAGATAATATAGAAATGAGAAGAATGTTGGTGGAAGGACAATGTGGTTGATCAATGAAAAGGAAATATTCTTCGATGTATCTGTTTTATTACATTTGAGTTTAAAAATTAAACACCTTGTCTGAGGAATAATAAGATGGGTAAAATCACCTAAGTAAAAAATGGAAAGAAAAAATGGTCGAAAATTAAGTGAGTTCATACTCGTACGAAGAAGTTAATTGCTCAAGAAAATGGAATTAACAAAGTTTAAACCGTATTAAATTATATGAGAAGTGCTTGTCAATTTGATAAAAAAATAAAAGAGATTAATGTTTAGTTAAAAAATAGAGCAGGTGTTTGTGTTATTTATGAAGACCTTAAGGGATTTAAGTGTAATTGGCCCATTATTTTATTTACAGAGTAATTTGCCCATTATTAAATCATTGAAATAATTATTATTGGGAAATGTTATGAAATGGTAAACTAAAAATATGTTAAAATATTTAAAATAATAAAGATTACATTATTGATCAAGATGGCGTTATGAGTCCAATGTATGAATTGTTCAACTATATTATTTAGTGACTCACTTATCATTTTTCCAGTGTTTTTCGTAGTCATATTTCTAAAAGGTATGATAATTAATAATCTACGACAATAGAAAATATTATTTATAATATGACATTGTGGTCTAATTTTTTGATTCTCTATTGTTTCCCAATATATGTAAATAAGTTCTTTTCTTACAAAAGACAAGAATTTCTTCTAGTTTTAACTTAGATTCTGAATTTGAATCCAACCTTAAACATGCAGCAACGTTAAAACTCTTAAAACTTGATAGATTAATCTCTAAAGTTATACGGAAAGGTTACATGCTTTACCAAAAAAAACAATCACACGACATTGACAATGAAATCAAAACAAAAGTCTCGAATTTTACATCAAAGAAGTAATTAAAATAGAGAGCAAGAAAACAAGCCATGAAAAGTTATGTTCATTTTCATGGGAAAAATGATGAGGACTAGCTAGTTAGTAAACATGGAATCAAATTTATAATAATTGAAAGTGAGAATATGAAAAGGAACACGATAATGGTTGGATTTGATATCAGTTTGGAGTTCAAGTACAACACTGGAAAAAGTCCCCACACCCTTAATAGTAAAAGAAAGTACTATATTATTGAAATTGGTATATTCTAAAATCGATGGTGGGAGTGTTAGATCATGCCAATTGAACTTCATTTAGGTACTTAGACGGATTTCACAGCTATACACTCTTTATTTATAATATATTAATATTAATAAATAATCAATATCTTTCATCTATCACCTCACTTTTTTTATTAAACGAGTTCCATCGGTAACTTTATATCATTGTATTTTCGACTTAATTGATCATTTGATCGTATAACTAATTTTTTGTTTTTATTTTGGTCTCATAACTTTTAAAATGTTGACTTTGGTCCCTCAAAAATGTCTGTGTTAGTCAAATTAGTTCCGTTCCGCTAATTTTAATCTTAAATGTCTAAGTGGATCAACATGGTAGGTGATACACCATAGACCTCATTAATTTGTTTAGTTTAAACTGTTTGATCATATTTCTATAAATACAACCATTAGATCATGTTTCTCTACTATATCTAATTGTGCAATATCACCACCTAATTTTGTTCAACTTTCTTCATCTTATTCGCTGATTGTCTTCTTCATCTTCATCGCCATCTTCATAAATCATCAACACCAAACCCAAACCAAAAAACAGTAAAAAAAAAATTAAACAAAACCTATAATCGTTAATCACCAACAACAAGACTCACTCCTCATCAACACCTTAAGACAACAACACAACAACGCGAAGAACAATAACACACCCTTTTTCATTCTTCATTCTCATTTCTTTTTTTTTTCCTCCTCACATTCATCATTTTCATAACCTTCACAACCCCAGAACAAAAATATTTAGCCTCAAACAAAATTAATCCACAAACCCAGAAAAAAAATCAATAATTAGATTGAACATATTTTTCAGCAGCTTGAAGCTTCAAACAATCTGACAACATACAAGGTTTTCTCTCCAAATCTTCTTCATCTGTGAGTATATCACTTATGTATCTAAGAATAAGGTTTGAATATTTACTACTCTCAAAAGATTCACCATTTGAACTTGAAGGTAAAATTGAATTTGAATCTTCGAATTTGAACGCGTTTTCTAGGTTTTATATCGAATAACAGACACAAGTATGTTTCCAAACATGCATCCGTTAACAGAATCAAGAAATTAAAGTTTAAACCAGATGTAGTGATTAAGGTAATGATTTGTGGAATAAAGGGACAAGAAAAAAAGTAATGAAGGTTGAAAATAATAACAAGGAATGAAATTGAGAAATAAAAATAACAGTGAGCAATAGTTTTTGTGGTATATATGAAATATGAATATGAATATGAATCAAAATGAAAATGAAAATGAAAAGAAAGTATGCAATTTTTATGTGTTAAATTAGAGAGTGAAAATAATGTTAAGGTGATTGGAAAGAAAGAAAGAAAGAAAGAAAGAAGCAAAACAAATTAAGTTTTTTGTAATTCTGGAATTTTTCTGGTTTTTTATTATGAAGATAGATGAATATGATATGAAGATTAAGAAGAATATGAGGGAAGAATAAGAAGAAAACTAAAAACAAATTAGTTGTAGGTGGTTTCACTGTAAATTAAAATAGACTTGCACAATTCAACAGTTGCTTTTTTAAATAAGATCAAACAGTTAAAACTGATAAACTTAATAAGGTAAATGGTGGACCACCTACAGTGTAGGTCAATCTTGTTTAGCCAGTCCAAATTAAGCTCTCTAGGGTGGATACTTGAAGGAATGACACTCCTTGCTTCCAAGCACAGTGGAGTCTTCAGCCATGTTCTGAGAACTTTAACTTCATGTAAGATGGAAACCATTCCCTTTAGCCATTCTTGTAGCTTTGCCTAAGCAAACTCTTGAGCATCAAAACATGATCTTTGTAGCTCTGACAGGACAAATTCCACTATGTCCTTCAAGCTTGTCCACGTCTTTTCATAGCTATCCTCATGAATGAGGTTGTTCCTTGCTTGAACAAGATTGTTCAGCTCCTGAAAGATACCTTCACATACATTTGCTAATATAGTTGAATGTAGGAATAAGGTGGGTGGAGAGGGGACATTTGTTTTTGCAGGGGCTACAGGTTGAATAGTTAGGTTTGATGATGAAGGTTGGTCATTTATGGAGGTTTCAGGGTTAGTTTGAGTGTTGGTTGTTGTTGATTGGCTGTTTATGGTTAGTTCAGTAGCACTTTGTTCAGAAGCAGTTTGTTCAGGAACAACTAGTTCAGGAACAGGTATTTCAGGAATAAGAATAGAGTCTGTAACACCCCGTTTTCCCAACATAAAAATTTCTTTAAAAAGAATAGCATGCATCAAAGTAAACACGTAAACAGGGCATCACATATCTCAAACATCTCATGTTAATGAATAAATAATCATTAAATCTTCATAAAATATTCGTAAAATATTTCTCAATTATCGCAGCGGAAAATCATAAATCATCTCATAAAGTAAAGTCTTTGGCACACAGGCCTCAACAACGTCTTAATAAAATCTTCAAAAATAACATTATTCATATCAAAAGCATAATACGCAAGGAACAGAGAAAATATAAGCAAGGTTTCCCCATCCCGTTACGTATCAGAGCACCTAGACTCGACTGCAGAAATCCTCTCACGTCTGCACTTAGTCTTGGTTACCTGCACTTGCCCACGAGGCGGCAATTCCAGCAGAAGGGGTGAGATTCACAAATAATTATATTAAACATGTAATTAAATAATCGCAATTCAACAACCAAACATAATTCATCATATCGTAGATAAACATCTAGCATTTAGAACATCAATATAAACGGCACATCATTTAGCATCATCATAATCAACATCATATACATCTTAATAAACATCTTAGACGACTCGACTCGACATCAACACTTGACTATGCAACCCTACGTCTTATATGCATGTGGTACCAATCCAGGGCATGAGCCCTCGTCGCTATGAGCATAAATATACTCCATGGCATAAGCCTTCGTCGCTGGTGAGCAAAGCTCCAGGGCATAAGCCCTCGTCGCTGGTGAGTAAAAACTCCAGGGCATAAGCCCCCATCATAAAATGAGTATGCATGAGACTCAACACTTTTAACTTAAACAAGTTAACATCTTAACCGTCGCAAAACATCTTATTCATCAAAGGACTGACACATGCAGCAACTATACATACATAGACAGCAACATGGCAACAAGTAATTCATAAAGTATAACATTAATATGGCAAACATCGCATGTAATTCAAGCATTCATCACTTATTCAATTCATATTACCACACATAAGCTTCATGAAATCATCATAAACAATCTCAATCATCATGTATCATCATCACAGATCATAATAAACATCAGTAACAGTCCCAGAAGCTACCCAAAGGTCATCTCTCATGGTTCAATGCGAAACAGTTCGCAAACAGCACAAGATTCTAGGTTCTGACATAACTCGCTATGGCGAGTGGGAATGCTCGCCTCGCGAGTAACTAAGTCCTGCTCGCTATGGCGAGTTGGAATGCTCGCCTCGCGAGTTCTAGGGTAATGCTCGCTATGGCGAGCTGGGTTGCTCGCCTCGCGAGTAAACTAGGTCTACTCACCGCGGCGAGTGCAAAGCTCGCCTCAGGCGAGCGATGAACAGATGCGTACGGGTTCTGCGAAAAACACACTAAAAGTTCCCAATTTCGCCATCTAAATCGTCTAAACTCTCAGTGATATCATCAGTATGAATAATCCAGGTTCTGTACTCATTCTAAACATCTATTCTACAGCTTTATGGTTTAATTCATGATTTTTCTTCACTTTTAACCTAATTTCAATCCTCTCAAAACAGCCCTATGATTGTTTAACCTTGATTAGATGAATTACAGAATAATATAATCAAATGCTAGGCTCACCCTTACCTGATCAAAGCAGAAATCGCAGCCCTCTTTCTCTTCTCCCTTCACGCGACCGTTTTCTCTCTTTTCCAAAACTCTGACAACGCGTACTGACTCTCTTGACCTAATTTTCCCTTTATATACTCCCAACAAATCTTATCTTATTTACTCTTTCTCCCACATAACTCTCAAAAATCCAAAACTAACCCACAACTAAATATTTTATTTTATTTTCAAATCTTATTTTATTTAACAATAAAATAAGTCACCACGTCGCATAAAATCGTATTAAATCTTCACTTAACACCACGTCGCATAAAATCGTATTAAATCTTCACTTAGCATCACTTTGGATCACATGAGACGGATCCAGAACATACTTCCTCAGTTGCGACACATGGAACACGTCGTGCAAATTCGATAAATGTGGTGGCAATCCAATACGATAGGCCACCGCCCCAATCCTCTCTGATATCTGATATGGACCAATAAACTTCGGGGTTAACTTCTTTGACTTCAACGCACGGCCAACACCGGTCATAGGAGTCACTCTCAGGAACACATGATCTCCCTCTTGGAACTCAAGGTCCTTTCTACGCTTGTCATGGTAACTCTTTTGTCGACTCTGCGACGCTTTCATCTTTTCTTGGATCATTCTTACTTTCTCAGTAGTCTGTTGAACAATCTCCGGCCCTAACATCACATTCTCGCCTGACTCAAACCAACACAACGGAGTTCTGCATCTCCGACCATACAAAGCCTCAAAGGGTGCCATCCCAATACTCGAATGATAACTGTTGTTGTACGTGAATTCTATCAATGGAAGATGACTATCCCAAGTCCCTCCTTGCTCAAGTACACACACTCTCAACAAATCTTCCAACGACTGAATCGTCCTTTCCGACTGACCATCTGTCTGCGGATGATAAGCCGAACTCAACCTCAACTGAGAACCTAACGCCTCTTGCAAACTCTTCCAAAATCTAGAAGTAAACCTCGGGTCTCTATCTGATACGATGCTCGAAGGAACACCATGCAACTTCACAATCTCCTTGACATAGATCTCTGCCAACTGAGCAACAGGAAAAGTAATATTAATCGGTAGAAAATGAGCCGACTTCGTCAATCTATCAACAATCACCCAAATGGCGTCATTCCCTTTAGGAGTATTTGGCAAGCTCGTCACAAAATCCATGGATATACTATCCCATTTCCACTCTGGCACATCTAAAGGTACCATCATACCAGCAGGTTTCTGATGCTCAACTTTCGATTTCTGACAAACCAAACAAGAATACACAAACTGTGCCACGTCACGTTTCAAACCAGACCACCAAAACAACTTCTTTAAATCGTGATACATCTTCGTAGCTCCCGGATGAATACTCAAGCTACTTCTATGACTCTTTTCAAGTATCATCTTCTTCATTTCTTCATTATCAGGAATGCATATTCGACCTCGGAATCTTAACACTCCCTGATCATCCACTTTAAAGTCACTATCCTCCGTCTGATTACTAGCAATCAACAAGTCCACAAACTTAACATCTTCTTTCTGCGCCTCTTTGATACTCTTCAAGAAATCACTATCAATCTTCAGCATTTCCAGCTTTACACTCTGAGGTGTTCTTTCACAAACCAAACTCAAATCTCTAAACTGTTCCAACAACTCGAATTCCTTCACCATCATGGCAGACATATGCAAAGTCTTCCTGCTCAAAGCATCCGCAACCACATTAGCTTTGCCCGGATGATAATTCAAACCAAAGTCATAATCCTTTAACAATTCAAGCCACCTCCGCTGCCTCATATTCAATTCCTTCTGGTCAAATAAGTACTTCAAACTCTTGTGATCGCTAAACACCTCAAACCTCAAGCCATACAAGTAATGTCTCCATATTTTCAATACAAAGACCACAGCCGCCAACTCTAAGTCATGCGTCGGATAATTCTTCTCATGAATCCTCAATTGCCTTGAAGCATACGCTACTACCTTACCATCTGATCCATCAAGTCGTCAATCCTCGGAAGTGGATACCTATTCTTTATCGTTACTTTATTCAACTGACGATAGTCGATGCACAACCTCATACTTCCATCTTTCTTCTTGACTAACAACACTGGAGCTCCCCACGGTGACACACTTGGTCTCACGAACTTCTTATCAAGCAAATCCTCTAACTGTTTCTTCAGCTCAGCCAACTCAGAAGCTGACATACGATAAGGCGTCATAGACACAGGCTTCGTTCCAGGAACAAGATCAATCGAAAATTCAACTTCTCTTTCTGGAGGTACCTCTGGAATCTCATCTGGGAAAACTTCAGGAAAGTCGCATACCACTTGTAGCTTATCAATTACCGCCTGATTCTCAATCGATAAAGACGCCATCAAAGAAAACATCATAATTCCGTCGCATTCCAACTGCTTCAACTGTTTAGTAGATAAGAACTCTGCGCCACTCTCTTCCTCGGGAGAAGAAAAATGCACCGTCTTGCTAAAACAATTAATAAGAACATGGTTGTACTCTAACCAATTCATCCCCAAGATCACATCCATCCCAACCAACGGCAGACACACTAAATCAATCTCAAAATCACGACCAAACATAGACACAGGGCATCTTAAACACACAAGGGAAGTAGTCACCGAACCCTTAGCCGGAGTTTCGACAACCATCTCCCCATTCATATCAGATACAACAAGATTCAACTTAGCAGCACAATCAAGAGCAACAAAACAATGTGTGGCACCAGTATCAATAATAGCAACTAATGGTATATTATCAAAATAACAAGTACCTCTGATCAAGCGATCCTCGCTCTCCGTCTGCGTACCAGACAACGCAAAAACTCTCCCAGTAGTCTGAGTCTTCTTAGGTTGTGTGCACTGGGACCCAATATGACCTTCCTCATTGCAATTAAAGCATACAATATCACCACGTTTGCAATCAGCAGTAGTATGACCCTTCTTGCCACAACGAAAACACCTCTTCACCTCTCCAGGACAAGCATTACTCTTATGGCCTTTCACGCCACAAGTATAGCAAACTATCTCAGCAGGAGCATCTTTCTTCACAGATCTCCTCTCATCATTAACTCGCTGTTTGCCCTTATCTGCAGGAGCACTGTAGGGCTTAGGACGGCTTTGCTGCCCCTTTCCTTTCCTCTCATTAACCACCTTGTAATGAGCCTTAGTGTCCTCCTCATAAATCCTGCAGCTGCTCACTAACTCAGAAAAGTTTCTAATCTTCTGATACCCTATAGCCCTCTTGATATCAGCTCTCAATCCGTTCTCAAACTTAATACACTTAGAAAATTCGGCGGTCTCAGCAGAGTAGTGTGGATAAAACTTGGCCAGCTCCACAAATTTTGCAGCGTATTCAGTCACAGACATGCTCCCTTGCTTTAGCTCTAAAAATTCTATCTCTTTCTTGCCCCGCACATCCTCAGGAAAATATCTGTTGAGGAACTCTCTCTTAAACACTGCCCAGGTCACCTCAGCACCGTCCTGCTCCAGGGTAGGTAGAAGACTAATCCACCAATCGTCCGCCTCCTCAGCTAGCATGTGCGTACCGAAACGCACCTTCTGCACCTCCGTGCACTGCATCACCCTGAACACCCTCTCTATCTCTTTGAGCCACGTCTGGGCTCCATCCGGATCATATCTCCCCTTGAAGGTAGGAGGATGGTTTCTCAAGAAGGTCTCCAGCATACGGACCTCCGCACCCGCACCAGCATTAACATTCGGTTGCTGTCCCACAGCTTGAGCAACAGCCTCCAAGGCAGCAGCAATCGCAGCGTCATTCCTTCCCGCCATCTTAATCCTATGCAAAACAAACGTAAGTTAGAATAATACAATAATACTATTCTAACTCTAAGACAACGTCACTCTCGACTCTCTACTTGGCCGGACGGACCGACCTGCTCTGATACCAATTGTAACACCCCGTTTTCCCAACATAAAAATTTCTTTAAAAAGAATAGCATGCATCAAAGTAAACACGTAAACAGGGCATCACATATCTCAAACATCTCATGTTAATGAATAAATAATCATTAAATCTTCATAAAATATTCGTAAAATATTTCTCAATTATCGCAGCGGAAAATCATAAATCATCTCATAAAGTAAAGTCTTTGGCACACAGGCCTCAACAACGTCTTAATAAAATCTTCAAAAATAACATTATTCATATCAAAAGCATAATACGCAAGGAACAGAGAAAATATAAGCAAGGTTTCCCCATCCCGTTACGTATCAGAGCACCTAGACTCGACTGCAGAAATCCTCTCACGTCTGCACTTAGTCTTGGTTACCTGCACTTGCCCACGAGGCGGCAATTCCAGCAGAAGGGGTGAGATTCACAAATAATTATATTAAACATGTAATTAAATAATCGCAATTCAACAACCAAACATAATTCATCATATCGTAGATAAACATCTAGCATTTAGAACATCAATATAAACGGCACATCATTTAGCATCATCATAATCAACATCATATACATCTTAATAAACATCTTAGACGACTCGACTCGACATCAACACTTGACTATGCAACCCTACGTCTTATATGCATGTGGTACCAATCCAGGGCATGAGCCCTCGTCGCTATGAGCATAAATATACTCCAAGGCATAAGCCTTCGTCGCTGGTGAGCAAAGCTCCAGGGCATAAGCCCTCGTCGCTGGTGAGTAAAAACTCCAGGGCATAAGCCCCCATCATAAAATGAGTATGCATGAGACTCAACACTTTTAACTTAAACAAGTTAACATCTTAACCGTCGCAAAACATCTTATTCATCAAAGGACTGACACATGCAGCAACTATACATACATAGACAGCAACATGGCAGCAAGTAATTCATAAAGTATAACATTAATATGGCAAACATCGCATGTAATTCAAGCATTCATCACTTATTCAATTCATATTACCACACATAAGCTTCATGAAATCATCATAAACAATCTCAATCATCATGTATCATCATCACAGATCATAATAAACATCAGTAACAGTCCCAGAAGCTACCCAAAGGTCATCTCTCATGGTTCAATGCGAAACAGTTCGCAAACAGCACAAGATTCTAGGTTCTGACATAACTCGCTATGGCGAGTGGGAATGCTCGCCTCGCGAGTAACTAAGTCCTGCTCGCTATGGCGAGTTGGAATGCTCGCCTCGCGAGTTCTAGGGTAATGCTCGCTATGGCGAGCTGGGTTGCTCGCCTCGCGAGTAAACTAGGTCTACTCGCCGCGGCGAGTGCAAAGCTCGCCTCAGGAGAGCGATGAACAGATGCTTACGGGTTCTGCGAAAAACACACTAAAAGTTCCCAATTTCGCCATCTAAATCGTCTAAACTCTCAGTGATATCATCAGTATGAATAATCCAGGTTCTGTACTCTTTCTAAACATCTATTCTACAGCTTTATGGTTTAATTCATGATTTTTCTTCACTTTTAACCTAATTTCAATCCTCTCAAAACAGCCCTATGATTGTTTAACCTTGATTAGATGAATTACAGAATAATATAATCAAATGCTAGGCTCACCCTTACCTGATCAAAGCAGAAATCGCAGCCCTCTTTCTCTTCTCCCTTCACGCGACCGTTTTCTCTCTTTTCCAAAACTCTGACAACGCGTACTGACTCTCTTGACCTAATTTTCCCTTTATATACTCCCAACAAATCTTATCTTATTTACTCTTTCTCCCACATAACTCTCAAAAATCCAAAACTAACCCACAACTAAATATTTTATTTTATTTTCAAATCTTATTTTATTTAACAATAAAATAAGTCACCACGTCGCATAAAATCGTATTAAATCTTCACTTAACATCACATTATATATATAAAAATATATAGCAATTTCTCAAATAAATCAAATAATTAAATAATCAAAAATGGGCGTTACAGAGTCAGTGTTGGTTGTTGAGGCCATTTCCTGGTTTGGTTCATGTTGTGGGGGGCATTCTGTCATAACTTCATCAGAAGCTATGTTAGAGGCTATTTGTGAGTTTGACACATATTCAGGCAGTTCACCTGAATAATGGCTTTCTAAGTTTGGGATGATTGATTGTTCAGTAATTTCAGTTGTTTGAGTTGTTGATGAGTTAGGTGTAGATGATGATACAATTGTGTTTGCAAGATCTGTCCCTACACAATCACCTTCACCCTCTGCAGCAGCAGGGATATATTGAATTGGATCAATCATGGGTGGTTGTAATGGGTGATCTGCAGGTTTCTTCTTCTTCAACTCCCTAGTGACCAAGTCAGTTGCTTCTGCAATCTGGTCTTCATCTTCAATATATCTGGACTCCTTCAACTTCCTTACATTGTGCTTTCTCTTCCTTTTTGGAATAGAGGGTTGTATAGGAGCAGATTGTGAAGTTGCAGCAGCCTTACCCCTTCTGGTTCTTTTAGGTAAGATCGTATCAGCTTCTAGATCTTCAACCTCTTCCTGAATAGTTGCTACTTCAGAACCAGTTGCTTCAACAACTTTTTCTTTCTTGACTCTCTTGGCTTTCTTAGCAGGTTGCTTAAAAGCTTCTTCTAAGTACTCAGCTTCTGTCAGAGGCTTTCTGTAACACCCCGTCTCCCAAAATAACATAATAATATGTAAACAAATCAGAGTTCAGCAAATACGGGCATGTCACACTGCTTTTCAAAATTTATTAAATAGAAAATAGAACTATTTAAATAACAACAAACCATTCTTATAAAAATTCTGCAGCGGAAAGGTTATCAATAAAATCATCATCAATCAACTGCAACAATCCTTGGCACAAAGTCCTCAACATAATAATATTATTCAATGATAATAATTCTCCAACATCATGGTTCAACAAATGATACATAAGGAATGCAAGAATTAGACAGCAATATTCCCATCCCGTTACGTATCAGAGCCCTAGACACTTGAGCCATCAACCTACTAGCCTTGGAAATCTGCACTTGCCCACAAGGCGACAATTCCAACAGAAGGGGTGAGTTCACAAATCAAAATAATATATATAAATAAATCATCAACTTGAATTAACAACATCAACAAGTATATCAATATCCATACATATATGGCATCATCATTCATCAACAATAATACTTCATTTAAATCAATTACAACAACAACTCTAGTGGTGACATCTCGCCGACAACAACCATGCAACGACATCAACTATACAACGACATCAACTACAAATGCAATATGCATGTGGTACCATTTTACGCGTGTTGAATGACAAGCATTCCAGGGCATGAGCCCTCAACAGTTGGATGGTTAAAGCATCCCAGGGCATGAGCCCCCAACAGGTGAACAATAAAGCGTTCCAGGGCATAAGCCCTCAACATTTGAATGATTAACATTCCAAGGCATAAGCCCCCAACGATGCATGAGTATGAAAGACTCGTGGTGTATATCAGCATACAACCCAACAACAACTAAATGGTGTATATCAGCATACAACCAAACAACAACAACAACAACAGCTACTTAGGACATCAACAACTGCGTCTAATACTTAGGACACACTCCCCAACTGGACAACACAACTCAGCAACATTAATGACAACTCAAACATAGCTTGGATATTTATTTTCATATAAACATACTTAATTTCATCATATTCATCTTCATATATCATTTTTACCACTTAAACAATGTTTAATAAATCTAATAAACATATTAGGAAGCTTAGATTCAAGTCCTAGAGTTTGAAGCAAAATTCACAAAATGGTCGCACATGACCCATCTCGCTTAAGCGAAGCTCTGCTCGCTTGAGCGAGTCAAATGACGAAAATTTGGGTTTTTCTCGCTTGCAGCTCGCTTGCAGATCGCTTGAGCGAATGGACGCGAAACAATTCTGGGCAACTACAAAGGTCGCTCGCTTAAGCGACGGGCAGTTCGTTTAAGCGACGCTTCATCTGGAAACTCAAAAACTACGATTTCCTAAACCCTTTCTCTTCCAAAAACCCAATTTTGATCCCCCAATCACCCAAAATGAATCATTATAAAGTTTACAGGTTCTATAGGTATGATATCATTACAAACAGCTCAGAAAACATAATCAACAACTCAAATCAACAACCTTTGGCAATTCATCATATTCTTAAACCTAAACCAAGACAACAAATTTCAACCCAAATTCATGAAATCATATATATATATATATATATTGAAATGCTAGCTCACCCTTACCTGATTAGATGAACAATTAAGCTACAGAAATCGATCCCTCTTCTAGCAATTTCCCCTTGTTCTTGGTTCTTCTCTCTTCTCTCCCAAAAGCTTGTTTTTTCTTACTGAACGTACAATTGTTTTGTCTGACTTCCTATTTTCTTTTCCAACAAAACATAACCCCTCTTTTCTCTTAACTCCCTCACTAAATTTCCTTTAACTCCTATTAATTCTAATTAACCCCATAATTCTAAATAATTATTATTTCTCCTATTTTACTTAAATAATAAAAATCATCACTAATTATCATATAATAAAATATAAATCAAATAACAACACCACATATTCACATAATCCATTAAAAAATTCAAATAAAATATTCAAAGCAACTAAAATAATAAAAATGGAAATTAGAGTGTTACACTTTCTCTTAGTTTTCCTGCTCTTTGCTACAGGAAGAGCACCACCATACATAATATCTGGTATGTCTTCCAGATGGATTTCCTCTCCATAGGTCTTCAGATAGTCATCTATGTAGTACAGTTGCACATCAACTGCATCCTGCTTGCAGATTGGAGGAAAATTCTCCACAAGGTTTGAGGAGACTCTGGACTCCTTCATGTCAGTGTCAAGCTTCTTGATGTCTTCTTGCTTGATCAACCTCATGTTTCCTAAGGTGCTTCCATTGATTATCTTGCCTGTAATTGTTCCAAGCTCTTGATCAGTGAATACCTTGGTGTGTTCCAGGGCCTTCAGAATCCCTGCTTGACATAAAATTTATGAAATCAATCTTCCATATGGAATCCAGGTTCTGTTGTTCAACTGACTCTCTCAAGGTCTTGATCATGTACTTGAATATGTACTTGGGCACGATTGCTTTCTCCTTCTTGATGAAGAAGTGCAAGTACACCCCGTGCTCCAATGATGGTTGATCAGAACATCCTCCCTTGGGCAGTAGGTTTTGTAACGCCCACTTTAGATTATTTTAATTATTTAATCATTTGAATTATTTGAGGAGTCTAGATATATTTATATATATTTTAAGAGATGTGGAGATTAAGATTTAAGTGATTTTTGTGTGATGTGGTGACTTATTTTATTGTTTAATAAAATAAGATTTTGTAAATAAAATAAATATAGAGATGTGGGGTAGTTTTGAGATTTTAGAGAGTTATGTGGGAGAAAGAGAAAATAAGATAAGATTTGTAGGGAATATAAAAAGGGAAATTAGGTCAAGAGTTTTCAGTACGTACGTTTTTGGAGTAAAAGGGAGAAAAACCAGTGAAGAGAGAAGAGACCAAGGAGTGCTGCGATTTCTGCAAAACTAAGGTAAGGGTGAGCCTAGCATTTCAATTCTATTAAACTATAATCCATCTAATTATAATTAACAAGTGTAGGGTTGATTTTAGAGAATTGGAGAATTAGGTTATTTGTGATGAATTGATGATTAGATGATGTGAAGTTGTGAAACTGATGTAGGAATTGAATACAAAACCTAGAATAATCATAGTGCTAATGTTTCTGATAGTTTTGAGGTTAAACATGGTGAGATTTGGGACTTTTGGTGAGAAATTCGTAGAACCCGTAGCCTGTCTGTTCATCGCTCGCCTAGGCGAGCTAAGCAACTCGCCACGGCGAGTAGACGTTCATCGCTCGCGAGGCGAGCAACCCAACTCGCCATAGCGAGTAGCACTTGACCACTCGCGAGGCGAGCAATCCCACTCGCCATAGCGAGTTGACTTGTGAGAATTGTGATTTTTAGAATGTTGTTTTAAGACACGTTTTAGATGGTTTTGAGTGCCTTGATGTATATAAGAATGATTAGGTAAGTTTTTAGGATCAAATTGGACCTAGGGAACTTATAATTGACGTTTTTGGATGAAAAATGTGAAAAAGGCCGAGAGCACCCAATATTGCTCGCCTTCAGTTCGCCCCCAACTTGCCAAAGGCGAGTAACCTCTAGTTGAGCTCGCAAGGCGAGTAGATCAACTCGCCATGGCGAGTAGTGCGGTTTCAGACTGCCATAACCTTGTGTTTTGGGATCTGTTTCGCGTAGGACCTTGAGAGTTGACCCTTGGGTAGTACTGGAAGATAACTATATTATAAATGACGATCTGTACTGATGCTTTGAGATGATTTAATGTTGTGATGATGATTTGTGATTTATGTGAATCATATGCAAGGAATATTTGTATTGTTTTGAATGATGATTCCCTTGGTGTTGCTATATGCCATGATTGATGATTTGCTAACATGTAGTTGTACATTTAAGAGTTCAAGCTGCATGTGTCGGTCCAAGATGTTTGAGACGTTTTAAGATGTTTAAGATGTTTAACTTGTTTAAGTTATAAGAGATTGAGTCTCATGCATACTCATTCAGAGATGAGGGCTTATGCCCTGGAGTTTTTACTCACCAGCGACGAGGGCTTATGCCCTGGAGCCTTTGCTCAATAGCGACGAGGGCTTATGCCCTGGGAGTATATTTATGCTCAAAGCGACGAGGGCTTATGCCCTGGATTGGTACCACATGCATTTAAGATGTTAGAGTTGCATAGTCAAGTGAAGTTGCATTGTCGAGTCAAGTTGTATAAGATGTTTATGAAGATGAATTATGATGATACTTGTGATGCTAATGTTATGTGATTAACTCTGATTTGTTTAAAGAAATTTTTAAGTCGGGAAAACGGGGTGTTACAGGTTCTCATTTTGTATCTTCAGCATCATTCTTCTCCATTGAAAGGTTGTTGTAGGAATCTTTCTTCTTGCTGTTGAACATGGTTTCATTGACAGTATCATTCCAAGGACTCTTCTTATTATTGTCCAGACTATCCTTAAAGTTGCCTTCAGAAGCCCTTCTCATTACATAAGAAATGACAGCTTGGGAGATGAACACTGGGATCCTCATTATGCTTGATCTGATCTCTAGATCAACAAACGGTTCTAAACTCATCTCTTCCCTTGATTTTCCAGCCAGTGAAGGATCAATGAGGATCTTCTCATCCATGTCTTGTTTAGCAGCATTTTTATCATAAATAGAGGCTCTTACCCAAAAGTGTCTCACTAGGTTCTCACAGGTTGGACAGCATGTTGAAGTAATGGATGAGGTCCTGTGACTCATAGTATTCCTTGATGTTGCAGCCATTGAGTGCTAAAGATGTGAAATCTACTGGTCTCTCAGTTTGAACATGTAAATCCCATTCTTCTAAAGACATAGTTCTTCCTTTAATCTCATATGCAGGGGCTTCTTGCTGAGAAGATGATAATGATGAAGTTTTAGGGTTCTAAGATTTGATTTGGGGAAGAAATGTGTTTACTTCGCAGAGAGTAGTTTGAGAATAGAAAGTGTAGGTAGTGAAGTGAGTAGTGTGTGATTTGTCTAAGTGTTTTGAGTAAAAACGATTGCAATTTCAGTAGGGGACAAACAAACACATCATTAATGACAACTGGGGCGCGAGAATAGTATATTCAAAGCATAAACATCATCATAGCCCTCTTAAGTTACACAACAATACAAATAAGCCACGTTAGCAAAATTCAAATGCGCTGTCTAGTTAGTGGGACAGGTGTTACTAGAAGAAACTCAAACAATTCCACTAACTTCTGCTATTTAGGAGCACAAAATCCAGCTACTGAAGTTAAAGTGTTGATGTCATCTTCAGAAGCACATTTTCCTCAGAATCTCTGTTAAGAGCTTTTGATGGACCATAGCTTCTGAACTGACTTCAGAACCTAACTTCTAGTTCAGGAGCAAGCAATTTCAATTAGACACAAAATGCATGTTCAAAATTTTCTTTATAAAATCAAATCTTTCAAAAGTTAAAGGTTTAGTGAATATATTAGCCCACTGATGTTCAGTATCAATGAATTGTATATATAGAATTCCTTTTTGAACATAATCTCTAATAAAATGGTGTTTGATTTCAATGTGCTTGGCTCTTGAATGTAGAATTGGATTCTTTGACAAACAAATAACAACAGTATTATCACAAAAGATGGGAATATTGTTAGCATTAATCTGATAGTCTTCCAACTGATGTTTCATCTAGAGTAGTTGTGTACAACAACTTGCAGCTGAAATGTATTCTGCTTCTGTTGTAGACATAGGAATAGTTGATTGTCTTTTGCTAGCCCAGGACATCAAATTCTTTCCTAGGAACTAACAGTTACCACTGGTTGATTTTCTTTAAATCCTGTCACAAGCATAATCAGCATCACAGAATCCGATCAACTTGTAATCTAAGGATTTGCTATAAAGGAGTCCAAGATTAGTTGTTCCTTTCAGATACCTGAAGATTCTCTTAACAGCTGTTAAATGAGATTCCCTAGGATATGACTGGAATCTTGCACACAAGCATACACTGAATAAAATATCTGGCCTAGATGCAGTGAGGTATAACAAAGAACCAATCATACCTCTATACAACTTCTGATCTACCTTTGATCCAGTATATTCTTTCCTTAAAGTGCAGGTTGGATGCATGGGAGTGTTCATCACTTTACAATCTTCCAGCTTGAACTTCTTCAGAAGCTCCTTTTTGTACTTTGTTTGATGAACATATACTCCATCTTTACATTGATTGATTTGAATGCCAAGGAAGAACTTCAATTCTCCCATCATGCTCATTTCAAATTCATCCTGCATTAACTTAGAGAATTCTTTGCGAATAGATGCATTAGTAGAACCAAATATTATATCATCAACATATATATGCACTACAAGAATGTTTTTCTCAAGAGTCCTTCTGAAGAGTGTTGTGTCAACTTGACCTCTTTTAAAATCATTTTTAATCAAGAAATTACTTAGTCTATCATACCAAGCTCTGGGAGCTTGTTTCAAGCCATATAGTGATTTCTTAAGTTTATAAACATGGTCAGGATGCTTAAGATCCTCAAAACCAGGAGGTTGCTTGACATACACTTCTTCTTCTATGACACCATTAAGAAATGCACTCTTGACATCCATTTGATGTAATATTATGCCATGATTAACTGCATAGGATAGAAGTAACCTGATTGCTTCCAATCTTGCAACTAGAGCAAATGTTTCAGTGTAATCAATGCCTTCTTGTTGACTGTAACCTTGTGCAACAAGTCTAGCTTTGTTTCTCGTTACTTGACCTTGTTCATTCAACTTATTTCTGAATACCCATTTTGTTCCAATAATGTTCTTCTGAGGGGGTTTTGGTACCAGATCCCACACATCATTTCTTTGAAACTGATTAAGCTCTTTTGGCATAGCTAATATCCATCCATCATCTGAAAGTGCTTCATCAACTGTAGCAGGTTCAATCACTGATAACAATCCTATCATTGACTCTTCTTGTCTGAAGTATGATCTTGTTCTTCTGGGGCTGTCTTTGTTTCTAATGATTTGATCTTCAGGATGTGAAGACTTGTACTTGAACGTATTCTTAGATTGATTTGCTTGCTGATAGCCATCTTGAGCTTCGTCACAAGCTACTTCATCTTGAGCTTCAGCTTCCGGATATACTTTAGAATCACTTGTCTGATCAGGTTCTGGAGTATCTTCAGTAACCTGTATATCTGCATAACTTTCATCTTTCTTTGGAGTTTCACTTCCAGGCTCTTTGTCATCAAATTTAACGTGCATAGATTCTTCAACACAGAGTGTCTCTGAATTATACACTTTGTATGCCTTTGACCTTTCAGAGTAACCTAAAAAGATTCCTCTTTGGGCCTTGGCATCATATTTCTTTAGGTAGAGCTTATTATTTAGAATGTAGCAGGTACATCCAAATTGATGAAAGTAAGATATATTGGGTCTCCTTCCTTTAAAGAGTTTATATGCATTTTTATCCAAGATATGTCTGATATAGATCTTATTTTGAACATAACATGCTGTATTCACTGCTTCTGCCCAGAAATGTTTAGCCAAATTGTTTTCATGAATCATGGTTCTTGCCATTTCTTGTAAAGTTCTATTCTTTCTCTCTACAGTCCCATTTTGTTGTGGAGTTATAGGAGAATAGAATTCATGGATAATTCCATGTTTTTCACAAAAAGTTTCAAATGGCTTATTTTCAAATTCTCCACCATGATCACTTCTGATTTTCAAAAGATTCATTTCTTTTTAAGCCTGTATTTGAGTGCAGAAGTTACTGAATACATCATATGCATTATCTTTACTTCTCAGGAATTTTACCCAAGTCCATCTACTATAATCATCAACAGTGACTAGTCCATATTTACTTCCATATAAGGATGCAGTATTAACTGGTCTAAATAAATCAATATGAAGCAATTCTAAAGGTCTGGAGGTTGAGACAATGTCTTTAGCTTTAAAGGATGATTTCACAATTTTTCCTCTCTGGCATGCACCACAGAGTGCATCTGAATGATAGTCAATGTTAGGTAGGCCTTTGACAAGTTGTAACTTACTAAGCTTAGAGATTAATCTCTAGTTAGCATGTCCCAATCTTCTATGCTATACCCACTTCTTATCATTCATTGACAGAAGACTAATTACCTTCTGATCAACCAGTTCAGAGAAATTGATTTTATAGACATTCTCTACTTTCTTTCCTTTGAACACTATGGACTTGTTATCTTTGTTGATTACTGTGCAGTTGGTCTTTTCAAACATCACATCATAACCATTGTCACAAAACTGACTGATATTCAAAAGGTTATGTTCAAGACCATATACCAACCGCACATTATTAATATAGATAGAGGAATTACCAATAATTCTTGCACCAATGATCTTGCCAGTCTGGTTGCCTCCAAACTTCACATTTCCTCCTTCTTTCATTGTGAGGGTGAGGAACATTGACTTCTCTCCTTCTTAGGCATTTCTGCAGTATTGACAATTTCAGATTTAGGTACCCATTGTTTTATGGGTCTTGTGAGGTTAGTGCTGGAAGTTTTGCTCTTCACTTCTTGTACCTTGTGCTGTAAGTTTGGTAGCTTCTTATTAATCATTACCTTATGTTTAACACCTTTTGATTTTGATTCCCCAGAAGCAGCAACTGTTTTGTTCTTCTGAAACTTAGACTTCAAGACACTAGATTCTGGATTCAACAGACATTGAGGAACAGGTTCTGATCTCTTCAGAATCTAGATCTTTGAGGTCTTAGAATCAGAATTTGTCATAACCTTAGGCTTAGAGTTCTTTGGCTTTGAAGTAATCTTAGCCTTAGAGCTGGAAGCTTCAGGTTCTGACTGAACCACAATTTCCATTTTAACACCTTCAGGTACAAAGAAGGTTTTCAATCCTTCCTTAATACCTTCATTAGATTTTGCTTCTGAGAATCCAATCCCTTTGCCATTGTTCTTGTAAATGTTGTAAATCATAGAAGCAACTCTGCTTCTGTCAATACCAAACATAATAAAATCTTCAAGAGCAATTTCATGATTGCTTATAGGTTTTCCATTACACTTTTCTTTTAGCTTTTGACATAAAAACTTGAGCTTGTCTTCATAGGTTTTACAAATGAAGTCAAAACCTCCAAGTCCTTCTTCAGAAGCTTTCAGATCGAATAGAGTTGATTCTTGTTATTTCATTAAATCAACATATTTTTCTTTTAAATCTTTCAAATCATTGGTTCTTAGTTCAAAATGTGTAAGGAGCTCTTTAAGAGACTCAATAAGTTCTTCTCTGGGAATTTTAGAATATACCTCATTTTCTTCTTCTGAGTATGTTTCTGGTTCAGCTTCTGAAGTTGCTGTAGCTACTAACCCAACTGCTATCTTTGCACCTTCATCAGCATCATCCTTATCAGATTCAAATTCACTGTCTAAATCTTCCCATGTTGCCATCAAACTCTACTTGTTTGACTTGAAAGTTAACTTCTTAGACTTGTCCTTTGATTTCTCCTTCTGAAGATCAGGGCAATCAGCAATGAAATGTCCAGGCTTCTTGCAGTTGAAGCAACCCTTCTAATCTTCTTTCCTAGAGCCTTTGTAACCACTCCTTTTGCTCAAGAACTTCTTGTTCTTCTTGGCCAGATACTGCAGCCTGTTGGATGGCATAGCCATCATCTCAGCAGGATCTTCATCAGAATCTCCATCAGGCGATTCTTCTTCTTCAAATTCTATGACTTTAAGAGCTTTGATGACTTCCCTTTAGATGGTAAAGCAAGAGATTTACTCTTCTTAGCAGACTCGTGTTCATTAAGACTTAACTCATGAACTTTGAAAGAGCTAACAATATCTTCAACACTTAAAGTGTTTAAATCTTTAGCTTCCTCAATAGCAGTAACCTTTGGTCTCCATCTAGCAGGTAGGCTTTTTAGAATCTTGCTCACATGATCAGAAGCAACATAGCTTTTCTTCAGTATTTGTAGTCTAGAGACTAGGGTCTGAAATCTTGAGTAAATCTCCTCAATACTTTCATCATCCTTCATCTTGAACAACTCATACTGATGAACAAGCATAAGTGCTTTAGCTTCTCTAACCTTCTTGCTACCTTCATAGTTTGCACAAAGAGAAGCAAACATAGCATTTGCAGTAGATTTATCACTCATCTTCATATACTCTGCACGAGGTATAGCAGCAGCTCCTTCTTTATCAAGATCCAAGTCACTAACTCCATCTTCAAGAATATCCCATAACTCTTCATCTAAGCCCATGATATAACTGTAGAAGTTGGTTTTCCACCAAGAGAACTCTTAAGGATCTCCATTGAACTTTGGAACGTTTCCCGAGTCAGCTTTCTTATCACTGTAATCATAAGGTACAACATTATGATTACCACCAGAACCACTAGATCCAGAAACAGATGATTTAGCAGACATGTTTTTCTCAGATCTTGGACTGTTACACTGTTAAGTGTTATCAACAGAACCAACGCTCTAGATACCAATTGAAGGTGAGAAAAACATAAGAAGGGGGGTTGAATTGTGTTAGCTTTTTTTCGTTTACTCCTAAGCTGAAAGACACTGATCAGAAGAAGTTCAAGAACAGCTTCTGAAGTGATGTTCAGAACTAGGTTGTAGCGGATAAAAACACACACACACACAGAGAGAGAGAGAGAGAGAGAGAGAGAGAGAGAGAAGGAAGAATGAAACAAAGCAATTATACAGGTTCTTTCCACAAACCGGAAGTAGTCATGTCCCCCTTCCACTTGCAAGGAGAGTTCACTATAATGTAATATCTGATTACAAATGCTCACTGCTAAACTTAGCAAGAGACTTCAAATACTCAAGCACAACTGCAAGAGATTTCCTATGCTCCTGAACACAATCAAGAGACTTCTATTCTCAAGCACAAAAGCAAGAGACTTCTAATGAAACAGAATTACAAAGAAAAATGTTTGACACTGAACACTTGATATACAATCAGAGGTGCTCACAATACAAATAAGATACAGACTCTTAAGACTCTAGAATTTCTAAGATATGAACTTTGAAAATAAATTCTAAGTGAACTTTTGGATGCTGAACAAATTTGACAGAGTTTTCACGCTTTCGAATTTGTTGTAAGTCTGATACGTTTCTTCAAGTCTTCACTCCTTTATATAGAGGTGTGAGATGAACATTGTGAATTTCCAACATATCCAAAAAGAGTCGTTTGAAGCTGTGATCGATCACTAATGATCCTTTGCCTGATATGGTTGTTTTCCTATGAAGGATCAATTTCAAATTCATTCCATGTATGTAGGAACATTGTACTTTGTCAAAGCTCTACAGAAGAACAAGCATCCAATGCCTTCGAATCCTTTTGAATTAGCCGTTGCTCTTCTTTTCCACTCTTCTGCAATGGTTCGACAACGTTAAATCCTTTGAAGCTTTAAGTTTGCATCTCCTGATGAACTACAGCTTCTGGTGATCTTCAGCTTTTGATGAACTAGCTTTTGATGACACGTCATCACTCCAGGAGCACTCTGTCTTCAGGAGCACTTTGACTTCAGTAGCAGTTCTCTTTAGACGCTTATAAGCTTCCTTTTTGTTGATTACTTTGCTCTCTTTTTTTCTTCCAGAACCTATTAATGATCTCAAAATTTTGTCTATGGTCCTGTGCACTTGAACAAATATTAGCATATCCAATTGACAATTTTTTAATACCTTGTATCATCAAAACTCTCAAAGTGTAAAACACATTTTGTTCCAACATTCCCCCGTTTATTCCTTAATTATTGTTAATGATAAGTATGAAACCTAGGGTTTTCTAATTCTTACTTACGGGAACGACACAATTTTAACTAGGTTAACTTGTAGCACATGTGGCCATATGGGTTAATGGAGTTTAGAAACTAGTTTCTTAAATCATTAGTAAACACCACATAACTGTTGTTTTACTAAGTTAATTCCAATAAAGACAGAAGAGAGGATTCAAGGATCCCCTAATCGCCCTTTCCCGATTCTATCCCCATGATAAAATTGTTCAATTAAGGCATCAAATCACACAATTCACTCAAAGAGATGGAGAATCTCTTTACGATGCGTGGGAGCGTTTTAAAGAAATGCTTAGGCTTTGCCCCCATCATGGTTTAGAGAAGTGGCTTATTATCCACACTTTTTATAATGGTCTTTTGTATGCCAGAAAAATTTATGTTGATACAGCTGCAGGTGGAGCTTTTATGAATAAAACTTACACAGCAACATATGTTTTGATCGAGGACATGACACAAAAAAACTATCAGTGGACAAGTGAGAAAGACATCACTGCTTCTTCACCCTCTAAAAAAGAGCCAGGTATGTATGAAATTCCTTCCCTTGATCATCTAAATGCTAAGTGTAACGCCCTATTTTTATTATTTATTTATTTTATCAAGTTTATTGCCTTTTTATATATTTTATTTGAATAATTGCGGTGTGTGGGTTTTTGTGTTATGTTTTAGTAATATTAGTAGTTTATAAAAATATTATTAGTGAAGGAATAAAATTAAAATAGAATATTGAGGCAGTAAGGGCAGTTTTGGGAATAAGGAGAATTTATTTAGGTTAAGAATATAAGAGGTAGGGAATAGAAAGTCAAAACACGTGAAAAGAGTTTTTGGGAGAAAAAGAGAAAAGTGAGAAGTCAAAGAAGAGAAAGCTTGTAGATTTCAGAATTCAGCAAACCTAAGGTAAGGGTGGGACTAACCTTCTATAATCTTAATCATATAATTCTAAAAAGGGTTTAATCATGTTGTTGTTGTTGCTGCTGTTGTTGTTGAGTTTTGAGATTATAGGAATTAGGTCTAAATTCAATAAAATTTGTTGAAAGTGTAGGTAATCCCATGAATTAATGTAAGAAAGTGATGTCTAGGTTGTAGAATAACATTCGGGAATGTTTCCTATCAATTTTGGGGTTTGGGTTGTCAAAATTAAGGTTTTAGAGTGAGAACAGAGGTATATTCGCAGAACTGTCTGTCGTCGCTCGCCACGGCGAGTGCTCAACCTCGCCTAGGGAGAAGATGTTGTCACTCGCCCTGCGAGTGTTCTTGGTCGCCTGGCGAGTAGTTCCCAACTCACCACAGCGAGTGTTTTTGGTCGCCTGGCGAGTAGATCCCAGCTCGCCACAACGGATGTTTTCCCCACCTAGCGAGTAGACGCCGTCGCTCGCCACAGCGAGTAATTGAGCTCGCCTAGCGAACTGTTCAGTGGCAGATTGCCCGTTTCGCGTTTTTGTTTCTTTTTCACACGTTTCTGTTTTGAGTTGGACTTTGTCATAAACATGAAAATTGTTGATATCTGATTTATCTTTTCAGTGGTTTTGAGTTGATGTGCAAATCTTTTGTGGTTGATTTAAAATAATTTTATGATGTTGTTGTTGTTGCATTTAAGTTGTGTCATTGCATAAGCATTGTCAGCCGAAGGGGGCTGTAGCCTGTCAAGTCGAATATGACTTTAGCGAAGGGAGTTATAGCTCTGTTATTCTTAAGCGAAGGGGGTTGTAGCCTGACAAGTCGAATTATGACTTTAGCGAAGGGAACTGTAGCTCTGTTGGTACCACATGCATAATTATGCTGCATTTGTTGAGTAGTTGTTGTTGCATTGTTGAGTCATTGTTGTTGCATTGTCGATGTTGCTGTTGATGCATTATTAATTGAAGTGAAATGATGACTGTTGTTGGAATTATGTGAAGTATTCTTAATGTTGAATTGTTGTTGTTTTGTATTGATTAATTCTTTACATGAATTATTGCTTATTATTATTGAATGTGAAATCTCACCCTTTCTGTTTGAATGTTGCCTCTATGTGGGTAACGTGCAGATAACCAGGAGTAACCGCTGATGTGAGTTGATTCCTCGTGTCGTCTTAGGAGTCATGCTCTGATACGTAACGGGATGGGGATACTTATATGTTTTGTTTTCCTTGTTACGTATTTCCTTTAAGTTGATGTTGAACCACTTTTGGATTTGAAACTTTATTACGTTGTTGATGTTGAGGCCTTAGTGTCGAGTTTCTTTTTAAAACGTTGAATATTTTCCACTGCGACATTATTTGAATTATTGAAAGCAGTTGTTTAAATAAATAGTGAATTTAACTCTATTTATAAATGATGATATTTTGAAGAATGAAATGTGACATCCTGCTTGCGATGAAACTCGGATTTATTATATGTTGCGAAAACGGGGTGTTACACTAAGGTTGACGCACTCAAACAAAAATTTGATAAAATGAATACTAGTGCTGTCACACCTGCCCCTGTATCACCTCCTTGTGAAGTTTGTGGTGTATTTGGCCATATTGGCGTTGAATGGCGACTAGGTATTGTTGTTTATAACCAAGGGATGATGCCAAATCAAAACTTTTATAACCAAACTCCTCAAAATCCCTTTGGACAAACAACACCACCTGGTTATGCAAACAACCAAAGAGTTCTTCAAAAATCCAGCCTGGAACTTTTGCTAGAAAATTCCTTAATGGACCAGTCCAAGCATTACGAAGAACTTAAAAATCAAACTGGATTTTTGAAAGACTCCCTCACCAAGCTTACATCGAAAGTGGGCTCCATTTCTACTCACAATAAAATGCTCGAGACTCATATCTCTCAAGTGGCCTAACAAATGGCTGCTTCCTCTCAAACCACCGAAATCTTTCAATGTCAAACTAAAACCATCCCCGAAGGCCATATAAGTGTTATTACTCTTAGGTATGGTAAACAATTAGAGGACTACGTTGTGAAAGTTGAGAACAGTGAGGGAGAGATATGGAGTGATGAGCCTCAAAGTGAGAAAGCCATAGGAGAGAATGAAAAACCACTTGTTTCACCACCTCATGAGCCTAAAATTCCATTATCACAAGGGTTTGCTAAATCCACATTAGATGAGTGGTTTAGAAATTTTATTGAAATACTTCCAAACAAATTGCCACCTAAACTTAAGGATCCATAGAGCTTTTCCATACCTTGTATCATAGGATCATAAACCATTGAGAAAGTCATGTGTGATTTTGGAGAGAGTGTCAGTTTGATTCCTTTGTCCCTTAGTGAAAGATTGGGTATAGGGTAGAAAACCTCTTGATTGTCAAGGTAATGACTTTAAACGAGCGCTTCGTGGGAGGCAGCCCACATGTTTAATTGCTTTTATTTTGTTTGTTTTGTGTTGTTTTAATTTGTTTTGTAGGTATTTGTCCAAATATGATGCGAAAAAATGAAGAAAATTGAGCCTAGCATGACCAGAAGCTTGGCACGGCCGTGCCTGTGACCTAGCCAAAAAACCAACCATTTTCCAGAGATTTGGCACGGCCCGTGCCTGTGGTGGCACGGCCGTGCCATGGTCCCAGGCCTTCTTTTACCAATTTTTTCTTTCTTTCTTCTTCTTCTTCCTTCATTCTCAAACACAAACTTCCCTCATCCTTCAACTTCTCTCTCTAAACCTGCATAACATCAACCTTCAAACCTCCATATTTATCTCCATTCATCATTCCAAACATAAACCACCAATCAAAACCAACTTTCATCCATCCAAACACCAAATTCATACACCATTAAACCCTAACCCAAAAACCAAAAATTCTTCACCAATCTCCATCATTCAACTCATAAACCTCACTGAAAACCAAACCCCGTCACTAAACCCACCCTTCCCACACAAAACCTTGTCCAAACCTAACCTCCTCCCAAACCCACACCAAGTCAAATTAACGTCAATGGCATCAAAGAGGAAAAGTAAGGAGATTGAAGGCTCCAGAAGCGGTGCAAGCAGTAAACAATCAACAGTTCGAAATCATGGGATCGAATTCAAGGATCCTGAGAAAAGGAATAGGTATAAATCTCTAATCTCTATAACTATCTCTCCTTGAAGGTACCCTGATTTTAATGTTATGGATAGACTGGGAATAGATGAACATGTGATTAGGTTATGGAATATGGATTGCACCATCTGGGGTAGGAAAGAGGTAAGAATGATGAGGATTGATGAGTTGTTCATGTTGTGCGCTGTGCTTTATAACCACCGTGTTAACATTTGCTATTATTTTCTTGATTATCTTGTTTCACTTAGTGGTAGGTGGAATCATCACATTCATTGCTAGGAAGTTTGAAGTGGGCACGACCTGTGCCTATGGTGGCACGGCCGTGCCATGGTCCCAGGCCTTCTTTTACCAATATTTTCTTTCTTTCTTCTTCTTCTTCCTTCATTCTCAAACACAAACTTCCCTCATCCTTCAACTTCTCTCTCTAAACCTGCATAACATCAACCTTCAAACCTCCATATTTATCTCCATTCATCATTCCAAACGTAAACCACCGATCAAAACCAACTTTCATCCATCCTAAAACCAAATTCATACACCAATAAACCCTAACCCAAAAACCAAAAATTCTTCACCAATCTCCATCATTCAACTCATAAACCTCACTGAAAACCAAACCTTGTCACTAAACCCACCCTTCCCATACAGAACCTTGTCCAAACCTAACCTCCACCCAAACCCACACCAAGTCAAATTAAGGTCAATGGCATCAAAGAGGAAAAGTAAGGAGATTGAAGACTCCAGAAGCGGTGCAAGCGGTAAACAATCACTTGCTAAAAAGAAACCGAATGACAAAAGTCACATAGTGGTAGGTGGAATCATCACATTCATTGCTAGGAAGTTTGGAGTGGGTGAGGAGAGTGGAGTGAATATGATTGAAGACAATATTTATCTAAATTTAGATACACTCACCTCTATGTTCTTTATTAAACGTCATGGTTATACTCACAATTTACATTTTGAGTGGAAAGTCAATAAGGCTAATTGTTTGATTATTCTACCTAATCCGGATATAACTAATCCAGAGGAGGTGGAGAATTTGCTTTATGTTGGCACTAACCCACAGGTACATGATGATGGTGATGATGTTGGTGATGAAGACGAGGAAGGTCCACACTTGCACCATGAACAAGAAGCCGGTGGAAGCTATAATGATGAACGGTGGGCATGGATGCAAACCGAGGTTCAACGTATAAGCACCGAGCAACAAAGACAAGGTGTAGAAATCTCTGGGCTAAGAAACGATGTCCAAAGGGGCAATCGGGTAAATGATGAAAACAATCAAATGCTACGGATGATGATGAAACACCTTCACCTCCAAGGTCCTCCTTATGGACCTCAATGAAATTGTCAGCTTTCCTCTTCCTCTTTTCCCTTATCTTCTCCTCCTTCTTCTTCCTTCTTCTTCTCTTTTCTTTTCTAGATTTTGAATCATTGAGGACAATGATTCTCCCAAGTGTGTGTATGTGAGGGGGGGGGGCATATAAAGTGTCTAGTGTCGTAGTGTTTTCAAACTCCCTTGAACTTTAATTCTTTTGTTATGTTATGTTGCGAAAGGCATGACTAAGCAGCTTGTTTTTATTGTAAATTATGACATAAATTTTTTGTTGTCTCTTCTAAAATGGTTGTTTCTAATACATGAAAGTAGCTTCTTGTGTTTCAAGTGTTCTTGCTATACCCACATCTTGTTTTATTGTGAAACTTCTCTATGAGAAAAACACATTGTTGCAGCCTTTGAGTAAGTGTATGAATAGGTATTTTAAGGAGCACGTTCTAACTTCAATGGTAAATTAACCCTTTAAAGTTTTCAAAGTAAAAGTAGTATAAGTTAGTGTGGGAAAGAATAAATCAAATTAAAGAGGGGCGGCAGCAAATATATCTCTAAAAGGGACATCTTTGACTCTGGGGGGAAAGGATACTCCCTCACTGACTTCCCACGTGAAGGTGGTGTTTTCCTTGGCAATCAAAAGTATCTTCCGTAATCCTTCTAAAAAAAATGGCATCTAAAAATTACCCAAAGTAAATAAAGCAAATAACTGTGTTCCTTAAAGCGCGGATGATACCCTTAATAATAAGTGACAATTGTTTTCTTTAATAAAAGATCAACCTTTATTTTATGTTCTTCTTCTTCTTCTTCTTCTTCTCTATGTCTACAATGAACGTGAGTGAGTAGACTCTTTTTATCTTGGGATTGTTGGATAAGTATTAATGACATAATCCTAATCAAACCAAACCATAAACCCTAATTTTATATAACCTCACTTTCTAATCTAATTTCACTGATCTTATAATGAATTAACAAATACCAAACTCATGAAGCGAATGAGGAGGAGTTAGTATTTGTTAATTCATCATCACAATTATCAAAGTGAAGGACCGAAAGAAGAAGTTTTGATATTGGAACAAGTGAAATTAAACAAGGGTTGCGAAACATGAGAATAGTCCAGCAAACCTTGAGACACATAAAGTTTCGTTCTTCAAGGATTCCAATAACAATCAATCATGAGAATAGGTGTGGTTGCTAGAGGAACACACTCACTGAGACCGAATGTAGATGTGATAGGCTTAAGAGAAATTTTCTTTAGAAAGTGGGACCAATATAAAATTAACGATTTAGGGTTTGTCTGTGAAGGACTTGTTATTAAGATGGACCAATAAATCCCAAGGCGTTTTTATTTTATTATTGTTATTTTCTTTTAATTAAACAAAAATACAACTTTCTACCTTTTTAAACATTCAATCTAATCATTATTAAAAGTTAATTGAATTCATAACTCCCTGTCAGAACGATACTCTTTTATCACTACATCGGTAGAACCGTGCACTTGCGGTTTTACTCATCAATAAGATTATGATGTGATTATACAATCAGGTTCTGTAGAATGTTCATGTGAAGTTTGAGAAATAAGGGTAGCTTCTGAAGGTAAGGCTACATTAAAGGGTTGCACAACAAGTGTAGAATCTTCTAAGAAGGAAGGATGATTCTCAGAAGCAGATGATTTGACAAATGAAGATTTCTTGTTGGCAAGGTTTCTTAATGCAATACCAAAAGAAATATTGGAATGTGTGCTATTAAGATGGAATGGTTGAAAATCAAAGTGAATGATCCAATCTGAACAGGTGTTTGAGGCCATTTGTAAGTTAGGTTCTTGTTGTTGGGGGCTTTCTGAAGTAACTTCATCAGAAGTTATTTTAGAGGCTCTTTCTAAGTTCTTCTCTAAGCCTGGTAATTCACCTGAGTAGTTATTTATCAGATCTTGTATAACAAAAGGATCACTAGATTGGGTTGTTGGTTTAGAAGGAGATAATAATACCTCATGATTGGCAGACTCAGGCCCTGTTGGTTCACCTACAACCTCTGCATCAGCAGGTATAGATTGAAGTGGCTAAATCATTGGTGGTTGTAGAGGATGATTAGCAAGTAGTCTTGCACAAGCATTAATCCTCCTTTGTGCTATCTCATCTATTCTTTCAACAACAGATGGATACATAGGCACAAATTTATCATTATCAGGCTTTTTATGGTTCTTGGTAGATGATGATGATGGGGATAAGAATTTTTGTAAGTTTGCATAGACTCTATTCAAGGGAATATCATCCATGTTTGAAGAAGTTGAGACAGAAGTTGAGAGAGAGGTTGAGGTAGTACTAGATTCTATTTCTATTATATTAGAGATGTTATAAGAATCAATTACCTCTTGTAGCTTCTGAAACAGCAGCTTCTGAACAAGTAGCATTCTCCTTCTGAGACTCTCCAGCATCATTCAATATATCACCAGCCACCACCAACTGTTGAAGGTTCTCTGATAGCTCAATCACCTTATAAGTAGCTTCAACTGTTGATTCCTTCAGCAAAGCTTCAGCAGGAACCTCATTGTCTCTTGCAATCTCAAGTGCGTTTTTCAAAGTAGCAGCATCAACAGCTTTCTTCCTCTTGACTTCTCTTGTGACCAGTTCAGTTGCAGCTTCTACTTGCTCATCCTCGTCCACCACATATGTAGAAACCTTCATTTTCGTTATAGTATGCTTCCTCTTCTTCTTAGGAATTGATGGTTGAGCAAGTAGAGATTGTGAAGAGCCAACTGACTTGCCACTTCTGGTTCTTTAATCCAGAATCTTAGCAGGTTCTAAGTCCTGGACATCATCTTGAATGCTTGGAATATCAGAAGCAGTTGCTTGTTCTTGAGATGCATCCTTTGCGTTCTTTGCCTTCTTCTTCTTTGGTTCAGAAGCTTCTTCATCATCATCAGCTTATGAAGTTTCTATCTTCTTTGACTTCCTCTTCTTAGCAATAAGTAAAGCACCGCCATACATGTTTTCTGGAATGTCATCATACTTGATAGTTTCCCCAGTTCTTTCCCAGTGTTTATAGACATAATATGCTCTCACATAAATAGGATCTTATTTGCAGATTGGTGGAAAATCATCCATTAAGTTGGATACTGCAAATGATTCCTGAAGATCAGTCTTCAGCTTAGTGAATTTTTCTTTCTTGATTAGAAGTATCTTCCTCAAAGTACCAACATTAAAAATCTTTCCATTCGTTGTGCCCAGTTGTTTATCATCTCTAATCTTGGATAACTTGACTGCTTTCAAAATTCCTCGTGATGAAAGATTTCTGACAGTAATCTTCCATAAGGAATCCAGCTTTTGTTACTGTTCTAACTTTCATTTAGTGCCCATAACATATGATTGATGATATACTTTGGCACATTTTCCTTCTCTTGAGTTATCAGAAAATGTAGAAACACTTTGTGATCTAAAGAAGGTCGTTAACGACTCAAGGCTGACACATGCAATTATGATAAATACATGGCAGAAGTTTAGCATATTAAACACATATTCAACAGCACATAAACATCATCATATCGTCGCTTAACATCATGCTTATAAATCATTTAATATAAACAATACTTCGCATTAGCACCAACATAAGAGAACCATTCTTAATTATCATTACAGACTATATCTCAGGTCATAAAACATCTCTCACACTACCCAAAGGTCTACTCTCAAAGTCCCGTGCGGGATAGATCGCAAACGAAGCAACAGTCTAGAAACACACTCACTCGCCATGGCGAGTGGTCTGCTCGCCTAAGGCGAGCTCTCTCCAAATGCTACTTGCCAAAGGCGAGTTGGGGGCGAGTCACAGGCGAGCAAAACTGGGTGCTCTCGGCCTTTTTGACATTTTTCGCCTAAAATCTTCGTTTTAAGGTTCCCTAGGTCCAATTTGATCCTAACAACTTCACAGATCAATCTTATAAATATTAAGGCACTTAAAACCATCTAAATTTTGGCAAAAATCTCAATTTTCAAAGGTCATGCTCGCCACGGCGAGTTGTGCTGCTCGCCTCGCGAGCGATGTGGACTTACTCGCCATGGCGAGTAGATCACTCTCCACCGGCGAGTGTAACGCCCACTTTCGTTTAATTATTTATTTAATTGAGTTTAGGCGACTATATTATATTTATATAATATATATATATATATATATATAATATATATATATATATATATATATATATGATTTTGGTATGTTTTGATGATTTTGGATGATTTAGTTGATTTTTGTGATAAGTTATGAATTTTGAGGATTTTGATAAGATTAAGGGACTTATTTTATTGTTAAATAAAATAAGATTTAAAAATTATATAAAATATTTAGTTAAGGGTTGTTTTGAGATTTTAGAGAGTTTTGGGGGAGAAAGTGAAGATAAGATTAAGTATAAATAGGAGAAGACCTAATTTTAGAAAACGCATTGTACGTGAAAACTTTTGGAAAATGGGAGAGAAGCTTAGAAGGGAGAAGATCAAGAGAGAGCTGCGATTTCCTTCTTAACAAGGTAAGGGTGAGACTAATAATTCAGTAATATTGATTAATTGTAATTCTGATGATTAGTTAGCAAGAATTAGGATTGATTTGGGGAAAACAAAAACTAGGTCAAATCCCTAGAATTGATGATTAAACGGTAGGAATTGGTTTATTTGATGTAGAAAGTGTTCCTAGACCTTAGATTATGTTTAGGACAAACTCTGGAATCAACGTGAGACTTAGAATCATGAGAATCGTTGGAATTTTGGAGATATAGCAAGTCTGCCCGTAGCGACATTCATCGCTCGCCATAGCGAGCAATGATCCTCGCCTCGCGAGTGATGAGCATTCATCGCTCGCCATAGCGAGCCTTTGCAATTTCGACTTTTTAGTTGGACCTTGAGTGCCATTGAATGCCTGAATATACCTAGTAATGTTTAGGAATGAATGTAGGACAAGAGTGAGCCTAGAACAACATTAGATTTGGAATTGACTCCTACTCGCCATGGCGAGCAGATGCCCTTGCCTCGCGAGCACTACCAGAATGGAGTGTACGGAGTGTTTATGCGATATGTGTCGCACGTTTGATCAAGAGTGGACCCCTAAGTGTTTATGAAGACATGAATGAGTGTTTATGATGCCATTGATTGTAATTGATATAATGATATCATTCTGTTATTGAGATTTGACTATGCTGCTGCCGTTATTAAACTGAGTTGCATGATGTCTATATATGATGAATAAGATGTTGTCTAGCTCCAAATTCTTGGATGCATGTTGATATGATGATTAAGGTGTGTTGTTGATAGAGTCCATGCATTAGCATTCATTGAGCTTAGTCCTCACCATGATAGGAGCTTTGTCCTCCGCACGTTTTAATAGGAGCTTTGTCCTCCGCACGTTTTAAAGTATATTAATATTTATGATGAAGTTTGGTACGACATGCATATAAGGAGTCAAGAGCATTGTCGCATTGTCGTGTCTATGATATTATGTTATTGGTGATGATTGGATATGTGATTACGTGATAACTGTTTACCAATTACGCAAAGTTGTTTTAAGAATGATACGATGTTAATTATGATTCGAATTATATTGATTAATATTATTTTGTTATGAAATCTCACCCCTTCTGTTGGAATTGCCGCCTTGTGGGCAAGTGCAGGTGATCGTGCCTAGTGTGCAGCTTGTTTTCGTGAGTGGCCTCGCCTCACTGTGTCGTCTAGGTCGCTCTGATACGTAACGGGATGGGGTTATCTGTTATGCATGCTTCATTCTTTTACGTGAACATTTATGCTATTTTGCAATATGAAACTAACTCTTTTGAGATATTGATGGGGCCTGCGTGCCAAAACGTTTACGGTTTATGAAATAATTTCCGCTGCAATGTTTAAGATATTTGGTTAAATTATTATTTAACTGTTTCAGATTATGTTAAATGTGATATCCCGTTGTTTACAATGTTACTCTGATAAATGTTTTAAGGAATTTTCATGTTGGGAAAACGGGGTGTTACAACGAGCGGTGACAGGTTCACTACGGGTTTGCTCCAATTCTCACCAACACGTCTCAACTCTCTTTTGTTAAGCCTCTAATTCATCAACAATGTTATTCTAGTGATTAACCTAGGTTCTGTCACACATTTATGCAGCAATTTACATCAATTCATCAAAATCCATCAAAACCCTAATTCATGAACTCTCTCAAAATTCTTCCCAATCCCTTAGTTAATCTCAAACAGATGAATTACAGTTAATAATACTGAAGTTAGGCTCACCCTTACTTGGAAAAATTGCAGAATCGCAGCACCTAGCCTCTTCTCTTCTCTCTAGCCGTTTTTCCCCTTTTTCCCAAAAGTCTGTAACGCGTACTAACTTTTTCCTTAACCTAGTTTCCTTATAAACCTCTTCTCAACGTATCTTATTCTATCTCAACCCTCACAACTCTTTGTTTTTATAACTATAACCCCATCTCTCAAAATATATATTTTTACTAACAAATCTTTATTTTTCATATAAATATATATAAACACCACATATCTTATTCTATTAAACAATAAAATAAGCATCACGTCACAACATCATATATACGTCGCATAATCACCAAAAAAAAAATCGTATAATATATAATAATATACTATATACCCTAATAAAATAATTAAATAGATAAAGGGGGCGTTACAACTCTCCCCCACTTAAAGGATTTTTGTCCTCGAAAATTTACCTCGATTAAACAACTCTGGATAGGATTCCAGCATCTTACTCTCTAGCTCCCAAGTTAAGCTTTCACCCGTCGCTCCGTCCCAAACGACTTTCACAAGAGGTATATCTTTGCCTCTCAAACGCTTCACCTCACGACCTTCAATTCTTACTGGTAAGGTCTCAACCGTAAGGTTGTCTCTAACTTGCACATCATCACTTTGGATCACATGAGACGGATCCGGAACGTACTTCCTCAGTTTCGACACATGAAAAACATCATGCAAATTCGATAAATGTGGTGGTAATCCAACACGATATGCCACCGTCCCAATCCTTTCTGATATCTGATACGGACCAATAAACTTCGGGGTTAACTTCTTTGACTTCGAGGCACGACCTACACCGGTCATTGGAGTAACCCTTAGGAACACATGATCTCCCTCTTGGAACTCAAGGTCCTTCCTACGCTTGTCATGATAACTCTTTTGTCGATTCTGCGACGCTTTCATCTTCCCTTGGATCATTCTTACCTTCTCGGTAGTCTGTTGAACAATCTCCGGTCCTAACACCACATTTTCACCTGACTCAAACCAACACAACGGAGTTCTGCATCTCCGACCATACAAAGCCTCAAAAGGTGCCATTCCAATACTCGAATGGTAACTGTTGTTGTACGTGAACTCTATCAACGGAAGGTGACTATCCCAAGTCCCTCCTTGCTCAAGCACACAAACTCTCAACAAATCTTCCAAGGACTGAATCGTCCTCTCCGACTGACCATCTGTCTGCGGATGATAAGCCGAACTCAACCTCAACTGAGAACCTAAAGCCTCTTGCAAACTCTTCCAAAATCTAGAAGTAAATCTCGGATCTCTATCTGATACGATGCTCGAAGGAACACCATGCAGCTTCACTATGTCTCGGATATAAATCTCTGCCAACTGAGCTACAGGAAAAGTAATTTTAATCGGGATAAAATGAGCTGACTTCGTCAATCTATCAACAATCACCCAAATTGCGTCATTTCCTCTAGGAGTACTCGGCAAGCTCGTCACAAAGTAAATGAATATACTATCCTATTTTCACTCTGGCACATCTAAAGGTGCCATCAATCCAGCAGGTTTCTGATGCTCAACCTTCGATTTCTGACAAATCAAACAAGAATAAACAAACTGTGCCACGTCACGTTTCAATCCAGACCACCAAAACAACTTCTTCAAATCATGATACATTTTCGTAGCTTCCGGGTGAATACTCAAGCTACTTATGTGACTCTCTTCAAGAATTATCTTCTTCATTTCATCATTGTCAGGAATGCAAATTCTACCTCGGAACCTTAACACTCCTCGATCATCGACTTTAAAGTCACTATCTTCAGTCTGATTACTAGCAACCAATAAGTTCACAAACTTAACATCTTCCTTCTGCGCTTCTTTAATACTCTTCAAGAAATCACTATCAATTCTCAACATTCCCAGCTTTACACTCTGAGGTGTCCTTTCACAAACTAAGCTCAAATCTCTAAACTGTTCCAACAACTCGAATTCTTTCACCATTAGAGCAGACATATGCAAAGTCTTCCTACTTAAGGCATCTGCAACCACATTAGCTTTGCCCGGATGATAATTCAAACCAAAGTCATAATCTTTCAATAGTTCAAGCCACCTTCATTGTCTCATATTCAATTCAGTCTGATCAAACAAATACTTCAAGCTTTTGTGATCACTGAACACTTCAAATCTGGAACCGTACAAGTAATGTCTCCAAATCCTAAGCACAAACACAACTGCAGCTAATTCAAGATCATGAGTAGGATAATTTCGTTCGTGAATCCTCAACTGTCTTAATGCATAAGCAACCACTTTACCATCTTGCATAAGCACACCACCTAAACCCAACTTGGACGCATCACAATACACCACAAAAGGTTCATCGGACTTCGGCAAAATTAAGACTGGAGCCGTCGTCAAACGCTTCTTCAACTCATTAAAACTATTCTCACAATGGACATCCCACACAAAAGATTTACCTTTACACGTCAACTGCGTTAACGGAAGAGCCAACTTAGAAAATCCTTCTATAAATCTTCGATAATAACCTCCTAATCCCAAAAAACTTCTAATTTCTGTAACCGACTTAGGAGTCTCCCATTGTGATACCGCTTCAACTTTAGACGGATCAACTGCAATACCATCACCAGAAATAACATGGCCAAGAAAACTCACCTCTATCAACCAGAATTCACACTTTGATAACTTAGCAAAAAGCTTCTTCTCTTTCAACACATGCAAAACAGTCTTCAAATGCTCAGCATGTTCTTCTTCAGTCTTAGAGTATACCAAAATATCATCAATGAAAACCACAACAAAACGATCTAAATAAGCATGGAAGATCCTATTCATATACTCCATAAATACACCAGGTGCATTGGTAACACCGAAAGGCATCACTGTATACTCATAATGCCCATAACGCGTCCTAAACGCCGTCTTCTGCATATCTTCATCTTTCACTTTAATCTGGTGATAACCTGATCTCAAATCTATCTTGCTAAACACGCGGGCACCCACTAACTGATCCATCAAATCATCAATTCTTGGAAGTGGATACCTATTCTTTATCGTCACTTTATTCAACTGTTGATAATCAATGCACAACCTCATACTACCATCTTTCTTCTTTACTAGCAACACTGGCGCTCCCCAAGGTGAAACACTTGGTCTAACAAACTTCTTATCAAGCAAATCCTCTAACTATTTCTTCAGCTCGGCCAACTCAGAAGCTGACATACGATAAGGTGTCATAGACACAGGCTTCGTCCCAGGAACAAGATCAATCACAAATTCAACTTCTCTTTTTGGAGGCACATCAGGAATTTCATCAGGAAATACTTCTGGAAAATTACACACCACTTGTAGCTCATCAATCACCGCTTGATTCTCAATAGATAAAGACGCCATCAAGGAAAACATCATAATTTCATCGCGTTCCAACTGCCTCAGCTGTTTAGTAGATAAAAACTCTGCTCCACTTTCTTCTTCAGCAAAAGAAAAATGTACCGTCTTGCTAAAACAATTAATAAGGACATGATTGTATTCTAACCAATTCATCCCCAAAATCACGTCCATCCCAACCAACGGTAAACAAAATAAATCAATCTCAAAGTCACGACCGAACATAGACACAGGACATCTCAAACACACAAGGGAAGTAGTCACGGAACCCTTAGCTGGAGTTTCGACAACCATCTCCCCGTTCATATCAGATACAACAAGATTCAACTTAGCAGCACAATCAAGAGCAATAAAACAATGCGTAGAACCAGTATCAATAACAGCGACTAAAGGTTGATCATTAATATAACTAGTACCTCTGATCAAACGATCATCACTCTCAGTCTGTGTGCCAGTCAACGCGAAAACCCTTCCAGTAGTCTTAGCTTTCTTTGGTTGCTTGCATTGCGAACCAATATGTCCTTGCTCATTACAGTTAAAGCACACGACATCATCAAACTTGCAGTCATTAGTAGTATGCCCTTTCTGACCACAACGATAGCATCTCTTCACATCAGCAGTACACACATTGCTCTTGTGACATTTCTCCCCACAAGTAAAACAAGTAATCTCAACAGGAGCATTCTTCTTCTGAGGTCTTCTCTCATCATTAACTCTTTGTTTTCCCTTATCTCATGGGGCATCATAAGGTTTAGGACGACTCTACTGGCCCTTAGCTTTCCTATCATTCACTACCTTGTAGTGAGCCTTGGTATCCTCCTCATAAATTCTGCAGCTACTCACTAAATCCAAAAAATTACGAATCTTTTGGTAACCAATAGCTCTCTTAATATCAGCACGTAAACCGTTCTCAAATTTAATACACTTGGAAAACTCAGCATTCTCTGCAGTATAATGCGGATAAAACTTTGCCAATTCCACGAACTTTGCAGCATACTCAGTCACGGACATATTTCCTTGCTTCAACTCAAGGAACTCGATCTCTTTCTTTCCACGGACATCCTCAAGAAAATAACGGTTCAAGAACTCCCTCCGGAATACAGCCCAAGTAACAGCAGAACCACCCTCTTCAAGGATAGGTCGAACACTAACCCACCAGTCATCAGCTTCCTCAGCTAACATGTGAGTACCAAATCGTACCATCTGAGCATCTTCACACTGCATGACTCTGAAGATTCTATCAACTTCCTTGAGCCATGTCTGAGCCCCATCGGGATCATATCGCCCTTTGAAGGTAGGCGGGTGATTCCTCAGAAAAGTCTCTAGCATCCTTGTCCCATCGTTTCCACCAGCATTGTTCTGATTACCCACAGCATTAGCCATTGCTTACAAGGCAGCAGCAAGAGCAGCATCATTTCTACCAGCCATCTTAGTTCTCTACAAAGCAAACATGAGTTAGGATAATACAACTATAGTATTCTAACTCTAAGACAACGTCGCTCGACTCTCTATTTGGCCGGACAGACCAACCTGCTCTGATACCAATTGTAACACCTCAATTTCCCGACTTACAAATTTCATTAAATAAATACATATATCAGAGTACATCACAAAGGAGTGTCACATTCCCAAATAAAATCTTTGAAACAAAATAAATAATAATTTATTCTTCGCAAAATATTCAACTATAACAGCGGAATCATAATTCAAAATCCTTTCAAAAAGGTCTTGGCTCTAGGCCTCATAAATGTCTCAAAAATTCATCGAAAATCTTAAAGTCATAAAATAGTTCAACATGATACATAAAGGAATAGACTCATAGCAAGGTGCCCATCCCGTTACGTATCAGAGCATTCCTACGACATCACACAAAGACTCCTCACATCGGCGCACCTAAGCTTGGTTACCTGCACTTGCCCACAAGGCGGCAATTCCAACAGAAGGGGTGAGATTCACAACAGAAGTATTAACATGTAATTCAAACATTTATGATTAACAACATAACTCATCACATATATCACATCATTAAAACACAAGGATAACGTCATCATCATGAAAATCTCAAAATAACACATCATCGTCTTAAAACATCGCCTCATAATATGTCAACGATTTGACTCAACAAAATGCAACTCTAACATCTTGACATCATACATGTGGTACCATATATAAGCATTAATATGCTTCACCGTCGCTTTAAGCAAATGCTCCACCATCGCTTTGAGCAAAAGCTCCACCGTCTCAGATTATGCAAATGCATGGACTCGACTCTTTATATCTTAAACAAGTTAGCACAATATCTCAAACGTCGTTAACGACTCAAGGCTAACACATGCAATTATGATAAATACATGGCAGAAGTTCAACATATTAAACACATATTCAACAGCACATAAACATCATCATATCGTCGCTTAACATCATGCTTATAAATTATTTAATATAAACAATACTTCGCATTAGCACCAACATAAGAGAACCATCCTTAATTATCATTACAGATTGTATCTCAGGTCATAAAACATCTCTAACACTACCCAAAGGTCTACTCTCAAAGTCCCGTGCGGGACAGATCGCAAACGAAGCAACAGTCCAGAAACACACTCACTCGCCACGGCGAGTGGTCTGCTCGCCTAAGGCGAGCTCTCTCCAAATGCTACTTGCCAAAGGCGAGTTGGGGGCGAGTCACAGGCGAGCAAAACTGGGTGCTCTCGGCCTTTTTGACATTTTTCGCCTAAAATCTTCGTTTTAAGGTTCCCTAGGTCCAATTTGATCCTAACAACTTCACAGATCAATCTTATAAATATTAAGGCACTTAAAACCATCTAAAGTTTGGCAAAAATCTCAATTTTCAAAGGTCATGCTCGCCACAGCGAGTTGTGCTGCTCGCCTCACGAGCGATGTTGACTTACTCGCCACGGCAAGTAGATCACTCGCCACCGGCGAGCGGTGACAGGTTCACTACGGGTTTGCTCCAATTCTCACCAACACGTCTCAACTCTCTTTTGTTAAGCCTCTAATTCATAAACAATGTTATTCTAGTGATTAACCTAGGTTCTGTAACACATTTATGCAGCAATTTACATCAATCTCACATCAATTCATCAAAATCCATCAAAACCCTAATTGATGAACTCTCTCAAAATTCTTCCCAATCCCTTAGTTAATCTCAAACAGATGAATTACAGTTAATAATACTGAAGTTAGGCTCACCCTTACCTGGAAACATTGCATAATCGCAACACCTAGCCTCTTCTCTTCTCTCTAGCCGTTTTTCCCCTTTTTCCCAAAAGTTTGTAATGCGTACTAACTTTTTCCTTAACCTAGTTTCCTTATAAACCTCTTCTCAACTTATCTTATTCTATCTCAACCCTCACAACTCTTTGTTTTTATAACTATAACCCCATCTCTCAAAATATATATTTTTACTAACAAATCTTTATTTTTCATATAAATATATATAAACACCACATATCTTATTTTATTAAACAATAAAATAAGCATCACGTCACAACATCATATATACGTCGCATAATCACAAAAAAAAATCGTATAATATATAATAATATACTATATACCCTAATAAAATAATTAAATAGATAAAGGGGGCGTTACAGATATGAAATCTGACATAAATAGTGTGTGGACCTATGACACGACAACAACAATGCATATTTTCATACAACTTCAACAATCCACACCAACATATTTCAATACATGCTTACACCAACAATTCAACACCAATAACATGCAAGAAAATTCACCAACAACATGTATGGACATAACATATATAAACACCAACAATATCACCATAGTAATTCAAGTAAAGGAGAAAATATACCACATTATGATAAACATCATATTCAACACCCATCAATCATTCATACATCGTTATCTATTCATAACAAACTATTCATAAAAGATTTTCATGGTAAATCGTACTCAAAGATTATACTCAACCAAGTTCGTCTCATATTTTACAACTTTAAAACAACTAAGACAATTGAACCAAAACTAAGAAAACAACTCAATTGCCTCAACTATGTATACACATGAATCACATATGAGTGTAGTTGTGCATACATGTGCGTTTCACCAGCCAATTACTACGAAATCCTACAAATCACAAAGTTCGTCTCACTTTACAACTTTTCGAAAAGAATTCCATTTTCAAAGCAAAGCAGGTTAACTCTCAATGAAATTAAGCGAAAAGAATTCCATTTTAAGAAATCACATAATCAGTATACATCCTTAACCCTACTTTATTCTCTTGAGAAAAACAAGTTTCGGAAAAATCGACGTTCTTGGACATTTTTCAAAAGTTAAGTTCAATTCACAAAATCAAGTCCAATTCAATCCATAAGATGTTCCAGTAGGTTTAAGTGTATAAACAGAGATAAAACAAGTTAAAAGAAACACTTTAGAAAGCCCGGATTGGTCCCCAAGTGCCAGAAACAACAAAAACGGGTTTGATGTTTCTGCGAATCTCGCCGGGCACGCCATTTGTCGCCATGGCGGAAATTGCACAGAACAGCAACCCTGTTCTTGTGTCTCCCCTTACAAGAATCCATTATTTTCAACCCCAAAACCCCAATTTTGATCCCCTTGACCCCAAACTTGTCCCCAAAGTTTATCTATACATTTATAAACATAAAAAGTCAATCAAAACCATATAAAACTTGAAATCAAAACATCATTCTATCACAAATCATCAATTCATCCATTTTTCATAAAACTTCCTAAACAACTTAATTCCCACCACAAGTTCACAATTATGAATACCCATGGCATCAATCATCAACAAAAACATCTCATAAATACAACAACAACATTTAATCATGAACTCATCCACAATTTAACAACCACGACATCATTCTCCATCAATTTTGTACAAACACCAAACATACTCATATATATACATTCCAAACATACAAATTCAACATCAACAACACAATTATCATTCAATTCACATACTTAATCATAGCATCAAAATTAAGCACGAATTTCTACAACTTAATTCAAATTAATCACTTAATCAAATAAGCACTTTTGAACATGGGTAGAAAAGAGATTAAAATGAAAAGATTATGCTTGAAGAGTATCCTCCTTAGTATACTTTGTTTGATGAACATACACTCCATCTTTACACGGATTAATTTGAATTCCAAGGAAGAACTTCAATTCTCTCATCATGCTCATGTCAAATTCATCATGCATTAACATAGAGAATTCCTTGCAAAGAGATGCATTAGTAGAACCAAATAATATATCCTCAACATATATCTGCACAACAAAAATGTCTTTCTCAAGAGTCCTTCTGAAGAGTGTCGTGTAAACCTAACCTCTTTCAAAATCATTTTAAATTAAGAAATTACTTAGTCTATCATACCATTCTATGGGAGCTTGTTTAATACCATACATCGATTTCTTAAGCTTATAAACATGGTCGGGATGCTAAGATCCTCAAAACCAGGAGGTTGTTTGACAAACACTTCTTCTGATATCACTCCATTGAGAAATGCACTTTATACATCCATTTGATATAATATTATGCCATGATTAATTGCATAGGATAGAAGTAACCTGATTGCTTCCAATCTTGCAACTAGAGCAAATGTTTCAGTCTAATCAATGCCTTCTTGTTGGCTGTAGTCTTGAGCAATAAGTCTAGCTTTGTTTTTGACTACTTCACCTTGTTCATTCAGCTTGTTTCTGAATACCCATTTTGTTGAGGTTTGGTACTAGATCCCACACATCAGTTCTCTGAAATTGATTTAGTTCTTCTTGCATTGCTAATATCCATCCATCATCTGATAGTGCTTCATCAACTGTAGTAGGTTCTATTACTGACTACAGTCCTATCATAGACTCGTCTTGTCTGAAATATGATCTTGTTCTTCTAGGACTTTCTTTGTTTCCAATGATTTGATCTTCATGATATGAAGACTTGTGCTTGAAATTATTCTTGGATTGATTAGCTTTCTAAGAACCATCTTGAGCTTCAGCGGAAGCTACTTCATCTTGAGCTTCTGGAGTGGGTTCAGCTTCTGGATTCTCTTCTGACTCAGAAGTCTGATCAGGTTCTGAAATATCTTCGGGCACCTGCATATCTGCAAAACTTTCACCTTGCTTTGGAGTTTCATTTCCAGACTCTTTGTCATCAAATTTAACGTGCATTGATTCTTCAACATAGAGTGTCTCTGAATCATACACTTTGTATGCCTTTGACCTTTCAGAGCAACCTAAAAAGATTCCTCTTTGGGCCTTGGCATCAAATTTCTTTAGGTAGAGCTTGTTATTCACTGCTTCTGCCCAGAAATGTTTAGCCAAATTATTTTCATGAATCATGGTGCTTGCCATTTCTTGTAAAGTTCTATTCGTTCTCTCTACAACCTCATTTTGCTGTGGAGTTCTAGGAGAAGAGAATTCATGAATAATTTCATGTTTTTTCACAAAAAGCTTCAATGGCTCATTTTCAAATTCTCCACAATGATCACTTCTTACTTTTAAAATCTTCATTTCTTTTTCAGACTGTATTTGAGTGCAGAAGTTACTGAATACATCATAAGCATTATCTTTACTTGTCAAGAATTTTACCCAAGTCCATCTTGTAACACCCCGTTTTCCCGACATAAAAATTTCTTAAATAAATCAAAGTTAAATCACATAACGGAGCGTCACATTTCACATAAATCTCATATATGAATAAATAACAATTTATTCTTTATCAAAACGTCTTAAACATAGCAGCGGAATCATAAACAGTCTTGGCACGCAGGCCTCATCAAACATCTCAGAAAGTTCATCTAAAAATAGTCTTATGAAATCATAAATGACATGCAAGGACTAGAAAAACATTCAACAAGTTTCCCCAACCCGTTACATATCAGAGCACCTAAGACTCAACCGAGGAAAGTCCTCGCACGCCTGCACCTAATCTTGGTTACCTGCAAGTTACCCATACGAAGAGCAACATTTTCAAGCAGAAGGGGTGAGATTCACAAAACAATAATATTAAACATATAATTCAATAATTATAGTTAACAACAAATCATCGCATAAACACGTCGCAACAACCATCATTTAGCATCACAAGCAACATCATAAAGCATCATCATAAACATCTTAAACAACTTGACTCGACAATGCAACTTCACTTGACTATGCAACTCTAACATCTTAAATGCATGTGGTACCAATCCAGGGCATAAGCCCTCGTCGCTTTGAGCATAAATATACTCCCAGGGCATGAGCCCTCGTCGCTAGTGAGCAAAAGCTCCAGGGCATGAGCTCTCGTCGCTGGTGAGTAAAAACTCCAGGGCATAAGCCCTCATCTCTAAATGAGTATGCATGGACTCAACATCTTATAACTTAAACAAGTTAAACATCTTAAACGTCTCAACATCACAAACATCTTGAACCGACACATTCAGCTCTACTAAATGTAAACAGCAACATGGCAACAAGCAATCACATGATATAACGATATTATTGCAAACATTATCTCACATCACATGAACTTCACATATATCTCACGTAATGCACATATGAAACATAATTCGATAGCAACATTAAAACCTCACATAACATCTTCACAGATCATCAATTATATCATAGTTATCTTCCATTACTACCCAAAGATCAACTCTCAAGTCCTACACGAAACAGATCTCAAGATACAAAGTTATGGCAGTCTGAAACCGCACTACTCGTCATGGCGAGTTGATCTGCTCACCTCGCGAGCTTAACTAGGAGTTACTCGCCTTGGGTGAGTTGGGGGTGAACTGAAAGCGAGCAATACTGGGTGCTCTCGGCCTTTATCACATTTTTCATCCAAAAACATCAGTTATAAGTTCCCTAGGTCTAATTTGATTCTAAAAACTTACCTAATCATTCTTATATACATCAAGGTACTCAAACCATCTAAAACACGTCTCAAAACAACATTCTAAAAATCAAGATTCACACAAGTCAACTCGCTATGGCGAATGGGATTGCTCGCCTCGCGAGTGAGTAAGGGTTACTCGCTATAGCGAGTTGGGTTGCTCGCGAGCGAGCGATGAAGGTCTACTCGCCGCGGCGAGTTGCTTAGCTCTCCTAGGCGAGCGATGAACAAACAGACTATGGGTTCAGCAAAACTCTCACCAAAAGTCACAAATCTCTCCATGTTAAGCCACAAAATGATCAGGAACAATAGCCCTATGATTATTCTAGGTTCTGCACTCAATATCTGCATCAATACTACACTTTCACATCATCATATCATTAATCCTTCACCTTTAACCTAATTCTCAATTCCTCAAAAATCATTCCTACACTTGTTAATTATAATCACATGAATTACAGGCTTAATAGAATTGTAATGCTAGGCTCACCCTTACCTTAAAATTGCAGAAATCGCAGCCCTCTTGCCTCTTCTCCCTTTCTCTGGTTTTTCTCCCTTTTTCACGAAAACGTACGTACTGACATTCTGACCTAATTTTCCCTTTTTATATTCCCACCAAATCTTATCTTATTTACTCTTTGTCCCACATAACTCTCTAAAATCTCAAAACTACCCCACATCTCTATATTTATTTTATTTTCAAATCTTATTTTATTAAATAATAAAATAAGTCACCACATCACATAAAAACCACTTAAATATTAATCTCCACATCTCTTAAAATATATAAATATATCTAGACTCCTCAAATAATTCAAATAATTAAATAATTAAAATAATCTAAAGTGGGCGTTACACATCTGCTGTAATCATCAACAATGACTAATCCATATTTACTTCCATATAAGGATGCAGTGTTAACTGGTCCAAATAAGTCAATATGAAGCAGTTCTAAAGTTCTGGAGGTTGAGACAATGTCTTTAGATTTAAAAGAAGTTTTTACAATCTTCCCTTTCTGGCATGCACCACAAGGTTCATCTGAATGATAGTCAATGTTAGGTAAGCCTTTCACAAGTTGTAACTTACTAAGATTAGAGATTAATCTCCAATTAGCATGTCCCAACCTTCTGTGACATACCCATTTCTTATTATTACCTGATAGAAGGCAAATTACCTTATGATCAACCAGTTCAGAGAAGTTAATTTTATAGACATTCTTTATCCTCTTTCCTTTGAATACTATGGAATTGGCATCCATGTTAATTATTGTGCAATTGGTCTTTCCAAACATCACATCATAACCATTGTCACAAAACTGACTAATACTCAAAAGGTTATGTTCAAGACCATCTACGAACCACACATTATTAATAGAGATAGAGGAGTTAGCAATACTTCATGTACCAATGATCTTGCCAGACTGGTTGCCTCCAAACTTCACATTTCCTCCTTCTTTCATTGCGAGGGTGAGGAACATAGACTTCTCTCCTGTCATATATCTTGAGCAACCGCTGTCTAGGTGTAACACCCTAAATCCCACAAATAATTATTACTACTATTCATTCAAAAACAGAGTTTGATTCGCAGCAGAGAATGTCAAATAAAAACTTTTCTATTAGTTTAAGAATTCTTCCACAAGATTTAGGATACCACATTGACTCATAGCGAACATAATTCACATTTCAGTTCCTTGGAAATTGTAATACTATTAACATCGAATTATTTCCTTTTGAAAATACTTTCTTTAACATCATAGATAATGGTCATCTTGTACAAAACTAAATAAGTAAGCAAATCCCTCTTCCCGTGTCACTATCAGAGCAATACTTTTCCCCAAAATAACAGACGACACTAGACAAGTCTTCATGGAAGGCATGTACTTGACTCCAAGACTCATAACCTATAGAACTACAGTTTCGCAACCGCAGGACCAAGCCAGCAAACACAGACATCGAATAGGTGAGTTTCGAGAACATGTAATAGTATAAAATAAATGAGAAGAACACGTAAGCAATTAAGTCAAAGTCGTATCACATCACAAACATAATATTCAAAACCTTGAAGAATATACTATATTAACTCAATCCACATTAGTAAAAATAAAATAAAAAAATATCATTACTGCATAAGAACCAACATCTTCACAAAACACAATGTCACAATTCAATTCCAAAAATGTCACAACACATATAGTCACCAATAACCATTTTCCTAAGAACATCAACAGATAATCACCTTCATCGTCTCACATAATTACATTTATTCACCAAATACAAATCATCATCAATTTTTATGCATATGGACTCATTCCTAAGACCTATATGAATGTGGTACCACACTTACTCATCATTTTGCCAGAGGTATGTTACTGGACTTCTCCATAATTCATGCACTCCATCAGTCTTAGACTTTATATGAATGCATATAGAACTAAGTTCGACAAGTAACACAAGTATGCACATATTCATATAATTCACATATTAATGCAAGACTCCCACTAAAATGCACGACTCTAGTGCAAGCACACAAATCATCATTATACTCATCATCATATATTAACTGTCAACACTCTCATCATCATTCTCATCATTATTATAATATAACATCATCATATAAAACATCGGCATCATGAAAATACATCGTCAGTCACACCGCAGATTTTAATCAACATCATTATTTTCATCATCAAACAATTTTAAGCCTTGTCATTTGCATAGAAAAACAAACAGATTAACGACTCTTGGCAACATAATAGAACTGGATTTATTCGAAAATATATATATATATATATATATATATATATATATATATATATATATATATAATCTAAGACATTTTTTAATACTTCTTAGAATACCTGTAACACCCCGTTTCCCAGAACAACGTAATAATAATATATAAATCAGAGTAGTCAACAAACGGGCATGTCACACTGCTTTTCAAAATTAATAAATAGAATATAAAACTATTTAAAATATCAACAAAATCATTCTTATAAATCCTGCAGCGGAAATATTATTTAAAAACCATCATCATTCAACTTCAACAAATCCTAGGCACAAAGGCCTCAACAATTTGAATATTATTCAATGATAAATAATCCAACAACTAAGTTCAACATTTGATACATAAGGAATGAAGGAAATAAAACAACGAATTCCCATCCCATTACGTATCAGAGCCCTAAGACACATGAGCCAACATCCTACTAGCCTTCATTACCTGCAAGTTACCCATACGAAGGGCAACATTTTCAAGCAGAAGGGGTGAGTTCACAATCAAAAATAATATATATAAATAATCCACAAACTTGAATTAAAAACATCAACAACATAGCAACAAGTATTATCAAGTCCATACATATATGGCATCAACAGTTATCAGCAATAATTACTTAATTTTATATTCAAATTATAACAACAACACCAATGGCGACAGCTCACCAACAACAACTTCGACATCAAGGACTACACAACGACAACTCACGCCGACAACAACAATGCAACGACATCAACAACAAATGCAATATGCATGTGGTACCATTTTACTCGCGTTGAATGACAAGCATTCCAGGGCATGAGCCCTCAACAGTTGGATGGTTAAAGCATCCCAGGGCATGAGCCCTCAACAAGTGAACGATAAAGCGTTCCAGGGCATAAGCCCTCAACATTTGAATGATTAACATTCCAGGGCATGAGCCCCCAACGATGCATGAGTATGAAAGACTCGTGGTGTATATCAGCATACAACCCAACAACAACTAAATGGTGTATATAAGCATACAACCAAACAACAACAATAACAACTACTTAGGACATCAACAACTGCGTCTAATACTTATGACACACTCCCCAACTGGACAACACCACTCAGCAACATCAACGACAATTCAAACATAGCATGGATATTTATTTTCATATAAACATACATAATTCCACCATATTCATCTTCTTATATAATTTTCACCACTTAAACAATGTTAAATAAATCCAACAAACATTATAGGATGCTCAAGTTAAAGCCCTAAAACACGTAGCAAAATTCACAAAATTGTCGCACAGGACCCAGCTCGCTTAATCGAAGCCCTGCTCGCTTGAGCGAACAAATTCACGTAAGTTTGGGTTTTGCTCGCTTGCAGCTCGCTTATGGTTCGCTTGAGCGAACGGCTAAATTTCAAAATTCTGGGCAACATTCGCGTTGCTCGCTTAAGCGACGGGTAGCTCGCTTAAGCGACCAAAATGTCGTTACATCAGGTCTTGCACGCTTGGGGTTCGCTTGCGGTTCGCTTGAGCGAACGGGTAAATTTCAATTCTGGCCAGGAAACTGTGTCACTCGCTTGAGCGACGTTTTGCTCGCTTGAGCGAGTGTTCATCTGGGCAGTTTTCAAAACTACGATTTTCTAACCCCATTTTCATCCAAAAACCCAATTTTGATCCCCCAATCACCCAAATTGATTTACAGAAACGTTTACAGGTCTTATATACAACATATCATCATAAACAACTCAGAAAAACACAATCAACAACTCAAATCAACAACATTAGACAATTCTTACAACTTTCAAAACCTAAACCAAAAACCACCATTTCAATCCAAATTCAGGAATCATGCATATATATTATTAAATAATTGCTAGCTCACCCTTACCTGAATTAAGATGAACAAATTCTACAGAAAATCCTCTCCTCTAAGCTCTTCTCCCTTGTTCTTGGTCTCTCTCCCTTTTCTCCCAAAAAGCTTATGTCTTTCTTTCAATTGCACGTACAATGTTTTTCTCTTTACTGACTTTCTATTTCCTAAAACATAACCTCTCCTTTTCTCTTAAACTCCCCTTTAATCTCATAATTAATATGTAACCCCCAAAAACTCCATAAATTCTAATTCTTTACTTATTTCTATTAAATAATAAAAATAATTATATAATAAAATAGCAACACCAAAAATCACATAAATTAAATAAAGATCACATAAAATACTCAAAATCAACTAAAATAATAAAATAGAAATTAGAGTGTTACAACTCTCCCCAACTTAGAGAATTTCGTCCTCGAAATATTACCTCAAACAAACAACCCAGGGTAGGATTCTTGCATCTTACTCTCCAGCTCCCAAGTCAAACTTTCACCAGTTACTCCGCCCCAAACATCCTTCACCAAAGGTATCTCCTTGCCTCTCAACTGCTTCACCTTACAATCCTCAATCCTCAAAGGTAAAGTCTCAACGGTAAGGTTATCCCTAACTTGTACATCATCTCTAGGAATAACATGTGAAGGATCTGCTACATACTTCCTTAGCTGCGACACGTGAAACACATCATGTAAATTCGATAGATGGGGTGGCAAACCAATCCGATATGCTACCGTTCCAACCCTCTCAGATATCTGATAAGGACCAATGAACTTTGGAGTCAACTTCTTAGACTTCAGTGCACGTCCTACACCCGTCATAGGAGTAACCCTCAAAAACACATGATCACCCTCCTGAAACTCAAGGGCCTTTCTACGTTTGTCATGGTAACTCTTCTGTCGACTCTGCGACGCTTTCATATGTTCTCTTATGAACTTGACCTTCTCTGTAGTCTGCTGAACCAACTCTGGTCCCAACACCACACTTTCACCCGACTCAAACCAACACAAAGGAGTTATGCACCTCCGACCATAAAAAGCTTCGAACGGTGCCATACCACCTCTTTACGTGGGTAACTTGCAGGTAACCAAGAATAGTCGCGGTCGTTAGTGGACTCTCTCACATGTGTCTTAGGTGCTCTGATACGTAACAGGATGGGAATTTTGTTGTTGTTTTCTGTTCCTTACATATTACTTCATGAAGTTCATGAATTGTTGTTGCATTGGATTTTATGAGATTTTGCTGATGAGGCCTCGTGCCAAAGACTGTTTTAGATGTTGAATAATTCTGCTGTGAAGTACTAAATAAAATGTTGTTGAATTTTGAAGGATAAATAGTTATTTTATTCCATTTATGATTTTATGATAAGAAGTGTGACATTCCGTTTATGTTGAATACTCTGATTTATATGTGAAATTTTTATGTTGAGAAAACGGGGTGTTACGTGGCACAATTTGTGTATGCATGTTTAATTTGTTAGAAGTTGAAAGTTGAACATCAAAAACCTGTTGGGCTGTTGACACCTTTAGATGTTCCAGAGTGGAAGTGGGATAATATATCCATGGATTTTGTGACGAGTTTTCCGAATACTCTAAAAGGACATGATGCGATTTGGGTAATTGTAGATAGACTGACGAAGTCGGCTCATTTTATTCCGAATAACATCAGTTTTCCTATATCTCATTTGGCGGAGATTTATATCTGTGAGATTATAAAGCTACATGGTGTTCCATCGAGTACTGTACCAGATAGAGATCCAAGATTTACTTCTAGATTTTGGAAGAGTTTGTAGGAGGTGTTGGGTTCTAAGTTGAAGTTGAGTTTGGCGTATCATCCGCAGACAGATGGACAGACAGATAGGATAATTCAGTCGTTGGAGGACTTGTTGAGAGTTTGTGTACTTGAGCAAGGGGGAACTTGGGATAGTCATCTTCCATTGATCGAGTTTACTTACAATAACAGTTACCATTCTAGCTTTGGAATGGCATGTTCGAAGCGTTGTATGGTCGGAGATGCAGAACTCCATTGTGGTGGTATGAGTCCGGTGATAGTGTGGTACTAGGACCAGAGATTGTCCAACAGACTACTGAGAAGGTCAAGTTGATTAGAGAAAAGATGAAAGTGTCGTAGAGTAGACAAAAGAGTTACCATGATAAGCATAGGAAGGATCTTGAGTTTCAAGAAGGAGACCATGTGTTTTTGAGAGTCACTCCCGTGACCGGTGTTGGACGGGCGCTAAAATCAAAGAAATTGACTCCGAGGTTTATTGGCTCGTATCCGATTTCGGAGAGAGTTGGGACGATTGCGTATAGAGTGGGTTTACCACCGCATCTTTCGAACTTACATGATGTGTTTCATGTGTCACAACTTTCGAAGTATGTCTCGGATCCATCTCATGTGATTCCAAGAGATGATGTGCAAGTGAGAGACAACCTTACGATCGAGACCTTACCAGTGAGGATTGAAGGTCGTGAAGTGAATAAGCTGAGAGGCAAGGAGATACCTCTTGTGAAAGTCGTTTGGGAAGGAGCGGCTGGTGAAAGTTTGACGTGGGAGTTGGAGAGCAAGATGCTGGAGTCGTATCCAGAGTTGTTTGAATGAGGTACATTTTCGAGGACGAAAATATTCCAAGTGGGGGAAAGTTGCAACGCCCTATTTTATTATTTATCTATTTTATCAAGTTTAGTGTCTTTTTGTATATTTTATTTGAATAATTACGATGTGTGACGTTTGTATTAGGTGTTGGTATTTATTAGTAGTTTATTATGACATTAATAGTGAATGAATATAATTAAATTAGACTAATGAGGCATAAGGGCAGTTTTGGAATAGGGGGAATTTGTTAGGTTAAGAATAGGAGAGGTTAGGAATAGAAAGTCAGAACACGTAAAAAACGGTTTTTGGGAGAAAAAGAGAAAGTGAGAAGTCGGAGAAGAGAATAGCTTTGTGAGAGGGCAAGAGAAAGCTTGTAGGATTCAGAATTCAACCAATCTAAGGTAAGGGTGGGACTAACCTTCTTTAATCATAAGTATAAAATTCTGAAGAAAAAAAAAAAAAGGGTTTGATCTTGTTGTTGTTGAATTTTTGATGTTATAGAAGTTAGGTTTTGAATTCAATTAGATTGTTGAAAGTATAGGTATTTCCATGAATTAATGTGAAGAAATTGATGTTCAGGTTGTAAAATAATAGTAGGTAATGTTTCCTATCAATTTTGGGATTTGGGTTGTCGAAATTGGGGTTTTTGGTTGAAAATTGATGTCTGTTCGTAGAGCTGTCTATCATCGCGAGTAATCTTACTCGCCTAGCAAGTAGATGTCAACTCGCCACAGCGAGTGTTTTTCCTCGCCTAGCGAGTGGCTCAGATGTTAACTCGCCACAACGAGTGTTTTTACTCGCCTAGTGAACTGTTCAGTAGTAAAATAGTTATTTTGTAGAAATGATGTTTTGGGTCAAGTTTTATATGAATTTGAGTGCATTTTCATGTTTAGAAACGATTAGACAACTTTTAGAATCAAATTTGGGCATTGGGAAGTTAAAATTGGGATTTTTAGGTGAAAATTGTTTAATTCCCAAGAGCTACCTGTTTTAGCTCGCCTCGGCGAGTGATCTTGCTCGCCATAGCGAGTGGTCCAAATGTGAGCTCGCCACAGCAAGTAATTGTGCTCGCCTCGCAAATTGTTCAGTGGCAGACTGCCTGTTTCGCGTTCTTGTGTCTTTTTTGTAACGCCCTAGTTGTTATTTAATTATTTTTGAATTATTTAGAGTCTTTTATATGATTTTAAATAATTATTGTTGTGGTGTGGTGTATTTTTATTAAATGGTTTATTTTTAATATTTATTAGAATAATGTGAGAAATAGAAATTATTTGGATTTGGGGGTTACTTTTTAATTAAAGGAATTAGAGGGAGTTAATTAGAATTAAGGGAGAGTAAAGTAAGAGTTGGGAGAAGTCAGAAAAACAAAACACGTACAGTGAGTTTTTGGGAGAAAAAGCAAGGAAGAGCCAAGAGAGGAGGAATTGTTTCTGTAGAGCTTTGTTCATCGAATTAAGTTAAGGGTGAGACTATCTCTCAATAATAATAGTGGTATAATTCTGATTTTTGATTTTAACATGATGTTAGTTGGAATTGAGGGATTGGGGGTTAGGTTTTGGAGAATTTGCAATTGATGAAAATGTGCTGAATTGTTGTTTGATGTTGTTTTTGGTGTTCTTTGTTATGCATTGTTGTATGTTGAACCTGTAAACATCTGTTAGAACACGTTTTGGGTAATCAGGAGTTAAAAATTGGGTTTTGAATGAGATAAGGTTAGAAAATCCGAGATCTTTTCACTACCCAGATGAATGGTCGCTTAAGCGAACGACCCGTCGCTTAAGCGAGCATTCAAGCTAGTTGCCCAGATTTTTCTAGAGTCAGGTCGCTTGAGCGAGCCACAAGCGAGCTCGTAAGCGAACATTTCCTAACTTTCGTCATTTAGGTCGCTTGAGCGAGCCACAAGCGAACCATGAACAAGCTAAACCCAACCATTCTGTGAGGCGCACGCTTAAGCGAGCAGGTCTTCGCTTAAGCAAGCAGGGCTTTTGTCAGCCACCTTTTGATTTTTGTTTCGTGCATTAGGGGATCCGTCTGAACATTCTAAAATGTTTATTTTAATTTGTATAACCTCTGTATATGCACTAAACCCTATAAAAACTTCTTGATAGATGAATTGGATTGATTTATGTGAATATGTGCTATGTTGGTGAATTTTGCCGTATGAATTGTTGCGTCATATTTGACTAAGTTGGGGAGCATGTCATAGCTGGTTATGCATGATAGTAATTGTTGTTGCTATTGTTGAGTTGTATGCAGATATACACAGTTTTGAGTCCATTGCATACTCATATATTGTTGAGGGCTCATGCCCTGGAATGTTTATCATTCAACTGTTGAGGGCTTATGCCATGGAATGCCTTGTCGTTCAATTGGAGAGGGCCCATGCCCTGTGAATGCTTTAACCATTCAAATTGTTGAGGGCTCGTGCCCTGGAATGCCTTGTCATTCAAACACGTTAAATAGTACCACATGCATGTGCATTGTTGCATTGTCGTTGTTCGTCGTTGCATAGTCGTTGTCGTTGGTTGAGTTGCTGTTGTGTTGTTGTTGTTGGCTGAATTTGAATATGTAGATAATGTTGTTAACCATGAAATATATAAGTATATTGAAGTAATTGTTGATATTTAGGGTGTTAGATTCAATTGATGAATTATAATTCTATTATTATTGTTTGTGAATCTCACCCCTTCTGCTTGAAAATGTTGTCCTTCGTATGGGTAACTTGCAGGTGATCCAGTATAGTAGAAGTGGTGGCTCATGTGTCTTAGGGCTCTGATACGTAACGGGATGGGAATTAGTTGTTGTGTTTTCACTCATTATGTATCAATTTTGAAGCATGTTGTTGGAGTTTGTTTTTGAAATTAAATGTTAAATATTACTTATGTTGGGGCCTTTGTGCCAGATTTATATGATGTGGTTGTAACGTTTAAAAACATTTTTCCGTTGCAATATTTTATGTTGTTGACGTTGTTGAATAAATAGTATTTTAAATCTATTTATGAAATTTTGAAAAGCAGTGTGACATTCCCGTTTGTTGTTGAACTCTGATTTTACTTATTTATTTATATAATAATTAGTTGTTGGGATAACGGGGTGTTACATTTTCACACGTTTCTGGTTTGAGTTGGACTTTGGTATAAACATGAAAGTTGTTGATAATTATGTTATCTTTCCAGTGGTCTTGAGTTGATGTGAAAATCTTTTGTGGTTGATTTAACTTGTTTATATGATGTTGCTGTTGTTGCATTTTAAGTTGTGTCATTGCATAAGCATTGTTGAGCGAAGGGAGATGTAGCTCTGTTGATTTTTAAACGAAGGGGGTTGTAGCTCTGTTGGTACCACATGCATAATTACATTGCATTTGTTGAGTCGTTGTTGTTGCATTGTTGAATGAAGTTAAATGATGATTGTAGTTTGAATTATATGAAGCATTGTTGATGATGAATTGCTTTTGTTTTGTATTGATTAATTCTTTACATGAATTGTTGCTTATTATTATTGAATGTGAAATCTCACCCCTTCTTTTTGAATCTTGCCTCTACGTGGGTAACGTGCAGATATCTAGGAGTAACCGCTGATGTGAGTTGATTCCTCGCGTTGTTATAGGAGTCATGATCTGATACGTAACGGGATGGGGATATTTATGTGTTTTGTTTTTCCTTTGTTACGTATCTTTCATAAACCGGAAGAGAGACACAAAGCAAGGAGAGAGAGAGAAAGAGAGAGAGAGAGAGAGAGAGAGAGAGAGAGAGAGAGAGAGAGAAAAGAGAGACACAAAGCAATTATACAGGTTCCTTCCATAAACCGGAAGTAGTCTTGTCCCCCTTGCACTTCCAAGGAGAGTTCACTAAAAATGTAATATCTTATTACAACTGCTCACTGCTAAAACTAGCAAGAGACTTCAAACTACTCAAGCACAACTGCATGAGATTTCCTATGCTCAAGAACTAAATCAAGAGACTAACTATGCTAAAGCACACAAGCAAGAGACTTCTATTCAAACAAAATTACAAAGAAATTTGTTTGAGGTTGAACACTTGATATACAATCAATGGCGTTCACAATACAAATCAGATACAAACTCTTTAAGACTCTAGAATTTCTAAGATATGAATGTTGATAAGAAATTCTAAGTGAAATTTGATATGGAACAATTTTAGTAGAATTTTGGCACTTGTAAATTGTTGTGTGAGTCTTGCACTTCTTTATATAGAGGTGTGAAAGAGACGTTGTTTATTGCCAGCACATCAAAAAAGAGTCGTTTGAAGCTTGATTAAATCACCAATGATCTATTGCCTGATTTGGTTATTGTCCTATGAAGGATCAATTTCAAATCCATTCCAAGTCTGGAGGAACACTGGTACAGGCATAGCTGTTATTCTTCTCTTGTTGCAGAGACAAAGCAGAGTTGTGGAGGTAGTGGTTGTACACTTCGTACAATTGTCCTTTTTCAACTCTCTCCAACGAATAAGCATCCAATGACTTCAAATCCATTTGAATTAGTCGTTGCTTCAAGCTTCTAGTCTTCAGCAATGTTTGGCGTGATTGGATTCTTTGAACAACATTTCGAAGCTTCAATTCTTTCAGCTTCAAATGATCTTTACCTCTTGATTATCTTCAGAACTTATCATGAAATTTACTTCTGGTGAGGTGCTTCTAATGACGTTATCACTTCAGGAGTACTTGTCTTCATAACCTCTTTTTCTTCATACGCTTCAAGCTTCCTTCTTGTTGATTCCATTGCTCTCATTCGTTCTTTCAGAACATATGCTTAAGATAGACACTAAATTTTTTCTATGGTCCTGCACACTTGAACAAATATTAGCATATCCAATTGACAATTTGTATTGCCTTGTTATCATCAAAACTCAAAGGGTTAAGTTAAACACATTGTTTCAACACTTTCTACCATGAGTTACCCACAAGGACGCTTTAATTACCCTTATTCCCCATATAATTTGTCTTACCATCAAAGGTGGAACACACCATGTCCTACACATTATCCTACCCCGTGGGAGAATCCTTATGAAGAAGAAAGCATTGAGGCACTGAAAGAAATTGTAGAACAGCTGTTAAATTCTCCACAAATGTTTCAAAAATCTAATCCATGGCCGAAAGGTCCTGAATCAGAGGCCAAATGCATCCATTTTCTAGATCACCAATTCTATCACAAATATTAATTATGCAATCATTGAGGTGACCACCTGTATTCCAGATAGTAACCAAAGAAGTGATTGTAGTCTGACAAGAGACGAAGTCCTTACTCATACTCCAAAAGCAACACATGTTTTCCACGCAAACAAGCCAGACTCACATTTGGTTAAGTTGATCAAAGTCATGGGTGAAACAAACGTAACACCTGTGTTGGTCTTTAAACCATATCAAAATCCAACTTACAACCATTTTATATGATAAGTATTTGCTGCGAAGCGAAGCTTTAAAAATAAGGAAATAGTAATTCTTACTCAAACTTGTAGTTCCATTGTTAGAAACATTGTACCTAAGAAGAAAAAAAAGGGAGAAGGAATCATAAGCACCCCCATGTTCTATTAGGGGAATAACCTTTACATCTGCCGTGTGTGATCTAGGATCAACAGTAAATTTGATGTCGTTGTCAATATTCAAGAAACTCAAGAAGGTGAAATTGAAACAATCAAACATAACCATAACCCTAGTTGAAGGTACAATTATAATTCCAAAGGGTATAGTGGAAGATGTGATGAGAGAAACGAACCAAGTCATCATTCTGGGCGATTTTGTAGTTACAGATATAAACGAAAACCGGAAGTGCACATTGCTTCTTAGTTTTCGAAAAGGGTGAAAGAAAACAGTGTTTTTGCTCAATGTTTCGCACATTGGGACGCAAGGCAGCAGATCCGGGGCACATAGCTTCATCCTTTAGTAGAATTTAGCCTTTTTATTTGTCATTTTTAGTGTTTTTTCATCCAAACTTGTCTTAGGACTTGGGACAAAATTTCCCCAACTTGAATTGTCTTCAGATGCCTCTTGAATCTTCATTTAGGTACTTAGACAGATTTCACAAGTATACACTATTTATTTATAATGTATAATAAATAGTCAATATCTTTCATCTATCACCTCACTTTTTTATTAAACGAGTTCCATCAGTAACTTTATATCATTGTATTTTCGACTTAATTGATCTTTTGATCCTATAACTAATTTCTTGTTTTTATTTTGGTCTCATAGCTCTTAAAATGTCGACTTTGGTCCCTCGAAAATGACTCTGTTTGTCAAATTAGTTCCGTTCTGCTAATTTTAATCTCAAATGTCTAAGGTGGATCAACATGGTAAGTGGTACACCATAGACCTCATTAATTGTTTAGTTTAAACTGTTTGATCATTTTTCTACAAATACAACCATTAGATCATGTTTCTCTACTACATCTTATTGTGCACCATTACCACCTAATATTTTTCAACTTTCTTCATCTTATTCCTTGATCTTCATCTTCATCGCCATCTTCATAAATCATCAACACCAAACTCAAAATAAAAAATAGTAAAAAAACAAAAAATTAACAAAACCTATAATTATTAATCAACAACAACAAGACTTACTCCTCATCAACACCTTAAAACAACAACACAGCAACGCAAAGAACAATAGCACACCCTTCTTCATTCTTCATTCTCATTCCTTTTTTTCCTCCTCACATTCATCATTTTCATAACCTTCACAAACCCAGAAAAAAAAATTAAGCCTCAAACAAAATTAAGCCACAAACCCAGAAAAAAAAAATCAATAATTAGATTGAACATATTTTTCAGCAGCTTGAAGCTTCAAACAATTTTGCAACATACAAGGTTTTCTCTCCAAATCTTCTTTATCTGTAAGTATATCACTTATGTATCTAAGAATAAGGTTTGAATACTTTCTCTCCTTTACAATAGTATATATAAAACACTCATGGTAGAAAGATTTATAGGAGAAGAGTGGATTGAAACTTTGGCTCAAAATCTCACAGGTTGTGCTATACAGAAAAGATATGGTGATTAATATGACTGCCTTTATTAGAAACCCCTAAAAGTTATAGTCATCTTGAGTGTAAGGGTAAACTAGCCTCCGATGTAAATGTTCTGAATTAACTCTTTAAGACTAAAACAATTTAAGCATAAATTGAAAGGTTATATATGTAATGCAAAGAAATAAAGTTACTAATAATAATAATGAGGATTAACAACAATAAAAGAAAGGAAATTGTTAAGAAAGGAAATCTCACATAAGCTTATTGAAAAGGAAATTGCGGAAAATAAACTTATGGGTTGCGTCCCATTCAGCGCTTATTTTAGGACATTAGCTTGACGAAATAGGTTGTCTCCTATTCAACACGTATTTCATGTCTCGAGCCTGACATATATATATATATATATATATATATATATATATATATATCTTACTTGTTCTAGGAAGCCCCTGTCCATCAGGCTTCTTGTATTCTTCCCAATCATCCTGGTCAGCGTCTTCATCAGGCATATATCCTCTTGCTTTTTCTTCTTTGACTCCCCTTACAACAATTTCATCCATAGTTATCTTGAGTAAAACCCATTCTTATGTTGACTATGTCTTCCTGATATGTTTCTGGATAAGTCACAACGAACACCTGGTGTTCATCTTTGGTTCAAATAATAGTTTGCCCCTGTTTGTTGATGGTCGAATTAGGCAAGTGTACCAAATTGTTTACAAAGTAATAAAGTGATAAATATAGTATCATATCCACATGGATTTTTGCACCTCGCGTTACTTACTTTAAGTTGATCATATAAAATAAAAGAGATAAGGGTTAGAGATTGCTATTTTTATCTGTTTGCACCAGAGCAAGTTACCTGTTTTGGTTGCAGAAAAGTATGAAGCGGTTAATATTCTTTGAATCCCCCCAATATTTCATTGGATATTTAAATCACAATCATGTCGTGTTTAGTTATCTTAAGTATACTATACAAGTTTTGGGGCGCTTAGTGCCTGATGCCAGGTTGCTAGTGCATGTGACTGCCAAACTGAGGTGCCCAACGCCCTGGGATGCGCCAAGTGCTTTAGTTGAGTTTTCTAGGGGACCTAGTTCCCCCGGTGGTGCGATGGGGGCTTCAGTGCTTTTTTGCCTGTTTTCCTTTTTTTCGCCTGTTGATGTGTATTCTTCATTGTAAGATGTCTTGGAACTTAGGAACATAATTCCTCCCTCTGTAATGTCTTCTGAGGCCTCTTGAATCTTCATTCTCTATCTTCCCAAGGTCCACATAAATCTTCGAATGTATTGCTGGGCCTGATTTGCTTGATTTCTTTGGCTCTTGATTTTTTCTTTTTCTACTTTTTTTTAGTAGACCCGTGGTAATCTACATTTTTTTTTCATTTTTTTTTGCTTTTGATAAATAAGTTCTACTATTACCCTACCGCTAACTTAAAATGTTGCTAATTCGAAAGAGAAACCACAAACTTAGCTTAAAACCATACCCGGTTAATATAATATCGTATCTAACTCCAAGTGAAATTAAATAGTGTGCATTTAAGGTTCAGGACTGTGACATGATTCGTCACTAAGTAACAAGAAAGAAATTTTCATCTAGAGGCTCAAAATGGTTTCATAAAGGATAAGAATATGAAAAGGGTGGCTTGAAAGGCTCAACGTACAAAAGAAAACTGCCTCGTGTGTATAATAATCTAACTGATGATTCGTAAAGAACGTTTCCAAATTCAAGAAAAAATAGCATTCATATGGAACACTCATAATTGGAAGTATTTCGGTTTCTAAAAACTTAGAATGGATGTGGAAATATTTGACTATAATTCTCACCGTTATGCTATTCAGAAAAGAGATGGTGATCCTATAAGTACCTTCATTAGAAAGCCCCAGTAAGTCTCGTGCTCTTGAACGTAAGGGTAAACTAGCCTTCACCGCAAACGCTTTGACTGACTTCCTATGACTAAAAAAAATTAAAGCATAAAAGGAAAGGTTGTATATGTAACTACGAAATAATAACATTTATAAGATAAATATTAAGGAAATCTCAGCTTAGCTAAAAATAAAAATGCAGAAAAAAAAACTAATAGGTTGCCTCCAATTTAGCGTTTGTTTAACGTCTTATTCCTGACGATCAATAGGTTGCCTCCTATTCAGCGCCTCTTTTGGGTGATTAGCTTGACAAAATAGGTTTCCTCCAATTCAGCACATGTTTTACGTCCCTAGCTTGACGGATACCTTTACGTTGCATCCACGCTTCCTTTTTTAAGGCTTCATCTTGGTATCTTAAATAAGGTTTTAATCCGTGTCTATTCACTTTTGATGTTTCCTTTCCTTCTGGATCTTCTAGTTAAATTGCTCCTTGCGGTGATACTTCAACAACTTTATAAGGTCCAGTCCATTTTGACCTAAGTTTTCCTAGAAATAATTTGAATCGTGAGTTAAACATGAGCACTAACTTTCTTGGTTGGAAAGTTTTCTTGACTAAATGTTGATCATGATACTTCTGTGTCCTTTCTTTGTATAATACTGCATTCTGTAACGCCCACTTTCGTTTAATTAATTATTTAATCGAATTTAGGCGATTATATTATATTTATATAATATATGTGTGATTTTGGTATGTTTTGATGATTTTGGATGATTTAGTTGATTTTGTGATAAGTTATGAGTTTTGAGGTTTTTGATAAGATTAAGGGACTTATTTTATTGTTAAATAAAATAAGATTTGAAAATAAAATAAATATAGAGATGTGGGGTAATTTTGAGATTTTAGAGAGTTAAGTGGGAGAAGGAGTAAATAAGATAAGATTTGTTGGGAGTATAAATAAGGAAATTAGGTTAGAAGTGTCAGTACGTGTATCAGACTTTTGGAAAAAGGGAGAAAACGCATAGAAGGGAGAAGACCAAGAGTGAGTGCTGCGATTTCTTCATAACCAGGTAAGGGTGAGACTAATAACTCAGTAATGTTGATTGATGTAATTCTGATGATTAGTTAGCAAAGATTAGGATTGAATTGGAAAAAGTGAAAACTAGGTCAAATCCTTAAAAATTGATGATTAAACGGTAAGAATAGGTTTAATTCATGTAGAAAGTGTTCCTAGACCTTAGAAAATGTTTAGGACAAATTCTGGAATCAACGTGAGGCTTTGTGTAACACCCCAATTTCCCGTCTTAAAAATTTCATTAAATAAATCACATAAAAATCAGAGTACTTCTCAAAAGGAGTGTCACATTTCATCTTAAAAACAACTCTGATAATAATTTATCAAATTACAAAAATATTCAATTGAGCAGCGGAATTTAAAAGTCTCATCTCATAATAGTCTTGGCTTAAAAGCCAGCAAAACGTCTCAAAATATTAATGTTTCAACATCACTGAAAGTCAACATTTATTCTAACAAGATACATAATGGAATAGACTCTACAAAAGACCCCATCCCGTTACGTATCAGAGCAACCCTACTTCACACAGACTCCTAGCATCATCGCATCTAAGACTGGGTACCTGCACTTGCCCACGAGGCGGCAATTCCAGCAGAAGGGGTGAGATTCACAACAATAATATTAATATATAAATCAAACGTCAAGATTAACAATCATAAATCCAACTCATAGCATATACATTGTAGCACATCATAACATCGTCATAAACATCATCATAAACAACATCACATCATACATCAACGTCTCAAACATCATCGCATATATGTCACAATTGACTCGACTAAATGCAACACCTAACGTCTCAACATCATGCATGTGGTACCATATATTTATAGCATTAATATGCTTCACCGTCGCTTTGAGCAAATGCTCCACCGTCGTTTTGAGCATAAAGCTCCACCGTCTCATAATTATGCAAATGCATGAACTCGTCGTGTAATAATTAATTTCAACTTCTCAAAACATCATTCATAATGCAAGACTGACACATGCAGTTATAACAGTTACATGGCAGATCATCATCTCAGTAATCATATACATCGCAACGCCTAATATCATCATAATCACATAAGTCATATTCGAACATCACTTATTATCAACAATACATCATTTATCAACATCATAAAGGAATCATCAGCAATCCTCATTACAGCTTACATCTAAGGATATAGAACATCTCTAAATACTACCCAAATGTTTCCTCTCAAGTCCCATGCGAAACAGATCGCAAAAGAACAAAACAATCACAAACCAACTAACTCGCCACGGCAAGTGAACTGCTCGCCACAGGCGAGTACTCACAAGGTTGCTCGCCAACGGCGAGTTGGGGGCGAACTGGAGGCGAGAAATCCTGGGTGCTCTCGGCCTTTTTGACATTTTTCGCCTAAAATCTCCGTTTTAAGTTCCCTAAATCCAATTTGGCTAAACCAACTTCACAGGTCATCTCTATAAATAACAAGGCACTCAAAAACATCTTCAATTGGGCCAAAATCCTAAAATTAAGGGACAAGCTCGCCACGGCGAGCTATACTGCTCGCCTCGCGAGCGACTAAGGGGTACTCGCCACGGCGAGTGGTCACTCGCCACAGGCGAGCGATCTCAGAACCCACACGGGTTCAGACCAAAACTCACCAAAACCTGCCAATTCTCTCCAATCAAACCTCTAATTCGTCTGCAATGTCGTCCTAGGGGATAATCTAGGTTCTGTAACCAGTTCTACAGCCTTATAACTCAATCTATCATCAATCCATCACAATTTCATCATAAACCCTAATTCTCAAAACCCATCTCAATTCCTCTCAAACTCTATGCCAATCAATAACAGATGATTTACAATCAATATTAATGGAGTTAGGCTCACCCTTACCTGGACAATTGTGCAGAAATGCAGCCTAGCTTCTTCTCCCCTCTTGAACCGTTTTCTCTTCTTTCCAAATTCTGTAACGCGTACTCTATTTCTCTTAACCTACTTCTCTTATATACTCCCTCTCAACTTAATTAATTCTATCTCAACCCTCAAAACTCTTCTTATTTATAAATATAACCCCATCTCTTAAAATTATCTATTTTTCCAACAAATCTATTTATTTATCAAATAAATATCCATATAAACATCACTTATATTATTTTATTAAACAATAAAATAATAACACGTCACACGTCACATAATCATCAAAATCCATATAATATATAAACATATACCATATCATCTAATAAAATAATTAAATAATTAAAGAGGGCGTTACACTTTGAACCATGAGAATTGTTGAATTTTCGAGAAAATAACAAGTCTGCCTGCGGCGACATTCATCGCTCGCCATAGCGAGCAATGATCCTCGCCTCGCGAGTGATGAACTTCATCGCTCGCCATAGCGAGCTTTTCCCTCGCCTCGCGAGTTGCTCCTGGCAGCTCGCCACAGCAAGCAAGCTTACTCGCCATAGCGAGTTAAGTCAGAGGGCATGTTAGGTTTTGAATCTTTGACCTTTAGTTAGTCCTTGAGTGCCTTTGAGTACCTGAGCATACCTAGTAACGTTTAGGACTGACTATAGGGCAGGACTGAACCCAGAAGAACAGTAGTTGAAGTTGGCTCTACTCGCCATGGCGAGCAGATGTTCTCGCCTCGCGAGCACTACCAGAATGGAGTGTTCTGAGTGTTTATGCGACCTGTGTCGCAAGTTTGATCAAGTGTGGACCCCTAAGTAATAGTGAGACCTAATGGTAATGTTGAGAGCAATCTGTAAAGCTGTTTGAGATAGGACAATGTTAATTAAGCATGAGTTTAAGTATTACGCATTATGAAAGATATGAATAAAGTTTATGATGTCGTTGATTGTAATTGATATAATGATATCCTTCTGATTTGAGATTTGTTTATGCTGCTGTTGTTATTAAACTGAGTTGCATGATGTCTATATATGATGAATAAGATGTTGTCTAGCTCCAAATTCTTGGATGCTTGTTGATATGATGATTAAGGTATGTTGTTGATAGAGTCCATGCATTAGAATTCATTGAGCTTAGTCCTCACCATGATAGGAGCTTTGTCCTCCGCACGTTTTTATAGGAGCTTTGTCCTCCGCACATTTTAAAGTATATTAATACTTATGATGAAGTTTGGTACCACATGCATATAAGGAGTCAAGAGCATTGTCGCATTGTCGTGTCTATGATATTATGTTGTTGGTGATGATTGGATATGTGATTACGTGATAACTGTTTACCAATTACGCAAAGTTGTTTTAAGAATGATATGATGTTAATTATGATTCGAATTATATTGATTAATATTATTTTGTTATGAAATTTCACCCCTTCTGTTGGAATTGCCGCCTTGTGGGCAAGTGCAAGTGATCGTGCTTAGTGTGCAGTTGTTTTCGTGAGTGGCCTTGCCTCACTGTGTCGTCTAGGTCGCTCTGATACGTAACGGGATGGGGTTATCTGTTATGCATGCTTCATTCTTTTACGTGAACATTTATGTCATTTTGCAATAATGAAACTAACTCCTTTGAGATTTTTGATGGGGCCTGCGTGCCAAACGTTTTACGGTTTATGAAATAAGTTCCGCTGCAATGTTTAAGATATTTGGTTAAATTATTATTTAACTGTTTCAGATTATGTTATATGTGATATCCCGTTGTTTACAATGTTACTCTGATAAATGTTTTAAGAAATTTTCATGTTGGGAAAAACGGGGTGTTACACATTCTCGCAGGCATTTTGTCTCATCTCTTCCAACTCATGTAGTTGGTTTATCCTTTTCCTTCATGCTGCCTGAGTGTCAAAGTTTAGGAACTTTGTTGCCCAATAAGCTTTATGCTCTAACTCCACCGGTATATGACAAGCATTTCCATAAACTCTTTGATACGAGGTTAGCTTCAAATGCATCTTGAATGTTTTTTATATGCCAATAACGCATCGTCCAGCTTGCTGGACCAATCCTTTCTTGCATTGTTAACCTTTTTTCCAGATTGTGCTTAATCTGCCTATTTGACACTTCAACTTGCTCAATGGTCTGCAGATGATATGGTGTTGCTACTTTGGGTTTGACGTTATACTCTACGAGTAAATTTTCCAAAAGTATTTTACAAAAATGTGACCCTCCATCACTAATCAGTATTCTAGGTACTCCGAATCTAGAGAAAATATTTTTCTTGAGAAAATTCATCACAACGTGTGTATCAATGGATGGTGCTGCAATAGCTTCTACCCATTTTGTAACATAGTCTACACATACTAGGATGTATTAGTTGTTGATGGAATTAGGGAAAGGTCCCATGAAATTTATTCCCTAACAGTCAAAGAGCTCGACTTTTAATATCCCATGTTGGGGTATTTCGTTTCGTTTAGCTATTCCTTCTGTTCGCTGACATTCATTACATCTTCTCACGAAGTCCCATGTGTCATTGAACAAGGTTGGCCAGAAGAATTTGAAGTATTTTTTGCTGCAGTCCTGTCAACTCCATGATTCCCTTCGTATGGTCAACTGTGGCAATGCCAGATTATACTTCCAGCTTCTTCTCATGCTACACACCGCAAAAGCATTCCACCTTTTCCCACTTTAAACAAGAATTTCTCATCCCAAATTTACTTGTTTGTCTCTTTATAGAATCGATTCTTTTGATATCAGGTCAGCTGTTCGGGCATCTTATTGCTTGCTTTGAAATTTTCTAACTCTATAAACCACACCAGTAATTGCAAATAATTCTTCATCTGAAAGATTTTCTTAATGTTAGTTTCCTTATCAGTCCCTTCTGCATTCTCCAGTCTTAGAAGAAGGTCTGCTATGACGTTCTCAACTCCATTTTTATCCCTTATCTCTTTTTGATGAGGTATTTTATCGAAGACGTTAAAGCTTATTTGCTCATCCTTAATTCTCAACATGAAATCCCCTGCCTCCATATTTATCATAACTCTCCCTGGTGCTAATAAGGGTCTTTCTAATAGCAAAGGACATTCATTATATTCTTCCATATCCATTATGACAAAATCCATTGGGAAAACAAATTTTCCTGCTTGAACCAATACATCTTCAATTATCCTGAAATGATGCTTTATCGATCTGTCAACTAAAGAGAAAGTCATTTTAGCTGGTTTTACTACCACCTTACCCAGTTTCCTCATCATGGATAGAAGCATTAGGTTTATGTTTGCTCCCAAATCGCACAACGCCTTGCTTATGTGCAACTTTCCTATAGAACAAGGTATTATGAAACTTCCAGGATCAGTTTTCTTTTGTGTCACTTTGTTTTGGATGATAGCATTGCAGTCTTCAGTTAATAGTATTACTTCTTCTCTAGGTAACCACATATTCTTCGAAAGCAGCTCCTTCATAAACTTTGCATAAATCAACATTTTTTTCAAAGCTTCTGCAAGTGAAATGTTCACATTCAAATTTTTTAATAGCTCGATGAACTTTTGAAACTCTTCCTCCCCTTCCTTATTGGTTTCTTTCTAACATGAGGGTAGGGTGTTCGAGTAGGCCTCAAAGGATTTTTTATGATTTCTGGTTCTAGTATAACTTAAACTCTTTCGTTGTTTATGTCAGGATTCTGGTCCATAGTAATCTAATGTGGTTATTCCTCTGGTATTGGTTCCACGTTGATCGTGGGTTGCCCTACCTCTACCCTTCTTTCTTTTTTGTTTCAAGGGGAGTCAGAACCTTTTTGCTCCTTAATTCTACAACCATTCCTTTGTGGTAAATTTCTTCGTCTGCACGTACCACTGTGTTAGGTTGATTGTAAAGGTCCTCAGGTCGGATATCCTCCTGTGGTTACTGAAATTTACTTCCTTATTTCAGTTGGTGAGCGTAGTGATTTTTCTCTTCATATTTGAAATTCTAGCGTGCTTCTTTAAAAATGATGCTCTATGTGATGTTTCAACGTTATACACACAGACATATAATGTTATGTTTAATGTTTCAACATCAATCAGTAAACAGAATAAATAACAAGAAATTAAATGGCACAGAAAGTTTGTTGATCCACTTCGGTGACAAACACACCTACTCTGGGGGCTACCAAGCCAGGAAGGAAATTCACTAGTGTAGTCCTTATTCTAATGTTCTCAACAAACACCTTGTTTACAACACAAGACCTAGGACTTATCCATGTTGATTTCAACCTAGGAAATCTTAGATCTGAGATCGCATCTCACTATCCTACAGTCAATCACAACCCCTGTGATTATCAGACTCAAAACAAACAAACGGTGAAGTTACCTTCAAATAAACAACTACAACCTTGCTTAAAAGCTTTGGCGTAGCACAAGAGTGTTACAACTCAACACACAGTCCTTAACATGTATCAAACTAATACAAGAAAGACTCACAATAAAACAGTACGAAACTTGCATCAAGCTGATACAAGAGTAGACACACACAGACTCAAAACCCTAAAAGCTAGACTTTTTGAATGACGATTTGAATACCCAATTAGGTCTTGAAGTCTTCCTTTTATACGGAGGAAATATGGGCCATTTAACCGGTTTGGACTTCAGAACAAAGTAGATCGTCCAGCTGATCTACAAAACACGAATCAGAGACAAATATGGAAATTCCTAAAATATAGGAACATCTTCAGGAACGTCCAAAACAGCTTCAAATATTTCCTAAAATATAATCAAATCTTTAGGAATATTGCACAACTGATTCTGTAAAGATATGTGTGTTGCTTGGTTAATAAGATAAGGAAATATGGTTTCCTTAAATAATATAAGACACGCGTACAAACATGCATGAAACAAGGCACACTGAACCGTGCCAGGATGTTGGAACATCGTATTCAACATCTTACAGAGATGCCTGAAACATGTTGGATCATAGTATCCAACAACACAAACATGGATATTTGTTTTAGCAATAATACAGCCAATACAAATACCCAACAACCTCCCCCTTTGGCAAATTTTTGACTAAAAGAAATTAAGGCCAAGAAAAAAGAAATAGAGGGATACAAAGACATCCATTTCCTCGAGCAGCATGAACACATACTTATGAAGAAACGACTAGCACACACAATCTATAGAGATACCTTAGATACACTTCCTCAAGTCATCACGAACACATATTCAAGAAGAAGGAGTAGCGAGACAGTATCACTAAAGAAATTTCATAGGTGTGCACAAAAGAATACCTCACATAGTCTTCAGGCATAACTTCAACCAAACAGCGATGAAGAAGAAATCATCATACTCTTAACAGAATTTGAGTTAAGAGACAAAAGGTATTACACATATATCAGAGACATGCAGCAGCGGATAAGATAGTAGCATAGTCTCACAAGAGCAGAGGAAAAATAAATTCCTATGCTATAGTCAGGGAAAAATAAATTCCCACACAAATTGGATGTTCCAACATCCTTCACAACATTAGACAGGAGTACTTGTCACACATATCAGTAAGGGAAAAAAATAGATTTCCCATACCTACAGAGTACTAACATAGATGTTTAAACATCCAGTTCAACATCATGTCAAACAACTTGATCAAAATATCACTCCCCCTTTTTATAAGAACCTGTGAGTGACTAGTAAACATATTCCACTACTCCCCCTGAACACATGCATATGGAAGAAATTGAAAACCAAAATACTCCTAATGCATAAAGTAACTTCAGAGTCTGGACACTAATTCTTCAAGGAATATATATATATATATATATCAAGCAGCCAGACCTTTTAAGGTCACATAGACATTGTTCCAACATTCCATAGAACATTAGCAAGGGACATGTACAAAAAGAAAAAGTACTGAGAACTAAAATACATTCTCAAAATATCATCAAGATGTTGCAACATCAGTGCCAACATCCACAATAACCTGAAATAGTTGCAAAATAAATGCAACAACAGAAACACAGGAAAATATGCAAAATAAATGCAATATATCACACATTCATTATATCAGGCATATAGAGAGTATATATATACCATTTTAATCCCCCCTTTTAGCCACAAAATATGCCAACAGTCAGCATACTTCAAGAGTATATCATTGACATGTATACCCCACAACTCAGATTATTATGCCTCCTCATGCAGGCAAATTCCCAACTTGCCCCTCAGCTTTTCAAACTGTTTAGCATCTAAGGCGTTGGTGAAAATGTCTGCCAGTTGCTCCTCCGTGTCAACATGCTCAAGTGTCACAACCTTCTCTTCAACAAGATCTCTGATGAAGTGATGTCGTATGTCAATGTGCTTTGTCCTGCTATGTTGAATAGGATTCTTGGAAATATTGATAGCACTCAAGTTGTCACAGTACAATGTCAGAACATCTTGTTCAACATTATACTCCTTCAGCATCTGCTTCATCCAAACAAGTTGTGAACAACTACTTTTAGCTGCTATGTATTCAGCTTCAGCAGTAGATAGAGACACATTATCATGTTTCTTATTGAACCAAGAGATTAGATTGTTCCCCAGAAAGAAACATCCTCCAGAAGTGCTTTTCCTGTCACCAGTACTCCCTGCCCAGTCAGCATCACAGTAACCAATTAACATGGAATTCTTACTATGTGAGTACATGATCCCATAATCACTAGTGCTATTGATGTACTTCAGTATCCTCTTCACTTGAGTAAGATGACTCATTTTTGGTTCAGCTTGATACCTTGCACACACCCCTACTGCAAAAGTGATACCAGGTCTGCTTGAAGTAAGATACAACAAACTTCGAATCATGCTTTTGTACATGCTTTGATCTACAGAGACACCATTTTCATCTTTTGTCAGCTTCAAGTGAGTGGAAGCTATAGTTCTCTTGTCACCACCATTGTCCATACCAAATTTCTTCACTATATTCTTGGCATATTTACTCTAAGAGATGAAGATAGTGTCCTCCATCTTACTGAATGAAATGTTGAACCATCTTGTTCGACATCACCCCAAAAACAATAACACCAACGTATATTTGTGCAATCATTAGTCTTCCATTGTCATCTTTAACAAACAAAGTTTTGTCTATTCCTCCTTTCATGTACCCTTGATTCACTAGAAATTGAGTGAGTCTCTCATACCAAGCCCTAGGTGTTTGCTTCAAACCATACAGAGCTTTCATCAATCTATAGACATGATTGGGAAAGCTTGGGTCAACAAATCCCTTAGGTTGCTCGACATAGACTGCTTCATTTAAGTACCCACACAGAAAGGCACTCTTTACATCCATCTAGAACAGCTTGAATTTGAGTATACAAGATACACCTAACAGTAATCTTATAGATTCCAACCTTGCAACAGGAGCAAAAGTTTCATCAAAATCCAGACCTTTTAGTTGAGTGTAGCCTTGAGCAACTAGTCTTGCCTTGTTTCTGGTCACAACACCATTTTTATCTGACTTGTTCTTATATATCCACTTGGTACCAAAAACATTCATGCCTTTAGGTCTTGGAACTAAATCCCATAATTCACTTCTCTTGAATTGATTTAACTCTTCCTGCATTGCTCCAGTCCAAAATTCATCAGTGAGAGCTTTTTTGACATTCTTTGGTTCAACCTTCAACACAAAACAAGAATTGGAGATGACTTCATTTGATCTTCTGGTTGTGATCCCTTGATTAGGATTGCCAATAATAAGATCATGAGGATGATTCTTCTGCACTCTGATGGAAGGACCTTTACTAGTAGATGTATGATCTTGTTCAATATGCACAGTTACTTCATTCTCAGTTTCAGATTCATTCACTTAAAGTGGAATATTTGTTTCTTCAACTGATGTTGTTTCTGGGACTGATGTTTCAGCATCTTCTTCCACATCAGGAACTCTTTGTTCAGTGACATCATCTATCACCACATTGATGGATTCCATGACAGCCTTCGTTCTGGAATAGAAAACTCTGTAAGCTTTATTGTTTGTAGAGTATCCAAGAAAAATCCCTTCATCACTTTTGGGATCCATTTTTCTTCTGTGATCTCTATCTGCTAGTATGTAGCATTTGCTACCAAAAACATGAAAATATTTGACAGTAGGTTTTCTTCCCTTCCATAAATCATATAGAGTTGTTGTAGTGCCAGTCCTTAGGGTAACCCTGTTGTGAATATGACATGATGTGTTCATGGCTTCAGCCCAGAAGTAGTAAGGCAGATGTTTTGCATGAAGCATAACTCTGGCCGACTCTTGAAGTGATATGTTCTTTCTTTCCACAACACCATTTTGTTGGGGTATGATGGGAGATAAAAACTCATGTTTGATTCCTTCACTGGAGCAGTATTCATTAAACATGGAACTTTCAAACTCAGTTCATTGATCACTTCTTATTCTTACAATAGCACTATCCTTTTCTCTTTGCAATTGTGTGCACAAGTCTTTAAAAACTTCAAAAGTATTTGATTTTTCTCTAATGCAATTTACCCAGGAAAACCTAGAAAAATCATCATCAATTACAAAGACATACCTTTTCCACCAATGCTTTCAACTTGCATAGGTCCCATTAAGTCCATGTGCAAAAGTTTAAGAACTTTAGAGGTCACTTGATGTTCCAACCTTGGATGTGACATTCTGGTTTGTTTGCTAATCTGACATTCACCACATATGCCACCTTCAACAATCTTTAAATCAGGTAGTCCTCTGATAGCTTCTGATGACAAGGCTTTCTTTATTCCTTTCAGATGTAGATGTCCTAACCATTGATGTCACAATTTGATCTCTTCTTCTTTGCTTAAAAGACAGGTTGAGATAAATGCCTCCTCTAAGATACCCAAAGATAGAAATTGTCCTTGGACCTTGTGCCTCTCATTAGTACCTCTCCCTTCTCACCTGAAATCAGACATATTGTTGACCATATTGTTGTTTTCTCACTAGTCCACGGTCTTCTTGAGCATAGGCAAAGTTTCAGTTTCATTGTTTTCTATTTAGAGCCTTATAACTAAAGCCTCCACTCTTAGGTTCGTTTTTGACTTTGAGAATGTCATCCATAACACTTGTTCTTGAAGTCATCATTCCAATCTGTTTCTTTTCATGCTCCAATTGAGAATTTAGCTTTGTTACCTCTTCATTGAGTTCAGATATTTGTGCCAAATTCTCATTCCTTTCCTCCTGCAATTGAGTGATCATGTCTTATTGTTTCTCAACCATTTGGGTTAACTCACCATTTCTTGCAATTAATTCATACTAAGCCATAAACAGCTCATCATAACTCATCTCTTCTTCATAAGACTATGTGTCTGACATAATTCTACCAGTTAAGGCAGAGACATGAATGGAAGATTCAATATTCCCTTCATCTTCAATGTCATCCCCATCTGACCATGAGACAACCAAACTTTTCTTTTGTTTTTTAAGAAAGGTAGCACATTTCGTTCTGATATGATCATATCCTTCACATTCATGATATTGAATACCCTTATATAGAGGATTCTTCTCATCATCTCTTGCCACCTTCTCTTTACCTGGTTAATTGTTAATGTTGGGTCTGATGTGCTGACCATTTGACCTCAATCTCCTGTCAAACTATTTGAAGATCTTTTTGAACTGTCTTCCTAGCAGAGCTAAGGACTCTGACATATCTTCATCATCCTCATGATTTCCTGGAGTCTCCTATGAATCAACACTAGATGCAAAAGCAATACCCTTGCCTTTTTTATCAGTCTTGTTGTTGACAGTAATTTCAAAATTTTGCAGAGATCCTATCAATTCATCAACCTTCAAGCTTGAGATATCCTGGGCTTCCTCTATAGCTGTAACTTTCATTTCAAACCTCTTAGGTAGTGATCTGAGAATTTTTCTAACCAGCTTTCCATCAGAAATTTTCTCTCCAAGGGATTCAAAAGCATTTGCAATATCAAGAATATTCAGGTGATAATCTTGTATGCTCTCATCCTCCATCATTCTCAGATTCTCAAATTTTGTAGTACGAAGTTGAAATTTGGCACTTTTTACCTTAGTAGTACCTTCATGTGCAGTTTTGAGAATCTCCCAAGCATCCTTAGCCACAGTGCATTGCTTGATCAATCTGAACATGTTCTTGTTTACCCCCATCGAATAGAGCATTCAATGCTTTGGAATTTCCAAGAGCCAGTTCATCTTCAGCAGTGGTCCATTCTTCTTCTGGTTTCAAGACATCTGTCTTGTCCCCATCTTTGTCAAGAACAAAAGGAAGTTCCCAAGCTCTCAGAACTGCTTTCTAGGTCCTGCTGTCAATGGATTTAAGAAAAGCACTCATACATGATTTTCAGTAATCATAGTTTGAACCATCCAACAGAGGTGGTCTGTTCACAAATCCTCTTTCCTTGTACATCATGCTAGAAAGAAACTTCATTGGAGATCACCCTAAAACAGGCAGGGTGCCTGCTCTGATGCCAATTGAAATTCTAGCGTGCTTGTTTTAAGATGTTCTATGTGATGCTTCAACGTTATAGACACAGACAGATAATGTTATGTTTAATGTTTCAACATCAATCAGTTGACAGAATAAATAACAAGAGAGTAAATGACAAGAAGGTAAATGGCACATAAAGTTTGTTGACCCAGTTCGGTGACAAACACACCTACTTTGGGAACTACCAAGCTAGGAAGGAAATCCACTTGTGTAGTCCTTATTCTAATGTTCTCAGCAAACGTCTTGTTTACAACACAAGACCTAGGACCTACCCGTATTGATTTCAACCTAGGAACTCGTAGATCTAAAATCCCATCTCACTATCCTACAGTCAATCACAGCCCATGTGATTATCAGACTCAAAACAAACAAACGGTGAAGTTACCTTCAAACAAACAACTACAACCTTGCTTAAAAGCTTTGGTGTAGCACAAGAATGTTACAACTGAACATGTAGTCTTTAACATGTATCAAACTGATACAAGAAAGGCTCACAATAAAATAGTACTAAACTTGCATCAAGGTGATACAAGAGTAGACACACGCAAACTCAAAACCCTAAAAGCTAGACTTTTTGAATGACAGCTTGAATACCCAATTAGGTCTTGAAGTCTTCCTTTTATACTGGAGCAAAATGGGCCATTTAACCGGATTGGGCTTCAGAACAAAGTAGATCATCAAACTGATCTGCAAAACACGAATCAAAGACAAATATGGAAAGTCCTAAAATGTAGGAACATCATCAGGAACGTCCAAAACAGCTTCAAATATTTCCTAAAATATAATCACATCTTTAGGAATATTGCACAACTGATTTTGTAAAGATATGTGCGTTGCTTGTTCAATAAGATAAGGAAATATGGTTTCCTTAAATAATATAAGGCGTACGTACAAACAGGCATGAAACAAGGCACACTGAACCATGCCAGGATGTTGGAATATCGTATCCAACATCTTACAGAGATGTCTGAAACATGTTGGAACGTAGTATCCAACAACACAAACATGGATATTTGTTTTAGCAATAATACAGGCAATACAAATACCCAACAATATTCCTCATACAAGACAGAAAAGTATTTTCCAAAGAGAAATCCATAGTGTCAAGCAGTTTGTAAGATTGGATATAGGCTCTAGCTATACTCATTGTGTTAGTAAGCTCCTATCCATAAGTACAAGAACTTGAATTTTTTAGTTGAATATATCAACAATCCCTGAAAACGGCGCCAAAAACTTGATGGTCGGATTAGGGAAGTGTATCAAATTGTTTACCAAGTACTAAAGTGATCAGTAAAGTGAACCCACTTGGGTTGGCCTAGTGGTATTGGCTTGGGACCTGGGAGTGTGCTCCTCCTCAAGGTCTCAGGTTCGATTCTCTCTGGTGCCAATTTTAGGGGGTTAGTTTAGCTTCTTCAAAAAAGTGATCAGTAGAGTATTGTATCCATAAGGTTTGTTGTTTCCTCCAAACAATTTGTGTTACTTATTGTAAGTTGACGATATAATATAAAAGAGATAAGGGTTAGATATAGCAATTTTTATATGTTTGCAACAGGGCAAGTTACTTGTTACAAAAAAGTAAGCAGCAGTTATGATTCTTTGAATCCCCCCCTATTTATTCTGTTGGATATTTAAATAACAGTCATGTCGCGTTTAGTTATCTTAACTAGACTATACAAGTGATAAGGTCGTTGGAACTTTCTAACCTAGTCGATTGTAAAGTTGCACCTGTTAATTGCACGGTGATCCATTCGTGTTGGATCTATACTATCTCAGTTGATCTAGGTCTATCTCTCCGATGGCTAATTGCACATGTTGATCGCACGGTGATCCTTACCTGCGGGGTCTTGCTAATTCAAAGGTAATTGAAACATAAACTTAAATTAGCGTTCCGAGGTTTCCAAACACAATTAAGGCTAATGTTCCCGTTGGTCTTCTCATCTATAAATCTTAGGACACTCATAGCACACTATCCATCTCCCCTTGTTAGTTCTACAAACGGGCATCCCTATCAGCGTCTAATTACCAAGAGGTTGTCTTATTACCAAGAGGTCGAGGACAATGGTCTTATTAGATTTATTCCCTTTGGTGCTTGTTTCCCTAATTACTAAACTAGTTACATCCTAGGTTCCGCGGATTTTACTCACTATTAGTAAAATCGCCTCCTAAGTACTTACTACTAAGGTCAACTCGCTTTCAATATCTTTCATTTAGTTTACTAATCACTTACTTCGTAGACATGTAGTTATTAGTATAAGGATATAAATATCAAAATATAAGTGTAACAACCCGTTTTTAGCTAAAATTATCTTAATTATTATTTGTATGTGTTTGTGTGTATTAATATATGCGTATTTGCCTTTGTGTGTATTTGTGTGGGACTTAGTGGATTTTTGGCCTAGAAGGGTATTTTAGTTATTTTGGAAGTGAATGGTATTTTGGTCATTTTATAGGCTAAGGGTATTTTAGTCATTTGGCTAGTGAGAGTAAATTAGTGATTGCACTTGGAAGATTATTTTTATTGTTTTAGTAGGAAATATTATTTTACTAAGTTACCGATGAATTGGGGTAGTTAATTAGAGACGGTAATTATTCGGTATTTTAACAGTTTAAGTGAGTAGTAACTTTAGTGAATTAGTTGGTAAGAATATTGAGCCTATTAAGACAATTAAAGAATTGACCCAATTATAAGGTGATATATAAGCATAACTCTTGTGAGAATTAGGTTAAACTTTATCATTTATTTCACAAAGAAAAATAAGAGGTAAAGAGAGAAAGTGGATCAAGTGGAGAAAAGAGGAGCTAGAGAGGGAGAGCTTGGGATTGAAGGGTGGGAGTTAAAGTGAGGCAAGGGTTAGGATTCTTGAAGACTAGAGGAAAGGGGCATGGTTTCAATTATGAGTTTAAGTGATTTTGTGTTAATTGTGACTTTGGTGATTTTTTAATGATGAAGTCCGTGCTCGTAATTCAAGTGAATTTGTCAAGAGCTTAAACTGCATAGTTGTTGTTGACAAATTGTTTTGATAATTTTAGATTAATTGAGTGTGAATCATGAATTGGTGAGTGATTGTTGTTGAAACATGTTTGAATTTACTTCATGATTGTTTGTTTGTGTTTGTATATTGATGGGGTTTGAATTGGTGTGGTTGTTTATGAGGTTTGAATGAAATTTTAGAAAATTGTGGGTTTTGGTGGAAATGAACTAGGTGATGAATTTGAGGTGAATTAGTGTTATGATTTCAAATTTGTTGTGGTTTTGAATGCCTTTTCATGTTTATAAACTAATTAACAAGTTATGGGGTCGAATTTGGGGTCAAGGAGATCAAAATGAGGATATTTGGGTGAAAATTGAGTGAGTTCCCGAGAGGAACCCAAAATATGGGTTCCCATGTACTGTCAAACTCGCTGTAGTGAGTAACTACATGCTATAGCGAGTTGCTCAGTACAACAACTCATAATTTTGGCGTTACGGGCACTCTGTGGTCGATATGGACCGTCCAAATTGATTCTTTTTATGCATTCAATTGTATTTATGCTTTCTATACCTTTGGAAACATCAAATGACTTGGATTGATCTTGGTTTTGTGAATTGAATCAAACATTATGAAAATTATCCAAGAACGCATTATTTTTCTGAAAACTCGTTTTCTTAAGGGAAAGGGTAGGATTAAGGTTGCTTTACTGTAACTATGATTTATAAAATAGTTTTGAATGGTTATTTGAGCTTTAACTTGGGTTTGCCTTAAAAATTGGATTTCATTTGAAAAGTAATAAAATGAGATGAACTTGGTTAAATTTTGAAATTAATAGGAATTGGCATATGATGTTTATATGCTTATGCTACTGTAATCACATGTGAGTAGTGTATATGCTTGGTTGAGGTGTTTTGATCACGTTTACCTTGTTTTGTTGAATTACGTTGAAAATGTAGAAAGTTGTGAAAATAGTCGAACTTTACTAAAAATGAGTTTTTGAGTTTATAAGCTTGTAAATGGTTTGTATTCATGCTTAGATAGTTGAATGAATATGAATGAATGAGAATTGATAGTTTATTATGGTGGGTGTCATGTTGTTGTTGTTGTCCGTTTCTTATATGAAATGTGATTTGGATTTTTGTTGATTCTTGACTTGATTGTTGTTGATGATGATACTTGATGATGATGATTGTGTAATGATGTTGAATTCTTACATGTAAAGTGACGATTAAGTTGATGATGATGCATGTATAAAAAGTGACGATGTTAATGAAGATGAATTGTGTTGTGAACGTATGCATTGTTGAATCATATGTTCATGCATTCATAAGTTGTAGGATATTTATATCCAGTGAAAATGATTAGGATACTCGTATCCAGTAACGATGATTAGAATACTTTGTATTCAAGTGACGATGATTATGATACATTTGTATCTTGAGGTGACGACCGTGACGATGACCGGTACTACATGCATATAGAGTCGTGTCTAAGTACATTACATACATTCAATGACGCTTTAAATGTGTTATGTTTGATATGTGCTCGATTAAACTTAGTGAGTTATGTGCATTGGTGAACTTGACAAAAATTGGTGAATACTTGATGATGTGAAATTGTACTTGCGAATTATTATGCTTGTATAATAGATGATCTTTAATGATGTTGGATTGATTAAGTATTGCTTGATTAATTTGAAAATTAATTATGACGTTCTTTTTCATTTGATTATGTTTAATTATGAATTGTGAACTAACCCCCAGTGGTCGTTTGGTTGACCGCTTACCTTATTTGTATGAATGGGAAGATGATGTGCACGATTAGTTTGCTTGACTTGGTGAGTAGTTTTGTTTGAAGATGCTACCTCGGAGTCTTAATGTGTCGAGCTCTGATTGTGGGTGTATGTTATTGTCTTTTATATTATGACTGTATGAGATGTTTATTACTCTGTATGTTGAGTTGAGATTTTATATTTGGTGATGTAAGAATGGCATGACATAATATTAATTTGCAAATCTGACGTTATACTTTAAATTTTTGCTAAGTTCCAATTGCCATTATCCAATTTTAAAACTGTAAGAACCGATTAACAATAATAGAAAAAAATTCAATTTCATTGATTCCAACAAACAAAATACATTCAACTAGTTAAATAAAGGGTTAATTATTTAAATTGACCTGTAAAATATACGATGTATAAAAAATGATTTTGTAAAATAAAAAATACATATTTTAACCCTGTAATTAAAATTCTTTTTATTTCTGACGCTATAATATACATGTGGTCCAAAAAATGATCTAAAGATTGAACTTTTTTATGATTTTTTTGGCATTTTTAGAATGCTAAAACATGGTTTTGCACTAAAAAAATAGATTTAAGGATGGGTTTATTATGAATTTATATTCCTCATTATTATGAATTTTGTAAACAATTCATTATTAATTGTATCTCAATTAAAAACTCCAAAATTTCATGGTGAAAGTTTTTATGATGTTCTAACCATGCCTACAAAATTATAGAACAAAATTTGACCCGTGAGCATACGCTTACTCATAACAAAATTGCAATTTCGCACACGTTTTGGTTGAAAATAAAAATAAATTGAAACGTCTTTGAAATGCTATGAAACTTTGCATATCCATTTTATATATTTCTATAGATGTATCTCCAAACAATCAACTCAAAATTTAATTTTTAGGTTGGGATTTTTGTTGTTTTATTTTGAGTTTTTGACGTTTTAAAAATTCATAATTAATACGTCCTTAGTTGAAAAGTTCTAATTTTTTGTGTAAAGTCATATTTTAATGTCCTAAACATGCCTGAAATAAATCATGAAAAATTCAAACTCTAAGTACCTTTTTTGACTTCAACTATATTACAGGGTAAAAAAATAATAAAAATATCAAATTACAGGGTTATAATATGTGTTTTTTATTTTACAGGGTCAATTTTCAGACTTCACATATATTAGATGGTCAATTTCAATAATTAACCCTTAAATAAATAAAATAAATTCAAGTTCACACTAATTCAAATATATCGTAGAGCTCCCTCCTATCACTAGTTTATATAGGATAAACACCATAATTTACACCAATATATAGTTGGTATTATGAGAAGAAGAATGCATGCAAGTCTGCTGCTAAAGCACATTCACTACACTGGTTTTCAGAAACTTGTGCCACAAGAATAAAGAAGACAAGAGATGATCAACCCTAATTTTCAATTTGAGGATATATGATGGAAGAAGATGAGATAAATTTAAATTTAGAAAGGTAACGATCATTTCCACGCTAGTCGCCACCTACTATTTTTTACTTTTATTACGATTCTTATGTAATGTTGGATGCTAGTATGCTACCTAGTAAAAAAGATAAATCACTAAAACAGATAAAAAAATAAAGAACTAAAACAAATATTAGATAAAAGATAAATAATCTCGCAAATAGACGATGAGATCGAATCCTTAAGATTAATCGATCATCGGATAGAAGATTGAGTTTTTTAAAAAATAAAAATACTTTAGCCTATAATATATTAGAGTTAAGATCCTATTTATTTAATTTTTTTTCATTTCTATCACTTGGAGAGATATATATACATAAAATAATTGGTGGATCATATCATTAAATAGGTCTTATTAGTATTAATTATTTTCAAGAATTTGTTGTATGTCCTTTGAAATACTCCAATTGAATTCTGTACAACAGTACTCCTGAAAAATGGCAAACCTATGTTAGGTCTATTAGTTTAGCATCAAAGCAATATCTTCCAACTTGCAAGTACAGTACCACATGGGAATTTTTTTCAAAATTATTAAGTGACATAAGAATTTCATAATAATAATCTAATGACAACAATGCACATGTGGAAATTCTATGTCTTGCAAAAGAAAGTATGAAAATAAAATAAAATAAAATAAAAAGAGATAGCTTTGATAGTGTTTGGTAATTTGGAGGAGCATGAGGGCCACGTCTTTTCTCCGACATTGATGTCCCTTATCATTTCTCCAATAGAAAACACAGCTTGTCACTGCCAAGTGGCATCATCCTCCATCCAATTTCAGATAGCACCCACCATGTGCTTTGAGTTTTAGATTTCATTCTGCTTTAAATAATCAACAACCAATATCCAGATAAGCAAATAAATTTTCCATATCCAATTATTGTAAAATTTAAATTCATCAGTAACAAGTACAGGATTATGTTCCTCCAACAAAAAAAAAAAATACAGAATTACATGTAAGCATTTTTATTGACATCAAATTTGAACCTTTGTTCATAAATACTATAATGTAATTATATAATTATTTTTTATAATTATTAGCGGACAAGATCAAATATAGTATATATAATTGTTCACCAACTCATTGTCATCGTGAGTTTAACTAAATTGGTAGAGACAATGCATAAAACATGTAAGGTCGGAGGCTACAAAAAAAAAAGTTCCCCATGACCTTTTTTTTTTATCATATGTGCTTTACTAATTTGCCATTTTCTTTTCCTTTTGTTAATACTGAAATACAAAAATCTACCGGTCTCATGATCACTAATTTGCCAATTCATTTGTTTAAAAAAGTTATGGTTAAACTAATAGAATTAATTGAACTTTAATCTAGTTTGAAGACCCAACCTAGTTTGAACTATAAATTAGTTTAATGCAATATAACCAAACATAAATCAATGCAATATATAATATTAATAAAAATATAAAAGAAGTGTTAAAATTTAATTTTGCTGTTTGGTTCAATTTGATTTGGTTTTTAAAAAGTGATCTAAAATCTTATCCGAATAGTTTTTTTTCAAAACATCATTTAAACGCGTTTAAAACTACTCAATTTTTTGTTGTTTTTAGATTGGTTTGCAGTTTTATTTTAAATAGAATCGAAGGTGAACACCCTTAATGTTAAGGACATTAATTAATCAATGCTCTTAGAACAATCTATAACATTTTGTTTTACAATTGATTTTACCATACCATGTGATTTATTTTCCTTTTCAATTGATTTTACCATGGCATTTCATCTCTCTTTATCTAAATGTGCTGATTTCAGTATCTTTCTTGTTGTTAAAACCTCTTGTTCATACTTTGTTCTCACACTTTCCAAAGAATAAGGACACACTCAAAGAGAACCAAACACAGAAGAAAAAGCAGGCAGGAACAAACAAGGAGCTTCTCTGTCAAGCTTCCAGCTACTTTCTTTCTACATCAGCAAGTCAGAAACAAAGGAAAAAAGAAACAAAAATCTATTTTCCTCAGTTTAGGTGAAGTTCTTCTTTTATAATCCTTATCTAAATGTGAATGTTATAAATAATAGTGATAAAAATTAAAATATGTAACTAAATTTTCATACTTCTCTCTACTTCATGTTTTTCATTTATCAAACTAAATAAAGTATAAAGTGATTCATGAATAATTTCTTTGCTTATTTGCTTACTTTTTTTCTTCTTTATTAGGAAATTGTTTTTCTGTGTCTGTGATATGCAATCTTTATGTAAGATAGCTGTCTCAAATTTTGCCTAATTTGTTGTGTTTAATGTTTTGTTATAAATTTTATTTTTATGATCTTTCTCTTCTGGGCTTATGAATGTACATGTACTTTTAAACAGTAATTGAGAGTTGATTTTTCCAATTTTAGGACTCTTGAAATTGGAATTCTTGGTTCAGAATAGAAAAAAAATACTTTAGTTTCATTTCATTGGTTAATTTATTCTCTTCTGTTAGTGAAGTTCCACACATGATCTAAACTCTTAAACCCTTTAAATTTTATATTCCTTTTTTTATCAATATAAAAACCTGTTTAATCTCATGTATATTTGATTATTCATTTAAATGGTCTTTACATAATATTTTATTCTTCTGCTTAATGGAGTCAAATTCTACTTAAAGGATCTTCATTTTTCTATTAAAAAAACTAATTTTCTTTCATTTTGGTGCAAACAGGTAGTGGTTTGGTTCAGTTCGGTTCAGTTAGCGATGAACAACACCGTTTCTGATTGGAATTTTGGGAGTGATAGTTTTGTCACCAATCAAAAGAAGCAACCTATGGGGTGTGTGTGTGTGTTCAATATTTCACTATCAAATCATAACAATATTATTGTCCAAATTAAATTTGATTAAACTATGAATAATTATTATTAACCATGTGTTTAACATTACAGGTTGGACCATGAACTTGTGGAGCTTCTATGGCAGAATGGTCAAGTAGTATTGAATAGCCAAACAAATAAGAAACAACTTGTGAATACCAGACAAGTTCCTAAGAATCTTCAATCAACAACTTTAAGCAACTTGATTCAAGATGATGAAACTGTTTCATGGATCCAACAATACCCTATTGAGGATCCACTTGAACAAGAATTATGTTCAAACCTTTTATCTGAACTTCCACCTTGTAATGTTGAGTCTTACAATTCACAACCGATGAATACAAAACCGCCTTTTGTTCAGGAATTATCAGGAATTCCTATGTTGGCTCCGAGGTTTCATCATCATAATCCCGATTCATCGCAAAGAAACAATGATTTGTGTGGATCCAGCAAGGTTGTAAACTTTTCTCACTTTTCAAGACATCCCAATGTTACTTTAGCATCTACTAACGGCAATGCAAATTTTAGAGAGAAAATTACGGGTAATTTGTCACAATGTGATATTAGAGAGTGTTCGACGATGACAGTTGGTTCGAGTTATTGCGGAAGCAACCAAGTCCAACAGGATCCAGCTGTAAGCAGGGTATCAAGCAACGGTGTTTGGACTAATTTATCGACTGATCCCGAACAAGTCAGAAATGATGTTCAGAAGACAATTCCTCGGCATGAGAATGGGAAATTGGAGATGTTGGAACCTGCTTTTACTTCATCTTCTGGTGGTTCGGGAAGTAGTCTTGGAAAAACTTGTTCCTTATCTACAAGAAGTCATGACAAAAAGAGGAAAGTGATGGATGTTGAAGATTCAGTGGAACAAAGCGAGGTAAAACCGCACACTCTATCTTTTTACCTTCATAATTAGATGGTTTTCATTTTTTGATACACTGAGTTACGATTTTATGGTTTGAGTTAATAGGATACAGAACTTAAATCAGCCGTGAGGAAAAAGGCGTCGCAGCGGTCAGGGTCGGCTCGTAGGAACCGCGCTGCTGAAGTGCATAATCTTTCAGAAAGGGTAAGGGTTTGACACTTCTCTAGATAGATCGAAGTTTTCTAAAATTTTGTGCTTACAAGAAGTATTATTGGTTTATTGATGCAGAGGCGAAGAGATAGGATTAACGAGAAGATGAAAGCATTGCAACAACTCATACCTCACAGTAGTAAGGTTGTCATCAAACCATGTTTTTTTTATTGGCAATTGCTAGTGGTTAATTTTTTAAGGCAACAAAGAATTTGTTACTAGCAGGTATTGAAACCTGAATCCGTGTCAATTTAATCGTGTATAGAAAACGATCGATTTTCCATTTTGTATGATTTAATTTTAATCACAGTGGTTTAAAAACTGAGTAAGTGATATATATTGCAGACTGACAAAGCATCAATGTTAGAAGAGGCAATTGAATACTTGAAATCACTTCAGTTACAACTTCAGGTATATATTATGTGCCATAAAATAATATCTTGCATATGAAAATTGCCTCAGATTGTTAAAGAATTTTTTTGATCTTTCTGATAGGTAATGTGGATGGGATCTGGCATGACACCAATGATGCTACCGGGATATCAGCACTATATGTCACAAATGGGTATGGGAATGACTACACCTTCGTTTCCTCCACTTCAAAATCCGATACAATTACCCAGAATGCCTCTGGATCCGTCCCTTTCTTCTTCTCAGACGCCGAGCCAGACATTAACGTGCCAAAATCCTGTTTTGGGTGCCTTCAACTACCAAAATCAGATGCAAAATCCTGCTCTTTCGGAGCAATATGCTCGTTACATGGGCTATCATCTTATGCAAAATGCTTCTCAGGTACTTAGAATTTGTTTGGATTGACTTGTTTTTTCTACTGACATAAACACTTGAGAGACTATTTAGGAGATCTTATGGAAACAACTTATCTGACATGTCCATAAGTTGTTTTCAACTTATTTCCATAAGTTCTTCATGATAGTTTATGAAAACAGCTTATATCTTACGTGAAAACAATTTTACTTATATTTTCTCTTTTTATTACAAAAATAACTTATGCATGAACACGTGTATAATAACTATTTAGTTCAGTTGTTTATCCAAACAGGGTTTTAATTTAAAATGCTCCCCTTATAAACGTCCTTATAACTCACGGGCCATGCTAACCGGTGCCCCCATGCACTAGTTAAAGATACCGAAAAAGAAAGTTACTACTAAAAAAAGAAACTTTTTTAACTTTTTCTATATTGATTACACAATTTCAATGCAATAAATAATATATAATTTTCTTTCTTTAGTATCTTAACAGGTGCTCCGGAACACCGGTTAAGATTTCCCATAGCTTAATGATATTCTCATGTTTTACCTATGGAAATTAATTTTACCTTGTATGTTGGTACTATTTTGTAGCCAATGAATATGTACAGATATGGTCCCCAAGCTGTACAAAATAGTCAAACAATGATTCCACCCAGCAATAGCAGTGGACCAATGAGTGGAACAGCAAACATTAATGATGCTGTGAGTGGCAAAATGGGTAGGCCAATACATACTTCTCAATTGCCATAGCCTCTAATATTGTTCTCATATTATTTGCCATATATAGACATATCATTAAAAGTTTCATGATTTTTTTTCATTTTATTATGTACTTATATTTAAAACCTACTAACATTTTTACTTGGCATTTTTTTCCAGGTTAATTAGTTTAGAAGAATTCCTAGAAGAACTTATGGAGTAACCAGCAACAAAAATATGTTTGCCAGCTCAACTATAAATATATGTATGTACATAATATAGTTCACTTGATTTATATACAAGTGACTTATTTTTTGGATCTATTGAAAATCTCAGATTAAATGAGATATGTCTTGAAAATATGTTTATAAATAGAGGCAATTAGACCCAACTTAAATTTTAAGATTATCTATTGGTTGCGGTTGTACAATAATGTCCAAATAAAAACAGAAGTAACATCAAAAAGAGTATAAATTTTGTAAAAAAAAAAAAAAGTATAAATGTGAAATAAAAGGAAATAATCAACACCTTCATTGAATTTCTATAACAATGAAGAATTTATTTTTGTAAAATTAGTTACATTTAAAAATATTAAGAAAATGTTATATTACCACTCTTTCTTTGAAAACTTGCCAAAATAGGTCAGGTCAGACCAGACTTTGATAGGTCTGAGCCTTGCCTACGAATAAATTACAAGCCTGAGTCTGGCCTATGGCCTATCATAGGTCATTTTTCTTGGCTTGGCCTAGCCTATTTCACATTAAGGCCTTCAAATAGTTCATTTGGTCTCCTAAATAGGTTAAACAGGCCTTAAAGCCTACTTAAAAGCCTATTTTACTACAATTAAATTTTAACTAGATTAAAACCTACTTAAAAACCTATAACAACAAAGCCTATTAACGGACTAATATATAGAGAAAAAGATGTTTATATTTTTAATGTATGCAATTATTTTAATATAAAAAAACATTTTTTAATAAATAAGTATTAATAGGTTGTCTATCAGGCTTAACAGACTTTTCTGGAAGCCTAAGTCTAGCCTATTTAACTAAACATGTTTTCTAAAAAGCCTAAGGCTAAACCTATCTACTAAACAGGCCAGACCAGACCAAAACAGGCCAGACCGTAAGCTACAGTAGGTCGGCCTAGTCTATTCCCAACCCTACCAAAAGTAATAAAGTTGGTCTTTTCATATCATGCATTGTTACTAAATCAATCCATTAAACACGGATATATGGAAGGGCCACCTTCTACATGTTAAATGGAACATAAACTAAAGTTAAATATGTTTAGTATCTATAATGTTACCAAATTTTAAAGTTTAGCCTCTACATAAATTTTATTCAATTTTAATCGTTGTTTTGATACTTTTATAAATAAAAATAATTTTTAAGTGATTCTATAGAATATGTACCCTCCCCTTTGTGTGTGATACCTTATCTATAGTCAATCTTCAAATAAATGCTAATAGGAGTGGTCCCTATATCAAAATTAAAGACAACCAACTAACTACTAAAATTTGGATACCATGTATTTATACAAAGTTGTTATCTTGTCATATGGGACCTCAAAAATAGACACAGCTCAATCTATGACTTATTGCTTCAATTCTGGTCCACTCAGAATATTAACCAATGAAATATCAATACCTAAGCAACTTACAATTTAAATCAATTGGTCATGGTTTTGTTACATATCGTAATCCATATAGTTGATGATTCCATTTTCCAGTTGTACCCTCCAGTAGTGTATTATGTTCCAACTTTCACTAAAGAGAAGCACTGCATGAAACATCCTTAATTGAAGGGTTTTGCTGGTGGAATCAATCCTTGAGAAAGTGTCACAGAATTTTTGTGTAGTTTGGTGGCCATGCAATTTTTATGTAGTTTAGAATTTGTAGTCTAAAATTGAGAAATTGAAGTAGACAAGTCTTTCATAATGGGCCAGTTTTGTTATCAGCACTCCTGTGTCCCATCATTGGTATTCACTGTTTAGTCTGTTTTGTAGATCTAGGAAAGTAACATGATGAGCTAATTATTATTTTTTCCTCAAATAGGCAAGAGCTTTGTCTGAACTTCTCCCTAGAACAATTATTTGCTCAATCATATACACTTCTTTTATAAAATCTCGGGACTTTATATTTTATGTCTGTCTCTTCGTCTAGAAACAATTCATGTCAATGAATTAATTCTTTAACAAACAAACAAACAACACCAACATACACAAACATGTAACCAATTGATGGAGCTTAAGTAATTGATGCGTTTCTTTAAGACGAATAGTTCGAAAGAATACAAGTTCGATTTCTAAAAATAATTTTTGGTCAAATTTTATTTATCTTCTGATCGAATTTTAAATTACTAGATCTTATCCCTTAAAAAATGAAGAGTTAACATCAAACTATACAAATCCATAATCGTGACTATGTTTTAGACTTCTTCATCTTGAAGAGTGCTTGTTATCTAGTTCAACACTGCAGCAAGTTTATGATGAATTCTTATATAAGTACGGTTCTTTTATGAAAATCTATATTTTATCAATTAAAAACCCTTAAAAAATATCTAATTATAAAATAAGTTTTTTTTATTATTAAATTTTAGTATATTAATTGTTATGTTATTGTTTTCTCCATTGACAGATCTCAAACTTTAAACTTTTAACTCTTAACTATTTTAATCTCACAAATCAACGAAATGAGCTATCCATCTCCCATAATAACATAAGTTAATATTTATTACACAGTAGTAGTAAGAAGTAGACTATGTAACATCAAAGACCATATTTAAGTCACATTGGAGATCGTTCAAAATGACTATTAATGCCACTTTAATTGATAATTATTTTCCTTTTGTCAATTTTAAAAAATATGTTAAAATAATTATAACTAATATATATTTGAATTAGAATGCATCCATGCCTTTTAAAAACCATGCATTCATGAAAATTTTAAAATATTATTTATATAGCATCAAATCTTTCTCATTATTTTTAATTTCTTTGATTAAATAATTTCAATAAATTTTGTATATTTAATATTTTAGTTTATTTTCACTCATTTTTTTAAATAAGGATATTTGATTTAATTTTTATTAGCTTAAAATTAAAAAAAAAGTTTAAAGAACTCGTTGAACTCATATCGAGTTCTAAAGAGTTGAACTTGCACCGATGAAGTAATAAAAGTGAAGCGTTGCTCAAAATATGAATATTTTGTGTATGATCTTAGACGATAAATATTTATTCTTCCCTCTTAGCGTTATCTTTGTCGCGTGTCGCACAAATATATCTTAGACGATAATTTTTTTTAAAGATATTTGATATGTTGGAATCTGACTATATACCTATACTTCCTTATTTCTCTCAAATGGTATGTGTGAGTTTTGACGGTAAACTCTTTAAAAAATAGTTTAATTTGTTTGCGATGAATATTTTTATTTTTTTTACTAATAGATAAATAGTTACTTGTGTAGTAGTAAACACGTATCTCTGTCGTATTTTGTTTTTTCTTTTGACAAAAAAGGGTAGGAGAGGTGCAACACAAAAAATTCTCAAGAGGTCACTCATCTTAATACTACTCTCGCTTAAACACGCTTACAAAGGTTAGTCTCGCAGGTGGACGTATCGAACCGAAATAAGATCTCAGATTGACATCTTGATAAACTAATTTACCATAATAATAAATAGAGTCAATGGTGACTCCGCCGTGGGAATAGCCGCTTCTTTCTTGCTTGATAGAGGGGCTTCCATTCACCAACGCTGACTAAAAGTGCTCTCCGAACCGTGCAGGATAGTCACCCATCACACGGCTCTCAAACCCAACCTGTGGTGAATCCCGGGAGACAAAGTCAAAGCGCTTGATCCTTTGCCCCATACTTTGAGATGCTTCTCCCCGCCGATCAAGCTGCGACGCTGCTCGTGATAGGCTTAGCTTTAAGCCGCTATCGTTCGGTTCGAATAAGTCAAGTCCCCTCGGTCGGTTCGCTCTGGTGGTCTTCCCTTATCTTCTCTTCTCTTCTCTAACGTCCAGAGTTGTTCTGGTTTAAAAAAGGAGCACCGGCCGAGCGCCCTGAATGAATAATAAATGGACAGCAAAGGGAATCAATGATTCTTATTCTACCGAGTTGAAGTTAGCAACATGTCGATTACACACCGGAGGTTGGTAAGAACTGAGGGACAATGCCCCCCTAACCTAAGTGGGCCTACCAGCGAAACAACTGGTACTGGATCGGGGGTGGGGGGGGGTTGGTTTCGTGCAAGGCCTTCGCAGCAGGAAGAGGCAGTTGTCATTTGAAGGGAAAGGCCCTTTGTATAGGGTTCCCTGCGCACTATAGCTTTCCCAAAAAGCCAGCTGATGACATTGATGACTGATCCAACTGTCTTGAGTGCTAGTTCTCAAAGGAGATGGGATCCGAGAAGTAGGGAATGAATCCGACGTATAGAAGGAAGAGGTACGAGAAGACGAAGAAGGTACAAATATCATACTTGTAACGAGCCGGAGAGGGGGAATGAGGGGCAATTTACTACTCAGATTATCTATTGGGTATGAATTCGAAAGTAAGGATTAGTACCCTAGAAAAGATAGGATAACCGCACAAACGATGGGGGCCCTCTCCGCCACTCCCCCACCCCCCCACTTGCTTTAGGGCTAGGCTAAGCCTTTAGCTGCGGTTACGAAGAGCTCTTATTCACTCACCAGAAAGACCAGTTATTGCAAGAACAGGATTATCTTACCTGAGCCAGCTTAGAAGTAAATTTACTATTGAGGAAGTAGTGCCATTAGTTGGAAATTGCATTTCATCTGGACATGCAATCTAAAGTTATATTTCTCGATGCATACTCATATTATCGATATGCCACAAGCGATAGTCCCACAGCAGATTCTAGCACAACCGAGTCTGATTAACTGACTTCACCACCACCGCTTACGGCTATTTGAACAACGGTTATTTCAGTTATTACCACAATAAATTAAATAGCAAAGAGAACAGCGGCAACAGATATGGCAACAACAGGATGATAAACCTTCTTCCCTTAACCAGGTCTCAGTTAAGTTCCTATAATTTCTGTGCAGGCGAAGGTTAAGTCTGGAAGCAGGAATGATTCTTACTCCATAAAGGTAGTGAGTTACCTAAAAGTATTCTGGCTCTTTGCCATACCACTTGCTGGGAATAGGGGCTTGTTCATTCGAAAGCACAGATTCAGTCCACCCGAATGGTCGAGTGCCAATAGATAGATCAAGTAGGGGCTTCCCTTTCCTTGCAATGAACCGAGTTCGTGCTTTGGGATTCCTTAACAAACAAAGCGAGTTGAGCACGAAGACTTTTTCGGAGATGACTTCTGTCAATAGGCAAGTAGCGCCCAATCGAGCGAGAGAAGATAGCCCAGGGAATTGAATTCTTTCACATCCCTATAGCCAGAGTCAGTCGTTGGAGTTTATCCCTTTATAGACAATGAAAGTTTCCTTTCATCACGACTAGTCCTTCCTAGTTATTGCCGTAGCAGTCCCGCTAACGGTAGTCCCTGCCCCCAGAGATTTCAATTGTATTTGCCATTGCTTGAACTAGCTAACTTTATCTTCCAATCCCGCTTTATTACTAGATCTTCTAAAGAAAGATAAGAGAACTGGAATCTATTCTATACCAGGGAGAAGCAAAAGTCCAAAACGATTCCTCTCTTTGTCAAGAAGAAAATCCCTAGCCATTGCTTTCACTGTCTTACTCGCTGGCTACTGCCACTGCAACCAGAGGGGGGATTACCTAAGCTCACGAAGGGTAAAATCCTGGAGAAGGCGAAGTGCTTATCTCAGAAAATGAAGAGAGCGAAAACAAGGAAATCAGTACAGTACCGGAGACTCCTCCGATATAGGCAGGCTCTTTAGGGCGATTCTCCTCTTCCTTAGACATAAAATATAGTTAGACCCACTAGGTAAATAAACGAATTACCAAGGTAAGACACATATCGCAATCTTACATCTACCTTTGCCTTACCCGCAGAAAGCCTTCGCACTGATTTCCTTCCTACGTTTTTAGCGGAGAGAATAGTCTAGTTAGTAGTCCTACAGAAGCCAGAATAAATCCTATAGATTAGAAACTGGAGTTCTGATAGAATCTCGTGCATTTGGTATGATTTGTTAAATCTACTTCCTTAAGAATACAAATAAAAAAAACAAAATCTTCCACATGTTCAAATCTTGATCTTCTGCATAAATTCCAAACAACTCAAATCCAAAACCCAAACCATAATCATCAATATTCAAAGAAAATGTGTTGTCTCTAAAAGTCAACAACCGTGTGCTTATCCAAATAACTATTTGAAGCCATATCCTACTCCAATGCTAAGAGGAGGACAGGTTGTAAGAGAATTTTGTAACTAATTATAACACTTTCAAATGTTGTAGTATCTGAATGCTACAATTTTTCCCTTGTGTTAAATTTTCCATCTCTTGAGTAATCATTTATTTTAGGTTTAATAGCAATTTTCACCCTCTAACTTTCACGAAGTTATGATTTTAACCCTCTAAGAAAAAAACTACAAAACTGCCCTTTAAGTTTTGCAACTGTAGCAGTTTTGGCCCCCCAAGACCAAATAAGGAATAAATAAATAAATAACATGTGGCACCCACAGGTGCAAAAGACTCGCTTTGGTTTGTAGGGTCAGTCGACAATGCTTAAAGTCGTATAGGATGTTACAAATGGTATCAGAGCAGACCTCTCCCAGTTGAAGGTGGGAAAAACACAAGAGGGCGGGGGGGGGGGGGGGGTGGGTTGAATTGTGTTTTCAAAAATGTTTCTTTCTCACGAAAATAAGCAACTGTTCTCAGGATCAGAGTCTGATAGAGTTCAGAGTCTTAGTGCAGCGGATAGAAAGTAAGAAAGCAGAAAACAGAAGAAGAACACAAGCAATTTATACAGGTTCCTTCCACAATCCGGAAGTAGTCCTGTCCCCCTTGCACTTCCAAGGAGAGTTCCACTAAAATGTAATATCAAATTACAAGTTGCTCAAACACACAAGTAAGAGACTTCCTTTGCTCAATCACATAAGAAAGAGACTTCAATGCTCAAGGACAACTCCAAGAGACTTCTAAACAATTACAGAGAATTGAAGAGAGTTTTGAATACTTGATATACAATCAGAGGTATTCACAAAACAAAACGAACAGAACAGACTCTGTTTTTCTTAGACACTTAGAAATTCTAAAATATGAACTCTTGTAAGAATTATCTAAGTTGTTGATGAGCAATGTTTGCGACTTTGAATATGAGAAATAGCCTTGTTCGCGTATGTGTATATGTGTCTCATAGTTCTTCAAGTCTTCATCTCTATTTATAGAGGATTTGAGAGACGTTGGGAACTAGCCAGCTCATCACTTAGTCTTGACTAAAGCTTTGATTTATCACCATTGATCTTTTGCTGTTATTCTTGTCTTGTATAGGAGACATAGTGCAGAGATGGTGGTTGCAGAGACATGCGCAGACTTAGTGGTTGTACATTTCGTACACTGTACTTTGTCAACGCTCTTCAGCCTCTGGAGAAATTGGCTTCTGATGAACTTGCTTCTGATGACGTCATCTTCAGGAGCGCTTTCTTCAGACGCACTATGCTTCTGACTTTCCAGGAGCGCTTTAAATCAGATGCTCTTCAAGCTTCAATCTAAAATTCCTTTGCTCTTTAATTCATTCAGTCAGAACCTCTTGTAAATAACTCTTTGTTAATGGTCATGTACACTTGAATAAACATTTAGCATATCCAATTGATAATTTTTAATACCTTGTTATCATCAAAACTTAAGTGGTATATTTGTGAAACACCCTTTGTTCCAACAATCTCCCCCTTTTTGATGATGACAAACATAAGTATTTAAAAAGATCAATTGTTGTTAACTTAATTAACAAGTTGACTTTTAGGGGTTCTGAGGTTTGTAAGCTCTGACTCCCCCTGAGTCTGATATTCTTTAAGGTGAGGTTTGTAAGCTCCCCCTAAGTCCTATCCAGGTTAATTAAATTCCTTTTATAATCAATAATTTATTTCGTAATACTTAGATGTAATAAGATAGGATTCTCAAATAAAATAAAATCTGTTAAAATTTTTATTTTATTCTTGGGCTCAGATTCTTTGTTAAATGCTTCTATTACTCCCCCTTTTGTCAGCAATTAAAAAGAACAAAATGGAAGTAAAAACAAGAAATAGACAATAACAATTAAGTAAAATTTATATATAAAAGAGACAGTAAAAAAAAAAAATACAAAGAAATCAGAGGCGAGAATTGAAAACATATAACAAAAAGAAAAACAGGTGTGCAATCTAAGGGTTGGGTTGAGGTTGTTGTTGCTGAATAAGAGCCATTAGACGCTGAATATCTTCAGACTGCTTCTTAACAGTTTCTTCCAGAGCCAACTGCCTCTGAAGAAGATATTCTTCCCTAGCCTTGGATTCCTCTTGTTGCTTTAGCACCTTTTCCTTTAGCATCTTGAACACCTTAGAATCTCTTGTTACATATTCTGACTCTGCGTAGAAAGGAGCATTGGTCAGATACAGAGGCTTGCTTGGAAGTTGCTGAGAAGAGTGCAGATCCTGCATACATCGCTTCATAGCATGAGTTTGAATGCAACAGCATTTCTTGGCAACAACATTGATTAAGTCAAAGGCTCTATAGGGTCAGTCAGAATGAGAGGGATCCTAAAGTCGTGTAGGTATGGGACTACATGGTTGAAGGAAGGCTTATAAGAATTGTTTGGTACTACCTATATCAACAAGATGCATCTTATTTTTGGTAGCCCATTCCATAAGAACTCCACAGTTAAGCGTACTTGACTTGGAGAAGTCTTTGGATGGGTGACCTACCGGGAAGTTTCTTGGTAAGCGTGCAAGTGAGGACAAAACATGCTGAAAAGACTCGTGTTGGTTTGTAGGGTCAGTCAGCAATGCTTAAAATCGTCTGGGATGTTACATACTTCCAAGGAGAGTTCACTAAAGTCAATATCTTATTACAAATGCTCATTGCTAAAACTAGCAAGAGACTTCAAACTACTCAAGCACAACTGCAAGAGATTTCCTATTCTCAAGAACAAAATCAAGAGACTTCCTATGCTCAAGCACAACTGCAAGAGACTTCTATTCAAATAGAATTACAAAGAAAAATGTTTGAGGTTGAACACTTGATATACAATCAGTGGTGTTCACAATACAAATTAGATAAGACTATTAATACTCTAGAATTTCTAAGATATGAACGTTGTTAAGAAATTTTAAGTCAACTTTGATGCGTGAACTATTTTCTGCAGAGTTTGAGCACTTGTAAAAATGTTGTAGAGTCTTGTTGAAACTTCAGGTATTCACGCCTTTATATAGAGGTGTGAAATAGACGTTGTAGCTTGCTAGCACGTCAAAAAGAGTCGTTTGAAGCTTGATCAAATCACCAATGGTTTGTTGCCTGATTTGGTTATTGTCCTATGAGGGAACAATTTCAAATCCTTTCTCTGAATAGAGAGACTCCAGCGTAGTCACAGCTGTTGAATAATACCGCTACAACCAAAGGTAGTGGAGTAGTGGAGGTAGTGGTCGTACAATTGTACTATTGTCCTTTGTCTGCGTTCTTTAGTGGATAAGCATCCAATGCCTTCAAATTCCTCTGAAACAACCGTTACTCGATGCTTCTATTCCTTCTGCATTCATTTCCAAATGAAATGACAACTTTCAATAAACTTCAGCTTCAGTCTTGAGCTTCTGATGATCTTTAGTTTCTTATGACGTCAGCTTCTGGTGAAACAGCTTATGATGAGAGTGCTTATGATGAGGATGCTTCTAATGATATTTAGAACCTCTTTTCTTCATAACCTCTTTTCTTCATTTGCTTTCTTGCAACACAAGCTTCCTTTTTGTAGATTCCAATGCACTTCATTTGTTCTTCCAAAACATATGCTTGATTTCAAAGACACTAACTTTTTGTCTATGGTCCTACACACTTGAACAAATATTAGCATATCCAATTGACATATTTTAATACCTTGTTATCATCAAAACTTAAAAGTGGTATTGTTAAACACATTTTGTTCCAACAATCTCCCCCTTTTTGATGATGACAAACACTAGTATTAAAATATTCAATTGTTGTTAATCTAATTAACAAGTTGACTAATAGGGTTTGAGGTTTGTAAGCTCCCCCTAAGTCCAATAGCCCTTTAAGGTGAGGTATGTAAGCTCCCCCTAAGTTCTATACAAGTTAATTAAATTCATTCAATAAAAACGTGGTAACACTCATAATCATCTCACATTAAATCAAAAGACTAGGAGATTAGAAGAAGGTTCTCCTAATTCAATTTTATTGAGAATTAAATTAGTGGGGCTCAGAGTCTGTAAATACTATATCTACTCCCCCTCTTGTCATCAACAAAAAGTAATAAAGACAAACAAGAGAAGATAGAAAAACATTGGTGAGAAAATTCAGATAAAATATATCAGAAGCATACATAGATAAATTCAGAAGTAGTTAAGGTACACAAATTATCAGCAGTTAAAACTTAAAATAACAAGATGACAGAAAAATAATGCGTGCAACTAGGGTTTGGCTTGATTCTTTATCATTTCCATCATCTGAATCATCATAGTTGTCATGGTATCTAACTGCTTCTGCATAGCTTCCTAAAGTTCATTGTAGCACCTTGCTTGAGTTTCCTCTCTGATTTTGAATTCCTCCTTTTGTGCAGCCATTTCTCTATTAAGATTTTCAGATAGCATCTTTGCTCAAATAGCTCTTTTTCCAGCTTCTTGAGCACTTGCTCTTGTGCAGAATCTCTCTTTAGCTTGTCAAGAATAGGAATGGCATACTACGTTAAAATCTTTGTCAACCAGGATAGATTTAAGTCATCTTGTACACCAATTGAGATGATAGCAGAAGTATCCATGAAGAAGGGAGAGTCAGAAATGTATAACTTGGTGATTTCCTTATTGACTTCCAATTCTTTCATTCTCATTAACACTTGTTGAAACCAGTTGTTGATAGATTGTTCCTGAGCTTCTACAGACAGCTTCTGAAAAGCTCTCATAACTCTGTCAATTCTCTCTCTAAGTTCAATCCATCTTCCTTCATAACTTTCAATATGAATAAGATTATATCTGGCTTCAACAAGCTTATTGAGATCTTCAAATAAGTTTTCACATACCTCCTTAAACATAATAGAATCTAACAAGTGGGTAGGAGGGGATGGAATATCTATTGTTTGAGATTCAGAAGTTGAGGGTTCAAAAGTTTGAGAAGAAGTTGATGGCTGATCACTGATGATTAAAACTTCTTCATCAGAATCTGATGCAGACAAGTAATCAGATCCAACAAAAGGTTCAAGAGTTTGATCTTTTGATAAGAAAGGGTTGTTATCAGAAGCAGCTTGTTTGTTGGCTCAGTTTCTAAATGATATGCCAAAAGAAATATTAGAGTGTGTAGTACTAAGATGACATTGCTCAAAGTCAAGGTGAATGATAAGTTCAGAACAAGTGTTTGAGGCCATTTGTGAGTTTGGTTGATGTTGTTGTGGGCTTTCTAAAATAGCTTGTTCAGATGCCATTTCAGAGGCTTTCTGTGGATTTATGGGTAATTCACCTCCTAGATGTTGTTCTAGACGAGTGATAACTTGGGGTGAATCAAGGTGAGTTGATTGGTGATGAGATGATGTTGATTTAGGGATATCAGAAGATACCTTAGGTGATTCACTTTCAACCTTTTCATTAGGCATAACAACTTGAATTGGTTTCAAGCAAGTTGGTTGAAGTGGATGATCTAAAGGTAGATTCTTACATAAATCAATCCTCATTTTCACTATATTACCCAATCTATCTTCAATAGATAGAGACTCAGGTGCATTAACATCATCAGGCTTTTTAGAAGTTTTGGTAGATGATGATGGGTTCAGGTGATTGTATAGAGTTTTGTAAATTCTAGTCAAAGGTATATCATCTGAACTAGAAGAGGTTGAGGTTGAGTTGGATGTTGAGGAAGGATTAGAGGTATTTCATACCCCATTTTTTGACCTAAGATACCACTGACCCATGTCATTTGGGCCCTGAATAGTCTCTGACTTTTCAGTAAAAATTCGGCAGAGAGGTATTTTAAAATACCTCATTTTTTGGTTCCGAGTCGGGTCCTCTTCTCTCTTTATTTTTTTATTTTTACTTTTATTTTAATTTCTATCTTTACTTAAATTTTTAATTAACTTCAATTTTATTTTTTAACCTTTATTTCCTTTTCTAAAAACCTTATTCATGTCTTTATCCCTTTTATTTATTATTTGTTTACTTTTGTCCGATAAGTCCAAAAACATCAAGGATCATATAGGTCCAAACAAGATGAATCCAATCCGGAGACACAACTCACACACACGCCTCATATGAGGCAACTCCAGTCCAAATCCATTGAGCCAGACTGTCACACGCCCAAATTCAGGAACCGATGCATCTCATCTCAGTCCAAGCACAGGTTTTCAGCTTATGTTAAACAAACCCTAACCTAACACTATAAATAAAACCTATAATCAAAACCTGAAGGGGGGCCGGCATTCACCAACATCAAAACCTGCAATATTAAAGTTCACACAAAACCAAAAATTTCACGCACAAACCCAACAACCGATTTTCAACAACACAAGTTCATCAAACCATTTTACACATGCCGAGCACACAACATAGTTTTCGATCCATCACAAAGACCTACACAAAGTTTATCAAAAGAATATACAACAGTTTCAAAACCCTCAACCATCACAGTACTAGTAGCTTGAATCCACAATCAACATACCCACTGCTTCAAAACCGTAAGCCATCACAATCCAAAATCCAGGACGAATACAAACGGCTCAACGATCTGAACACAACCGGATCTACAACAAGGTAGTCCGTCGTTTCTAATCCCAGTATTTTGTGCTTTTCGTTGTTGTTTTCTTTTCCAGGAACAGAGAAGCAGAGGAAGAAACCGTAAACGAAAAAGCAAAAAAAAATTACAAAGATAGGGTTCCGGCGTGGTGCACCGCCGTACCGGCCCGCCAACCACTGCCGGAACCCTCTTACCTCTCGCCGGAAGCTGGGTTCAAAACAGATGAGCACCATTGGTGTTCTTATAATATAGAGAGAGAACCGTGAAAGAAGAAGAGAGAATTGGGAGGAAGAAAGAGAAAGAATGGATTAAAATGAGGAATTTTAGGGTTTGGGGTATACTTATACCCTCTGCCATTCCAGTGTGTGCTTGTGCACGTCGTTACGTACCCTCGTCTCCCCACCCTTTGATCTACAATTTGATGGCCTCTGTTTGTTTAGCTCCATGATCAGTGTAACACCCCGTTTCCCAAAAATCGCAACGGAAAAGATAAATCAAAGTAACATCATAAAACGGAGTATTACGCTTCTATTTCATTCAAGTAATAAATAGGAAAATTTCTATTTATTTAAATCAATCCTGTCAACAATATTCACTGAAATCGCAGCGGAAAATATAACAATATTTATTCAACAATTGTTCCATCAAAGTTTGGCCCTAAGACCTCAACGTGGTTCATAGTAGTAATTAAAATCAACATAATTGTTTTTCAACATAAAATCATAAAACTAATACGTAACAAGGAAAATCCAAAAAAATCAAGCCCGCCCTGTTACGTATTAGAGCACCTAGACACGTGAGGAGTCCACTCACATCAACAGCTAGTCCTGGAAATCTGCACTTGCCCACAAGACGACAATTCCAACAGAAGGGGTGAGATCACAATTCAATAATTAAAAGCATAATAAATCATGCAACATATAAATCAACTTAACAACATAATCATCATCTCATCAATAATTCATAATTCATTGTTCAACAAAATCAAAAACAAATTAGCTTTAAGCTTCATCATCTTATCCTTCATTAAATCCATCTTCTCATCTCAAGACACGACTCGACTCGACTCAACAAATGCAACGACACGACTCGACTCGACTATGCAAGACTCTTATGCATGTGGTACCAAACGGAGCATCAAGCCCCCATCTTAAAAACGGAGCATCAAGCCCCCATCTTAGAATACGGAGCATCAAGCCCCCAACGTCCAATATGCGACACGACGACTAACAACAACATTACAACAACATCTCAATGCCCAAACTAGGCCAACGTGGTTTACAACATAGAAAACAATGTCTTACGACTCGATGACCTTGACGTGGACAAGGACTTCTCTCTACAATATTCTTAATTCGTCACATAACTTCATAAATTCATATAAAATTATTCGCAAGGTATTTTTGTGTCAAACCAACGCCATTGGAAATACAATTCAACTATCTACAACTTTCGCGTTTACAACTAATGCCAATTCTGTACCAATCAATACCAGTTTTTATTTCAAATTTGGGTACAGAAACTGAAATTTCACTGTGACTTATGTGTAGTAATTTGACGATAACTTAAGTTCTAAGAATTATTTTGAAGTTAAACCAAAGCCATTAAAAAGCTAACATTTTTGTCTACAACTTTCGTGTTTACACCTAAGACAAATTCTGTACCTATCAGTACCAGCTTTTATTTAAAATTCAGGTACAGAAGTGGAAGCTAAAAGTTGTGCTGAAATCTCATGAAAATTACTGTGACCTACGTGTAGTATTTTGACCATAACTTAAGTTCTAAGAATGATTTTGAAGTCCAACCAAAGCCATTAAAAAGATAACACAATTATCTACAACTTTCATGTTTACACCAAAACCCAGTTCAAAACAGAAACGTGTGAAAAAGGCGCAAGAACATGAAACAGGAGATGCTGTCACTGTGCAGCTCTTGGGAAAAGTGACATTTTCCACCCAAAAACTTCGTTTTAACTCCGATTTTCACCAAACTTGACCCTATAGTTCACTCTTACATAACCTAACTTAATACAACACAAAACACAGCAATCCAACTCCAATTCATGCACAGTTCATTAGCTCTATTCATCATCAATTATTCTTTTTACCAACAACCCTATTCTTTCTAAACTCTATCATTCTCAACAATTCTGACACCAATCATTACAGAATAATCAAGCAGCATTCCATACATTAAAATTAACAGTAACAACACACAATTCATCAGTTTTCATGGGAATTCACAAATTAAACCCTAAACTCATTTCTACCCATTTTCTCATGAACCACTAATCAAACATGAAGAATTAAGCCCTTAATTAGAGAAGTGAAACCCCACCCTTACCTGGTTTGATTGAATTACAAAAGTCCTAGCTTCTCTTGCCTCTTCTCTCTTGCTCTTGGTTTTTCCCCTTTTTCTCAAACTTCTCTGTTTTCACGTAAAATGATTTTTCTTTTCTCTGACTATCCTTTTCTTAACCTCCTTCATTCTAATTAATTTTAATTAATTCCTCCTAATTCCTTTGTTTCCTCTTAATTACACCTCCGCCCCCTTAGTTCTAAAATATTCTAATTCCTATCTTATTCTTACTAACTATTAATAAAACCATTTAATTAAATAAACAAATCACATAATCACATAAATCAATTAAATAGGACTCTAAACTCTACCAAAAATAAAATAAACGGGCGTTACAACTCTCCCCAACTTATAGAATTTTCGTCCTCGAAAATGTACCTCATGCGAACAACTCAGGATACGACTCCCGCATCTTGCTTTCCAACTCCCACGTTAAGCTTTCACCAGTCATTCCACTCCAAACGATCTTCACAAGAGGTATCTCCTTGCCTCTCAGTTTCTTCACCTCACGTGCTTCAATCCTTATTGGCATAGTCTCAATCGTAAGGTTGTCCCTAACCTCCACATCATCTCTCGGAAGCACGTGAGAAGGATCCGCAACATACTTCCGAAGTTGAGACACATGAAACACGTCATGCAAATTTGAAAGATGCAGTGGCAAACCCACCCTATAAGCAACTGTTCCCACTCTCTCCGATATCTGACAGAGACCAATAAACCTCGGAGTGAGCTTCTTCGACTTCAACGCTCGTCTTACACCCGTCACCGGAGTGACTTTCAAAAACACATGATCACCTTCTTGGAACACAAGATCTTTCCTGCGCTTATCATGATAACTCTTTTGTCGACTCTGCGATGCTTTCATCTTCTCTCTGATAAGCTTAACCTTTTCCGTAGTCTGACGAACAATCTCAGGTCCAAGCACCACACTCTCATCGGACTCAAACCAACATAAGGAGTCCTACATTTCCGACCATACAGCGCCTCAAACGGTGCCATTCCAATACTAGAATGGTAACTGTTATTATAAGTAAACTCAATCAATGGCTGATGACTATCCCAAGCTCTACCATGCTCAAGTACACAAACTCTCAGCAAATCCTCCAACGACTGAATCGTCCTCTCTGACTGACCATCTGTTTGCGGATGGTAAGTTGAACTCAACCGCAACTTAGAACCCAATGCCTCCTGCAAACTCTTCCTGAATCTAGAAGTGAACCTTGGATCTCTATCCGAAACGATACTAGAAGGGACACCATGCAGTTTCACTATCACTCAAATATAAATCTCTGCCAACTTAGCCACAGGAAAACTGATGTTAATCGGAATAAAGTGTGCAGACTTCGTCAATCTATCCACAATCACCCAAATCGAATCAAAACCACTCGGAGTACTCGGCAAACTCGTCACGACATCCATAGAAATACTGTCCCACTTTCCACTCTGGCACATCTAATGGTGTCAACAACCCAGCTGGCTTCTGATGCTCGATCTTTGATTTCTGACAAATCAAACAAGAATACACAAATTGTGCCACATCACGCTTCAACCCAGACCACCAAAACAACTTTTTCAAATCAAGGTACATCTTGGTAGCACCCGGATGAATATTCAAATTACTACGATGACTTTCTTCTAAAATTAATCTCTTCATCTCTGCATCATCAGGAATGCAAATTCTATCTCTGAACCGTAACACTCCGTGATCATCCACTCTGAAATCACTACCTTCAGTCTGAGTAATACCATTCATCAAATCCACTAATTTTACATCTTCTTTCTGGGCTTCCTTAATACTATTCAGAAATTCATTTTTAATCTTCAGCATACCCAAAACTACACTCTGCGGAGTAACTTCATAAACAAGGCTCAAATCTCTAAACTGTTCAAGCAAATCAAATTCTTTCACCATCATAGCGGACATATGTAAGGTCTTTCTACTCACAGCATCAACAACAACATTCGCCTTACCCGGATGGTAATTCAATCCAAAATCTTAGTCTTTCAGTAACTCAAGCCATCTCCTCTGCCTCATATTCAACTCTTTCTGATCAAACAAGTACTTCAGACTCTTGTGATCCCTGAAGACTTCAAAACGAGAACCATACAGATAGTGTCTCCAGATTTTCAACACAAAAACCACTGCAGCCAACTCAAGATCATGAGTAGGATAGTTTCTCTCATGAATTCTCAACTGTCGTGATGCATAAGCCACCACTTTGTCATTCTGCATAAGCACACCACCTAAGCCCAACTTGGACGCATCACAGTACACCACAAAAGGTTCATCGGCCTTAGGTAAGACCAAGACCGGAGCAGTCGTCAAACGTTGCTTCAATTCGTTGAAACTTCTTTCACAATGAACATCCCATACAAATGCTCTACCTTTACAAGTCAACTGCGTTAGCGGAAGTGCTAACTTGGAGAAACCTTCAATAAACCTTCTATAATATCCTGCCAAACCCAGAAAACTTCTAACTTCTGTAACCGACTTCGGAGTCTCCCAATGTGATACAACATCAACTTTGGAAGGATCCACTGCAATACCATTACCTGAAATAATATGCCCAAGAAAACTCACCTCATATAACCAGAATTCACACTTCGACAATTTAGCATAAAGTTTATTCTCTTTCAGCACTTGCAACACAACTCTCAAATGTTCAGCATGCTCCTCCTCGGACTTAGAATAAATCAAGATGTCATCTATAAACACAACGACAAAAAGATCCAAGTAAGCATGAAAAATTCGGTTCATATACTCCATAAACACACCTGGCGCATTAGTGACTCCGAAAGGCATCACATTATATTCGTAATGTCCTTATCGTGTCCTAAACGCCGTCTTTTGAATATCCTCATCCTTCACTTTGATATGATGATAACCTGACCTCAAATCAATCTTGCTGAACACACGTGCACCGACTAGTTGATCCATCAAATCATCAATCCTCGGCAATGGATACCTGTTCTTTATCGTTACCTTGTTCAGTTGCCGATAATCAATACACAGTCTCATGCTACCATCTTTCTTCTTTACCAACAACACCGGCGCTCCCCACGGCGATACACTTGGTCTCACAAACTTCTTATCGAGTAAATCCTCTAACTGCTTCTTCAGTTCCGCCAACTCAGATGCTGACATACGATAAGGAGCCATGGACACAGGCTTCGTTCCTAGAACGAGATCAATAGAGAATTCAACCTCTCTTTCTGGTGGCACATCAGGAATCTCATCAGGAAAAACTTTAGGGAATTCACATACCACGGGTAGCTTATCGATAACCGCCTGATTCTCAATCGACAGGGACGCCATCAAAGAAAACAACTGATTCCCCTCAAGCGCTAACCTCTTCAACTGCTTGGTAGTCACCAACTCCACTTCCCCTTCCTCTTCAGCAGAAGAAAAACGTACCGTCTTGCCAAAACAGTTAATATGAACGTAGTTGTACTCCAACCAGTTCATACCCAAGATCACATCCAACCCACTCAACGGCAAGCAGACTAAGTCCACTTCAAAATCCTTACCAAACATAGACAACGGACACCGCGAACACACAAGAGAAGTAGTCACTGAACCCTTAGTTGGAGTTTCAATAACCATCTCTCCATTCATGCTTGACAACTTAAGACCCAACCTTGACACACAATCAGCAGCAACAAAGCAGTGTGTAGCACCAGTATCAATAATAGTGATTAAAGGTATATGATTAATAAAATAAGTACCTCTGATCAAACGGTCCTCGCTCGCTGTTTGCGTACCAGCCAATGCAAACACCTTTCCCCTAGATTGCGCCCTCTTAGGCTTTGTACACTGAGACCCAATATGTCCCTCCTCTTTGCAGTTGAAACAAACAACATCAGAATGCTTACACTCCGCCTGCGTATGACCCTTTCTACCACATCTGAAATGTCTTTTTACATCAACACCACAAACATTACTCTTGTGCCCTTTCTCGCCACAATTGAAACAGACAATCTCATTTGGCACAACTTTCTTAACAGATTTCCTCTCATCATTCACTCTCTGCTTCCCTTTATCAACTAGAGTACTATAAGGTTTCCCACGACTCCGCTGACTCCTGCTCTTCCGCTCATTCATAATCTTATAATGAGCCTTAGTATCAGCCTCATAAATTATACAGCTACTCACCAAATTAGAAAACTCGCGTATCTTCTGGTACCCAATGGCCCGCTTAATCTCAGGACGCAGACCATTATCGAACTTGATACACTTAGAAAACTCTGTGGTATCAGCTGAATAGTGAGGATAAAACTTGGCAAGTTCCACGAACTTCGCCGCATACTCAGTCACCGACATATCTCCCTGTTTTAGCTCCAGGAACTCTATCTCCTTCTTCCCTCGGACATCCTCCGAAAAATACCTGTTCAAGAACTCCCTCTTGAATACAGCCCATGTAATAACCTCCTCGCTAACCTCTAGAATCGGGCGAATACCCACCCACCAGTCATCGGCCTCATCAGCAAGCATGTGCATACCAAAACGCACCATCTGCGCCTCACTATAGTCCATCACCCGGAAGATCCTCTCGACTTCCTTCAACCAACTCTGAGCCCCATCGGGATCATACCTGCCCTTGAAATTAGGCGGATGATTCCTCAGGAACGTTTCCAGCATCCTCCCACCGTCATTCACACCCGCACCAACAACTTGAGGTTGACCCACAGCTTGGGCAACAACATGAAGTGCAGCAGCAATCGCAGCATCGTTACGTCCACCTCTACCGGCCATCTTAGCAAAATTATCAACAAGAAACAACATATAAGCAACAAAAACGACACAAAATAGTCGTCACGCGACACGGCAGACTCTTCTAATTGGCCGGACAGACCGACCTGCTCTGATACCAATTGTAACACCCCGTTTCCCAAAAATCGCAACGGAAAAGATATATCAGAGTAACATCATAAAACGGAGTATTACGCTTCTATTTCCTTCAAGTAATAAATAGGAAAATTTCTATTTATTTAAATCAATCCTATCAACAATATTCACTGAAATCGCAGCGGAAAATATAACAATATTTATTCAACAATTGTTCCATCAAAGTTTGGCACTAAGGCCTCAACGTGGTTCATAGTAGTAATTAAAATCAACATAATTGTTTTTCAACATAAAATCATAAAACTAATACGTAACAAGGAAAATCCAAAAAAAATCAAGCCCGCCCAGTTACGTATCAAAGCACCTAGACACGTGAGGAGTCCACTCACATCAACAGCTAGTCCTGGAAATCTGCACTTGCCCACAAGGCGACAATTCCAACAGAAGGGGTGAGATCACAATTCAATAATTAAAAGCATAATAAATCATGCAACATATAAATCAACTTAACAACATAATCATCATCTCATCAATAATTCATAATTCATTGTTCAACAAAATCAAAAAAAAATTAGCTTTAAGCATCATCATCTTATCCTTCATTAAATCCATCTTCTCATCTCAAGACAAGACTCGACTCGACTCAACAAATGCAACGACACGACTCGACTCGACTATGCAAGACTCTTATGCATGTGGTACCAAACAGAGCATCAAGCCCCCAACTTCCAATGCCTTAATTCGGCTACAGGGCATCAAGCCCCCATCTTAAAAATGGAGCATCAAGCCCCCATCTTAGAATACGGAGCATCAAGCCCCCAACGTCCAATATGCGACACGACGACTAACAACAACTTTACAACAACATCTCAATGCCCAAACTAGGCCAACATGGTTTACAACATAGAAAACAATGTCTTACGACTCGATGACCTTGACGTTGACAAGGACTTCTCTCCACAATATTCTTAATTCGTCACATAACTTCATAAATTCATATAAAATTATTCGCAAGGTATTTTTGTGTCAAACCAACGCCATTGGAAATACAATTCAACTATCTACAACTTTCGCGTTTACAACTAAGGCCAATTCTGTACCAATCAATACCAGTTTTTATTTCAAATTTGGGTACAGAAACTGAAATTTCACTGTGACTTATGTGTAGTAATTTGACGATAACTTAAGTTCTAAGAATGATTTTGAAGTTAAACCAAAGCCATTAAAAAGCTAACATTTTTGTCTACAACTTTTGTGTTTACACCTAAGACAAATTCTGTACCTATCAGTACCAGTTTTTATTTAAAATTTAGATACAGAAGTGGAAGCGAAAAGTTGTGCTGAAATCTCATGAAAATTACTGTGACCTACGTGTAGTATTTTGACCATAACATAAGTTCTAAGAATGATTTTGAAGTCCAACCAAAGCCATTAAAAAGCTAACACAATTATCTACAACTTTCATGTTTACACCAAAACCCATTTCAAAACAGAAACGTGTGAAAAAGGCGCAAGAACATGAAACAGGAGATGCTGTCACTGTGTAGCTCTCGGCAAAAGTGACATTTTCCACCCAAAAACTTCGTTTTAACTCCGATTTTCACCAAACTTGACCCTTTAGTTCACTCTTACATAACCTAACTTAATACAACACAAAACACAACAATCCAACTCCAATTCATGCACAATTCATTAGCTCTATTCATCATCAATTATTCTTTTTACCAACAACCCTATTCTTTCTAAACTCTATCATTCTCAACAATTCTGACACCAATCATTACAGAATAATCAAGCAGCATTCCATACATTAAAATTAACAGTAACAACACACAATTCATCAGTTTTCATGGGAATTCACAAATGAAACCCTAAACTCATTTCTACCCATTTTCTCATGAACCACTAATCAAACATGAAGAATTAAGCCCTTAATTAGAGAAGTGAAACCCCACCCTTACCTGGTTTGATTGAATTACAAAAGTCCTAGCTTCTCTTGCCTCTTCTCTCTTGCTCTTGGTTTTTCCCCTTTTTCTCAAACTTCTCTGTTTTCACGTAAAATGATTTTTCTTTTCTCTGACTATCCTTTTCTTAACCTCCTTCATTCTAATTAATTTTAATTAATTCCCACTAATTCCTTTGTTTCCTCTTAATTACACCTCCGCCCCCTTAATTCTAAAGTATTCTAATTCCTATCTTATTCTTACTAACTATTAATAAAACCATTTAATTAAATAAACAAATCACATAATCACATAAATCAATTAAATATGACTCTAAACTCTACCAAAAATAAAATAAACGGGCGTTACAACTCTCCCCAACTTATAGAATTTTTGTCCTCGAAAATGTACCTCATGCGAACAACTCAGGATACAACTCCCGCATCTTGCTTTCCAACTCCCACGTTAAGCTTTCACCAGTCATTCCACTCCAAACGATCTTCAGAAGAGGTATCTCCTTGCCTCTCAGTTTCTTCACCTCACGTGCTTCAATCCTTATTGGCATAGTCTCAATCGTAAGGTTGTCCCTAACCTCCACATCATCTCTCGGAACCACGTGAGAAGGATCCGCAACATACTTCCGAAGTTGAGACACATGAAACACGTCATGCAAATTTGAAAGATGCGGTGGCAAACCCACCCTATAAGCAACTATTCCCACTCTCTCCGATATTTGATACGGACCAATAAACCTCGGAGTGAGCTTCTTCGACTTCAACGCTCGTCCTACACCCGTCACCGGAGTGACTCTAAAAAACACATGATCACCTTCTTGGAACACAAGATCTTTCCTGCGCTTATCATGATAACTCTTTTGTCGACTCTGCGACGCTTTCATCTTCTCTCTGATAAGCTTAACCTTTTCCGTAGTCTGACGAACAATCTCAGGTCCAAGCACCACGCTCTCACCGGACTCAAACCAACATAAGGAGTCCTACATTTCCGACCATACAGCGCCTCAAACGGTGCCATTCCAATACTAGAATGGTAACTGTTATTATAAGTAAACTCAATCAATGGCAGATGACTATCCCAAGCTCCACCATGCTCAAGTACACAAACTTTCAGCAAATCCTCCAACGACTGAATTGTCCTCTCTGACTGACCATCTGTTTGCGGATGGTAAGCTGAACTCAACCGCAGCTTAGAACCCAATGCCTCCTGCAAACTCTTCCAGAATCTAGAAGTGAACCTTGGATCTCTATCCGAAACGATACTAGAAGGGACACCATGCAGTTTCACTATCACTCGAATATAAATCTCTGCCAACTTAGCCACAGGAAAACTGATGTTAATCGGAATAAAGTGTGCAGACTTCGTCAATCTATCCACAATCACCCAAATCGAATCAAAACCACTCAGAGTACTCGGCAAACTCGTCACGAAATCCATAGAAATATTGTCCCATTTCCACTCTGGCACATCTAATGGTGTCAACAACCCAGCTGGCTTCTGATGCTCGATCTTCGATTTCTAACAAATCAAACAAGAATACACAAATTGTGCCACATCACGCTTCAACCCAGACCACCAAAACAACTTTTTCAAATCATGGTACATCTTGGTAGCACCCGGATGAATACTCAAATTACTATGATGACTTTCTTCTAAGATTAATCTCTTCATCTCTGCATCATCAGGAATGCAAATTCTATCTCTGAACCGTAACACTCCGTAATCATCCACTCTGAAATCACTACCTTCAGTCTGAGTAATACCATTCATCAAATCCACTAATTTTACATCTTCTTTCTGGGCTTCCTTAATACTATTCAGAAATTCATTTTTAATCTTCAGCATACCCAAAACTACACTCCGCGGTGTAACTTCACGAACAAGGCATTTTCGTTCAGCATTTTATTTCTCTTTTCTCATGCATTTTTATTAGTTTAGACTTTTTATCCTGCATGCATATTTATTTATTTTGTCATTTATTTTATGCATGGACGTAGAATGTAAATTAGGTCGATGTAAACCTTAAATGGGAAAGAAAGTGTGTGAGTGTGTGTCTTTTTATTTTTTACTGCTTTATGTACATATGCGAAAAATATTTAGGTAGGTTAAAGGGTTTTGTGGTGATCCAACGTCACCATGAAGTTCTCGCGCATTATTTTTTATTGCTATGTCATTATTACCTTTTAGGTTTCAGTTAATATTTAAAAACAACAAAAATATGCAAATAACCAAAATCACAAAAAACATTTTCACAAGAAACCTTGATCCACAAATGAAGTGATTCCCTTTTTCTATTTTTTCTTAATCAAATATCAATCAATTTAATTACACTTTGAGTCTATTTTCCTTTAATATAAAAAAATACAAACAAATACTCATTTGCCACTTTGGCTTTTCACTTTAAAACCTTTTCAAAAACTAATAAAAAACACAAAACCAATCAAATGATAATTTTTACCCCGAACTACGAGGTTCTGATCCCTCACGGGTACGTAGGCAAAGGACCTAGTCCTTCCCAATCAATAAAAAATGTAGATAATAGGCCTCTTTTTTTTCTTTATTCACCATTCATTATATTTTTAAAAAAGCAAGTAAGTTATAACATAAACGTTGAATAAAATCAAAAGGTTCTTGTAGAGTACTACGAACATAAGGGGTGCTAACACCTTCACCTTATGTAACTAACCCCCGGACCCAAATCTAATTCAAAACAATTTTTTCAAAAGTCGTGAAATAATTAGCGAGTCAAAATCTAATCAAATAGCCTTGATCTCCGAAAAATGACGCAACAGAAATGGCGACTTCACTGGGGACTAATTCGAGGGTTGAGCCTAACTTGACTTTCTTTTAATTTTTGTGCTATAAATTACTTAAAACAAAAAAAAAAAACAAAAGAAGGAAATACTTGTATATATGTTCTCCCTTCTTCTTTCTCCTTTCTTAACGTGAGTGGTGAGATAGGTCCTAACCCGGACTTGAGGGAAACATAAGATAGGACGGGGTACAATCATAGTGACATACCAAGAGCATTCTTGAGTGGTGTTTACATGTGATATAACCCCACTCGGTGGAGGCCTCACGGAAGGTAGTAATCTTGTTGTCATGAGCATTCGTGTCAACGTTATTACTTTCAATGTGAGTGTCCTGCAAAGTCGTGGATCTTAGTTACCCTTAACCCATCTTGGCCTTTTTAGGACGTAGTGCGGTGGCTAAACCAATAGCATTCTTGACTTTAGCTGACACGCGATACTACACTCAAACTAGACTTCCTTGTGAATTTTATTGGACTAGAAGCATTCTTATACACCGATATATTCAAAAAGGGGTTGGAATTTGGGAACTTGGTAGAACCCGTGATACAGGTACAAATGAAACCATATTCCTTACCAAATGGCGTATTTACCCTCAACTCCAACATTGTCGACTTAAACCTCACCATGTATTCTATGTTCTTTAGCATAATCATGCATACATGCGTTCATTCATAAACAAACTTTTTTCATCAAATATCGAAGGATATAGAAAAGTTTCTTGCAAACATCACAGATAAATGGACCTTGTAAGGAAGAACACCAAGAAATACAACTTCAAAAATCTTAACTAAGCTTTAGCTTTTGTTAAGAACTTTTTCCTTGGTTTTGTTCTTACTTTTGAAAAGGGGACCGGTTGCAATATCTTCACCATTTTCAAATAAAATCATGTTCCTCTGCGATGATTACAAATTCACTTTTATACACCCTTCAAAAAAAATTGTGTCTATTTTTGCATAAACATCATGCATCATCTTGCATTTCATAGTCTCAAACCCGAGTCTCACAAGGTTCTCTTTTCCATAAAAGGTCAACCCATTTCAGAGGTGGCCCGACGTCCTTATCCAAAACCAACCTGCATTCACGGCACTCGGGCAAATGGATTTTCTTGAACAAGAGAACCGACTACTTAAAGAAGAGATGGCAACCATGCAGGCTAAGATAAACAAGATGGCAGCCATACAGACTCAGGTGGATGAATTGACTAAATTGGTGAGAACACTAAGGGCTGCACAAAATCTGCTACCACCTCCTCCTCCTATCAACGCTCAGGCTGAAGCAGGTCCTTCTACTATTCCTAAAGGCCGTCCCTGGGGCGTACCTATTAGCCTTGGTGAAGTGTTCCACCCTTATGTCTCAGAAGCACAAATGCCTACTGCTCGAAATGAAATTCCTACTCCTTAGCCTCTTGCCATAGGTCCTCAAGCTACTATGACTTATTCAGCATCTGTGATCCATACTGTTCCACAAAATGAAGAACCCATCTTCCATTCAGGGAGTGTGAGGGTCTATGATCGAGTGCATGATTAACAAGAGAAGTATGATGAGATGTACCGTGCAATGCAAGCCCTCCGCGGGAAAGAAGTACTTAAGAAGGATGTTTATGATATGTGCTTGGTGCTGAATGTCCAGATACCCCACAAGTTCAAGCTCCCAGACTTCGAGAAATACAAAGAGACCTCCTGCCCTAAAGACCATCTGACGTTGTATGTGAGGAAAATGTCCACATATGCCAATGATCATCAGGTCCTCATCCACTACTATCAAGATAGTTTAACTGGTGCCGCACTGAAGTGGTACATGAATTTGAACTGTGCAGAAATCCGAACTTTCAATAACCTGCGTGAACCCTTCGTGCATCAATACAAATTCAATGTGGACATGGCTCCTGACCAAAGTGATCTTCAGGCTATGACTCAGAAAGACAATGAGACATTCATAGAATATGCCCAACGGTGGAGGAACATCGCTGCCCAAGTCAGCCCACGTGTAGAAGAGAAGGAGATGACCAAACTCTTCTTAAAAACTCTTAGTCAAAGAAAGTGTTCCTGCGCCCAGGGACTTCTCGAAGATGGCGAGCATAGGTATGCGCCTAGAAGAATGAGTCCGAGAAGGACGATTGATCAAAGAAAGTGTTCCTGCTGGCGGTTCAAAAAAGAAAGACTATAAAGTGAATATGGTGAAAGGTCAACCTCGACATCAGGCTCAGAAGGCGTCGCAATATGATTCGATCCCAATGAAATATGCGGAGCTGCTGCCAACCTTGCTTAGGGAGAATCTTGTCCAGACTAGACCACCTCCGCTAATACCTAAGAAATTGTCGGCTCGTTGGAGACCTGATCTCTTTTGTGCCTCCCATCAAGGGGCACATGGTCATTACGAGGAGCACTGTTTCTCCTTGAAGATGGAAGTCTAAAAGTTGATCGACGCCGATGTCTTGCCTTTCAAAAATTTGACTCCGAGCGTGTAGCCGCAATTAGGTCACTTTTGATGTTCCTTCTTCTACTCAGTTGTTCAAATAATGTGTTTGTTTTCTTGTTTTATACTTTTCAAAAATCCTTTTGTCCCACCCGAGACGAAAGTGAACTTGTGTAGGGCTATTTGCTTCAAGTATTTTCCATCATTAATAAAAAGGTTTTTTTGATCCCGACTTTGTTTATATTTTGTGCGTGTTCTGAAAAAATGGTAACACAAAAACCTAAAAAATTCTTTTTCTTTTTCTTTAATCATTTCCAATTGTCTGCATACAATCGATCACTTTCTAAAATCAAACAATGCACATTTAAAGATCAATAAACCCATTGAACACTGTAACCTATGCTCTCTCACAACGTTGAGTTTCCTTGTATCCAAGGCTGAAGAAGAGGAGGACAAAAAGTTTCTCCATGAGATCTCACTCCTACTAGGGCATCTTAGCCGTCAAAGCTGCAAAGAAAATTCAAAGAAGATTGTCCAGAAGATGACAAACACTTACAAAGATTGGCATGAGATGCTACTGTTACTTCACATGGGTATCACACTTAAATGCATGGCCACCTTATACAACTATATCAAAAGAGGTTGAAACAAGCTTCAAACAAAGAATGTTCGTCCCCCATATAATTTAAGGAGACTTTGTGCCTAAAAAGGTACTATCTTTCCATCCAGACTTCAGGAGCAAGTGGTCGCCTAACTATGAAGGCTCGTGTGCAATGACTCTTACAACTATGGACGGTGACAATGTAACGCCCTCTTTAATTATTTAATTATTTTATTAGATGATATAGTATATTATTATATATTATATGATTTTTGATGATTATATGACGTATTGGTGATGTGTGATGAGATATTATTTTATTGTTTAATAAAATAATATAAGTGATGTTTATATGAATATTTATTTGATAAATAAATAAATTTGTTGGAAAAATAGATAATTTTAAGAGATGGGGTTATATTTATAAATAAGAAGAGTTGTGAGGGTTGGGATAAAATTAACTAAGTTGAGAGGTGGTATAAAAGAGAAGTAGGTTAAGAGAAATAATCAGGAACGCGTTACAGACAATTTGGAAAAGAGAGAAAACACGGTTGAAGGGAGAAGAGAGGCTAGGCTGCAATTTCTGCACTTTTTCCAGGTAAGGGTGAGCCTAACTTCAGTAATTTTAATGTTAAATCATCTGTTATTGATTAGTGTAACGCCCATTTTGATTATTTTATTATTTGATTTATTTGAGAAGTTGTTATATATTTATTAATATATTATGCGATGTTAAGTAAAGATTTAATATGATTTTATGTGACGTGGTGACTTATTTTATTGTTAAATAAAATAAGATTTGAAAATAAAATAAAATATTTAGTTGTGGGTTAGTTTTGGATTTTAGAGAGTTATGTGGGAGAAATAGTAAATAAGATAAGATTTGTTGGCAGTATATAAAGGGAAACCTAGGTTAGAAAACACGTACGCGTATCAGAATTTGGAAAAAGGTGCAAACGGCTGTGTGAAGGAGAAGAGCTTTAGAGCTGCGATTTTCTGCTTATAACCAGGTAAGGGTGAGCCTAGCATTTGATTATATTATTCTGTAACCCATCTAATCAAGATTAAACAATCATAGGGCTGTTTTGAGAGAATTGAAATTAGGTTAAAAAGTGAGAATAATGATGAAGTAGGCCATAAAGCTGTAGAATTGATGTTTAGATTGAGCACAGAACGTAGATTAACCATTGTGATGATGATTCTGAGAGTTTAGATGTTTAAGATGATGAATTTGGGACTTTTTGGGTGAATTTTCGTAGAACCCGTAGCAGTCTGTTCATCGCTCGCCTGAGGCGAGCCATGCAACTCGCCGTGGCGAGTAGACCTAGTTTACTCGCGAGGCGAGCAACTCAGCTCGCCATAGCGAGCATTACCGTAGAGCTCGCGAGGCGAGCAATCCAACTCGCCATAGCGAGCAGGACCTTAGTACTCGCGAGGCGAGCTATCCCACTCGCCATAGCGAGTTAAGTCAGAACCCAGAACTGTGTACTGTTTGCGAACTGTTTCGCATAGAACCTCGAGAGATGACCTTTGGGTAGTTTCTGGGACTTTTAATAATGTTTATTATAATCTGTAATGATGAAACATGATGATTGAGAGTGTTTATGATGATTTTATGAAGCTTATGTGTGATAATATGAATTGAATAAGTGATGGATGCTTGAATTACATGCGATGTTTGCCATATTAATGTTATACCTTATGAAGTACTTGCTGCCATGTTGCTGTCTATGTGTGTATAGTTGCTGCATGTGTCAGTCCTTTGATGAATAAGATGTTTTGCGACGTTTAAGATGTTAACTTGTTTAAGTTAAAGTGTTGAGTCTCATGCATACTCATTCTATGATGGGGGCTCATGCCCTGGAGTTTTTACTCACCAGCGACGAGGGCTTATGCCCTGGAGCTTTGCTCACCAGCGACGAAGGCTTATGCCTTGGAGTATATTTATGCTCATAGCGACGAGGGCTCATGCCCTGGATTGGTACCACATGCATATAAGACGTAGGGTTGCATAGTCAAGTGTTGATGTCGAGTCGAGTCGTCTAAGATGTTTAATAAGATGTATATGATGATGATTATGATGATGCTAAATGATGTGTTGTTTATGATGATGTTCTAAATGCTAGATGTTTATCTGTGATGAGTTGAATTATGTTGGTTGTTTGAATTGTGATTATTTGATTACATGTTTAATATAATTATTTGTGAATCTCACCCCTTCTGCTGGAATTGCCGCCTCGTGGGCAAGTGCAGGTAACCAAGATTAGGTGCAGACGTGTGAGGATTTCTGCAGTCGAGTCTAGGTGCTCTGATACGTAACGGGATAGGGGATCTTCTTTATTTTCTCTGTTCCTTGCGTATTATGTTATGATATGATTATGTTCTTTTGAAGATTTTATTAAGACGTTGTTGAGGCCCGTGTGCCAAAGATTTTGAGATGTTTTCTTTATGATTATTCCGCTGCGACGATGATTAATAATTTATGAAGATTTAATGTTTATTTAATCATTAACATAAGATGTTTTAAGATATGTGATGCCCTGTTTATGTGCTTACTCTGATGCATGCTATTCTTTTTAAAGAAATTTTTATGTTCGGAAAACGGGGTGTTACAATTGGTATCAGAGCAGGTCGGTCCGTCCGGCCAAGTAGAGAGTCGAGTGACGTTGTCTTAGAGTTAGAATAGTATTATTGTATTATTCTAACTTATGTTTGTTTTGTTAAGGATTAAGATGGCTGGAAGAAATGATGCTGCGATTGCTGCTGCCTTGGAAGCTGTTGCTCAAGCCGTGGGACAGCAGCCTAATGCTAATGCTGGTGCTGGTGCAGAGGTCCGTATGCTGGAGACCTTCTTGAGAAACCATCCTCCTACTTTCAAGGGGAGATATGATCCGGATGGAGCCCAGTCTTGGCTCAAAGAGATTGAGAGAGTATTCAGAGTTATGCAGTGCACGGAGGTGCAGAAGGTGCGTTTTGGTACGCACATGCTGGCTGAGGAGGCAGACGATTGGTGGATTAGTCTTCTACCCACCCTGGAGCAGGACGGTGCTGAGGTGACCTGGGCAGTATTTAAGAGAGAATTCATCAACAGATATTTTCCTGAGGATGTGCGGGGCAAGAAAGAGATTGAGTTCCTGGAGCTAAAGCAAGGGAACATGTCTGTAACTGAGTATGCTGCAAAATTTGTGGAGCTGGCCAAGTTATATCCACACTACTCTGCTGAGACCGCCGAATTTTCTAAATGTATTAAGTTTGAGAACGGATTGAGAGCTGATATCAAGAGGGCTATAGGGTATCAGAAGATTAGAAACTTTTCTGAGTTAGTGAGCAGCTGCAGGATTTACGAGGAGGACACTAAGGCTCATTACAAGGTGGTTAATGAGAGGAAAGGAAAGGGGCAGCAAAGTCGTCCTAAGCCCTACAGTGCACCCGCGGATAAGGGCAAACAACGAGTTAATGATGAGAGGAGACCTGTTAAGAAAGATGCTCCTGCTGAGATAGTTTGCTATACTTGTGGCATGAAGGGCCATAAGAGTAATGCTTGTCCTGGAGAGGTGAAGAGATGTTTTCGTTGTGGCAAGAAGAGTCACACTACTGCTGATTGTAAACGTGGTGATATTGTATGTTTTAATTGCAATGAGGAAGGTCACATTGGGTCCCAGTGCACACAACCTAAGAAGACTCAGACTTCTGGGAGAGTTTTTGCCTTGTCGGGTACGCAGACGGAGAGCGAGGATCGCTTGATCAGAGGTACTTGTTATTTTGATAGTATACCTTTAGTTGCTATTATTGATATTAGGGCTACACATTGTTTTGTTGCTCTTGATTGTGCTGCTAAGTTGAATCTTGTTGTATCTGATATGAATGGGGAGATGGTTGTCGAAACTCCAGCTAAGGGTTCGGTGACTACTTCCCTTGTGTGTTTAAGATGTCCTGTGTCTATGTTTGGTCGTGATTTTGAGATTGATTTAGTGTGTCTGCCGTTGGTTGGGATGGATGTAATTTTGGGGATGAATTGGTTAGAGTACAATCATGTTCTGATTAATTGTTTTAGCAAGACGGTGCATTTTTCTTCTCCCGAGGAAGAGAGTGGCGCAGAGTTCCTATCTACTAAACAGTTGAAGCAGTTGGAGCGCGACGGGATTATGATGTTTTCTTTGATGGCGTCTTTATCTATTGAGAATCAGGCGGTGATCGATAAGCTACAAGTGGTATGCGACTTTCCTGAAGTTTTCCCAGATGAGATTCCTGATGTGCCTCCAGAAAGAGAAGTTGAATTTTCGATTGATCTTGTTCCTGGAACGAAGCCTGTGTCTATGACGCCGTATCGTATGTCAGCTTCTGAATTGGCGGAGCTGAAGAAACAGTTAGAGGATTTGCTTGATAAGAAGTTCGTGAGACCAAGTGTTTCACCGTGGGGAGCTCCAGTGTTGTTAGTCAAGAAGAAAGATGGAAGTATGAGGTTGTGCATCGACTATCGTCAGTTGAATAAAGTAACGATAAAGAATAGGTATCCACTTCCGAGAATTGACGACTTGATGGATCAGTTGGTGGGTGCTTGTGTATTTAGCAAGATAGATTTGAGATCGGGTTATCACCAGATTAAAGTGAAAGATGAGGATATGCAGAAGACGGCGTTCAGAACGCGATATGGACATTATGAGTATACGGTGATGCCTTTCGGTGTTACTAACGCACCTGGCGTATTTATGGAGTATATGAATAGAATCTTCCATGCTTATTTGGATCGTTTTGTTGTGGTATTTATTGATGACATTCTGGTTTATTCTAAGACTGAAGAAGAGCATGCCGAACATTTGAAGATCGTCTTGCAAGTGTTGAAAGAGAAGAAGCTTTTTGCTAAGTTGTCTAAGTGTGAGTTCTGGTTGAAGGAAGTAAGTTTTCTTGGTCATGTTATTTCTGGCGATGGCATTGCGGTTGATCCGTCTAAAGTTGAAGCGGTATCGCAATGGGAGACTCCTAAGTCGGTTACTGAGATTAGAAGCTTTCTGGGTCTAGCTGGTTATTGTCGAAGATTTATAGAGGGATTTTCTAAGTTGGCTCTTCCGTTAACGCAGTTGACGTGTAAAGGTAAATCTTTTGTGTGGGATGTTCATTGTGAGAACAGTTTTAATGAGTTGAAGAAACGTTTGACGACGGCTCCAGTTTTGATTTTGCCGATGCCCGATGAACCTTTTGTGGTGTATTGTGATGCGTCCAAGTTGGGTTTAGGTGGTGTTCTTATGCAAGATGGTAAAGTGGTAGCTTATGCATCAAGGCAATTGAGGATTCATGAGAAGAATTATCTGACGCATGACTTAGAGTTGGCAGCTGTGGTCTTTGTATTGAAAATATGGAGACATTACTTGTATGGTTCGAGGTTTGAGGTGTTTAGTGATCACAAGAGTTTGAAGTACTTGTTTGACCAAAAAGAATTGAATATGAGACAACGAAGGTGGCTTGAATTGTTGAAAGATTATGATTTTGGTTTGAATTACCATCCGGGTAAAGCTAATGTAGTTGCAGATGCCTTGAGTAGGAAGACCTTGCATATGTCTGCTATGATGGTGAAGGAGTTCGAGTTGCTTGAACAGTTTAGAGATTTGAGTTTGGTTTGTGAGAGAACACCTCAGAGTGTAAAGCTAGGAATGCTGAGGATTGATAATGAGTTCTTGAAAAGTATCAAAGAGGCGCAGAAAGAAGATGTTAAGTTTGTGGACTTGTTAGTTGCTAGTAATCAGACGGAGGATAGTGATTTTAAAGTGGATGATCAAGGAGTGTTAAGGTTCCGAGGTCGAATTTGCATTCCTGATAATGAGGAAATGAAGAAGATGATCCTTGAAGAGAGTCATAGAAGTAGCTTGAGTATTCATCCGGGAGCTACGAAGATGTATCATGATTTAAAGAAGATGTTTTGGTGGTCTGGTTTGAAACGTGACGTGGCACAGTTTGTTTATTCTTGTTTGGTTTGTCAGAAATCGAAGGTTGAGCATCAGAAACCTGCTGGTATGATGGTGCCTTTAGATGTGCCAGAGTGGAAATGGGATAGTATATCCATGGATTTTGTGACGAGCTTGCTGAATACTCCTAAAGGGAATGACGCTATTTGGGTGATTGTCGATAGATTGACGAAGTCGGCTCATTTTCTACCGATCAATATCACTTTTCCTGTTGCTCAGTTGGCAGAGATCTATGTCAAAGAGATTGTAAAGTTGCATGGTGTTCCTTCGAGCATCGTATCAGATAGAGACCCGAGATTTACTTCTAGATTTTGGAAGAGTTTGCAAGAGGCGTTAGGTTCTCAGTTGAGGTTGAGTTCGGCTTATCATCCGCAAACAGATGGTCTGTCGGAAAGGACGATTCAGTCGTTGGAAGATTTGTTGAGAGTGTGTGTACTTGAGCAAGGAGGAACTTGGGATAGTCATCTTCCGTTGATAGAGTTCACGTACAACAACAGTTACCATTCGAGTATTGGGATGGCACCCTTTGAGGCTTTGTATGGTCGGAGATGTAGAACTCCGTTGTGTTTGTTTGAGTCAGGCGAGAATGTGATGTTAGGACCGGAGATTGTTCAACAGACTACTGAGAAAGTAAGAATGATCCAAGAGAAGATGAAAGCGTCGCAGAGTCGACAAAAGAGTTATCATGACAAGCGTAGGAAGGACCTTGAGTTCCAAGAGGGAGATCATGTGTTCCTGAGAGTGACTCCTATGACCGGTGTTGGTCGTGCATTGAAGTCAAAGAAGTTAACCCCGAAGTTTATTGGTCCATATCAGATATCAGAGAGGATTGGGGCGGTGGCCTATCGTATTGGATTGCCACCACATTTATCGAATTTGCACGATGTGTTCCATGTGTCGCAACTGAGGAAGTATGTTCCGGATCCGTCTCATGTGATCCAGAGTGATGATGTGCAAGTTAGGGACAACCTTACGGTTGAGACCTTACCAGTGAGGATTGATGATAGAAAGACGAAGACGCTGAGGGGCAAGGAGATACCTCTCGTTAGAGTCGTTTGGTCGGGAGCGACTGGCGAAAGCTTGACGTGGGAATTAGAGAGTAAGATGCTAGAGTCGTACCCTGAGTTGTTTGCTTGAGGTAATTTTCGAGGACGAAAATCTTTTAAGTTGGGGAGAGTTGTAACGCCCATTTTGATTATTTAATTATTTGATTTATTTGAGAAGTTGTTATATATTTATTAATATATTATGCGATGTTAAGTAAAGATTTAATATGATTTTATGTGACGTGGTGACTTATTTTATTGTTAAATAAAATAAGATTTGAAAATAAAATAAAATATTTAGTTGTGGGTTAGTTTTGGATTTTAGAGAGTTATGTGGGAGAAAGAGTAAATAAGATAAGATTTGTTGGCAGTATATAAAGGGAAACCTAGGTTAGAAAACACGTACGCGTATCAGAATTTGGAAAAAGGTGCAAACGGCTGTGTGAAGGAGAAGAGCTTTAGAGCTGCGATTTTCTGCTTATAACCAGGTAAGGGTGAGCCTAGCATTTGATTATATTATTCTGTAACCCATCTAATCAAGATTAAACAATCATAGGGCTGTTTTGAGAGAATTGAAATTAGGTTAAAAAGTGAGAATAATGATGAAGTAGGCCATAAAGCTGTAGAATTGATGTTTAGATTGAGCACAGAACGTAGATTAACCATTGTGATGATGATTCTGAGAGTTTAGATGTTTAAGATGATGAATTTGGGACTTTTTGGGTGAATTTTCGTAGAACCCGTAGCAGTCTGTTCATCGCTCGCCTGAGGCGAGCCATGCAACTCGCCATGGCGAGTAGACCTAGTTTACTCGCGAGGCGAGGAACTCAGCTCGCCATAGCGAGCATTACCGTAGAGCTCGCGAGGCGAGCAATCCAACTCGCCATAGCGAGCAGGACCTTAGTACTCGCGAGGCGAGCTATCCCACTCGCCATAGCGAGTTAAGTCAGAACCCAGAACTGTGTACTGTTTGCGAACTGTTTCGCATAGAACCTCGAGAGATGACCTTTGGGTAGTTTCTGGGACTTTTAATAATGTTTATTATAATCTGTAATGATGAAACATGATGATTGAGAGTGTTTATGATGATTTTATGAAGCTTATGTGTGATAATATGAATTGAATAAGTGATGGATGCTTGAATTACATGCGATGTTTGCCATATTAATGTTATACCTTATGAAGTACTTGCTGCCATGTTGCTGTCTATGTGTGTATAGTTGCTGCATGTGTCAGTCCTTTGATGAATAAGATGTTTTGCGACGTTTAAGATGTTAACTTGTTTAAGTTAAAGTGTTGAGTCTCATGCATACTCATTCTATGATGGGGGCTCATGCCCTGGAGTTTTTACTCACCAGCGACGAGGGCTTATGCCCTGGAGCTTTGCTCACCAGCGACGAAGGCTTATGCCTTGGAGTATATTTATGCTCATAGCGACGAGGGCTCATGCCCTGGATTGGTACCACATGCATATAAGACGTAGGGTTGCATAGTCAAGTGTTGATGTCGAGTCGAGTCGTCTAAGATGTTTAATAAGATGTATATGATGATGATTATGATGATGCTAAATGATGTGTTGTTTATGATGATGTTCTAAATGCTAGATGTTTATCTGTGATGAGTTGAATTATGTTGGTTGTTTGAATTGTGATTATTTGATTACATGTTTAATATAATTATTTGTGAATCTCACCCCTTCTGCTGGAATTGCCGCCTCGTGGGCAAGTGCAGGTAACCAAGATTAGGTGCAGACGTGTGAGGATTTCTGCAGTCGAGTCTAGGTGCTCTGATACGTAACGGGATAGGGGATCTTCTTTATTTTCTCTGTTCCTTGCGTATTATGTTATGATATGATTATGTTCTTTTGAAGATTTTATTAAGACGTTGTTGAGGCCCGTGTGCCAAAGATTTTGAGATGTTTTCTTTATGATTATTCCGCTGCGACGATGATTAATAATTTATGAAGATTTAATGTTTATTTAATCATTAACATAAGATGTTTTAAGATATATGATGCCCTGTTTATGTGCTTACTCTGATGCATGCTATTCTTTTTAAAGAAATTTTTATGTTGGGAAAACGGGGTGTTACAATTAGCCTAGAGGTTGGGAAGAATTGAGATGAGTTTGTGAATTAGGGTTGTGATGATTTTTGGTGAATTGATGAGAGATTGTGTTGTAAGGCTGTAGAAACTTGTTACAGGACCTAGATTATTCCCTAGGACAACATTGCTGATGAATTAGAGGTTGGATTGGAGAGATTGGAGATGTTTTGGTGAGTTTTGGTCTGAACCCGTGTGGGTTCTGAGATCGCTCGCCTGTGGCGAGTGATCACTCGCCGTGGCGAGTAACCCTTGGTTGCTCGCAAGGCAAGCAGCATAGCTTGCCGTGGCGAGCTTGTCCCTTAAAGGTTAGGACTTTTGCCAAACTTTAGATGTTTTGAGTGCCTTTTTATTTATAGAGATGACCTGTGAAATTGGTTTGGCCAAATTGGATTTAGAAAACCTTTAAACGGAGATTTTTGGTGAAAAATGTCAAAAGGCCGAGAGCACCCAGGATTTCTCGCCTGCAACTCGCCCCCAACTCGCCTTTGGCGAGTAAGCTGTTGTGAGTACTCGCCTGTGGCGAGCAGATCACTCGCCGTGGCGAGCTAGATGGTTCAGGACTGATTGTTCCGTTTTGCGATCTGTTTCGCATGGGACTTTGAGAGGAGACCCTTGAGTAGTATTAGAGAGGTTTTATATCCTTAGATGCATTCTGTAATGAAGATACTGATGGTTCTACTAAGTCGTTGATAATTGATGTATTGTTGATAATAAGTGATGTTTGAATATGATGTTATGTGATTATGATGATGTTACGTGTTGCGATGTATATGATTAATGAGATGATGTTCTGCCATGTAACTATTATACCTGCATGTGTCAGTCTTGCATTATGAATGATGTTTTGAGAAGTTGAAATTAAATTATTAAACGACGAGTCCATGCATTTGCATAATTATGAGACGGTGGAGCTTTATGCTCAAAGCAACGGTGGAGCATTTGCTCAAAGCGACGGTGAGCATATTAATGCTATAAATATATGGTACCACATGCATGATGTTGAGACGTTAAGAGTTGCATTTAGTTGAGTCAATTGTTGACATACTATGAGACGATGTTTGAGACGTTGACGTATGTGTCTAAAGATGTTTATGATGATGTTACGAAGTGTTATAATAACCTGATTATGTGTTGGATTTATGTTGTTAATCATAATTGCTTGATTTATATATTAATGTTATTGTTGTGAATCTCACCCCTTCTGCTGGAATTGCCGCCTTGTGGGCAAGTGCAGGTAACCAGTCTTAGATGCGATGATGCGAGGAGTCTGGTGTGATGTAGGATTGCTCTGATATGTAACGGGATGGGGTCCTTGAGTCTATTCCTTTATGTATCACGTTTTAAAACTATTTGTTGACCTTAAGGTTCTAGATGAATTTTAAGACTTAATTATTTGAGACGTTTTGATGGCTTTGAGCCAAGACTATTTATGAAATGTGACACTCCTTTTTGAGATGTACTCTGATTTATGTGTTTCCTTAATGAAATTTTTAAGACGGGAATTTGGGGTGTTACAATTGGTATCAGAGTAGGTCGGTCCGTCCGACCAAGTAGAGAGTCGAGCGACGTTGTCTTAGAGTTAGAATACTATATTTGTATTATTCTAACTTATGTTTGTTTCCAGAGAACTAAGATGGCTGGTAGAAACGATGTTGCCCTTGCTGCTGCGTTGGAAGCAATGACTAATGTTGTGGGTAATCAGAACAATGCTGGTGGAAACGACGGGACGAGAATGTTAGAGACTTTTCTGAGGAATCACCCGCCTACCTTCAAGGGGCGTTATGATCCTGATGGTGCGCATACGTGGCTCAAGGAAGTAGAGAGGATCTTCAGAGTCATGCAATGTGACGATGTTCAGAAGGTGCGGTTTGGTACGCACATGCTAGCGGAGGAGGCCGACGATTGGTGGGTTAGTCTCCTACCCATTTTGGAGCAAGATGGAGCGGTGGTTACGTGGGCTATCTTCAAGAGAGAGTTCCTTAATAGATACTTTCCAGAAGACGTTCGTGGGAAGAAGGAAATAGAGTTCCTGGAGCTTAAGCAAGGGAACATGTCGGTGACCGAGTATGCGGCCAAATTTGTGGAGTTGGCTAAGTTCTACCCGCATTATACCCCTGAGACTGCTGAGTTTTCAAAATGCATCAAGTTTGAGAACGGGTTGCGCGCTGATATCAAGAGGGCTATCGGTTATCAGAAGATCCGCAACTTTTCTGAGTTGGTGAGTAGCTGCAGAATTTATGAAGAGGATACCAAGGCTCACTACAAGGTAATGAATGATAGGAAAGCTAAGGGCCAGCAGAGTCGCCCTAAACCTTATGATGCCCCTAGAGATAAAGGGAAGCAAAGAGTGAATGATGAAAGAAGGCCTCAGAAGAAGACTGCTCCTACTGAGATTACTTGCTTCACTTGTGGCGAGAAAGGCCACAAGAGTAATGCGTGTACTGTTGATGTGAAGAGGTGCTACCGTTGTGGTCAAAAAGGGCATATTACTAATGACTGTAAGTTTGATGATGTTGTGTGTTTCAACTGCAATGAGCAAGGACATATTGGTTCGCAGTGTAAGCAACCAAAGAAGACTAAGACCGCTGGGAGGGTGTTCGCATTGACCGGCACTCAGACTAAGAATGATGATCGTTTGATCAGAGGTACTTGCTATATTAACAATACTCCTTTAGTTGCTATTATTGGTACTGGTGCTATGCATTGCTTTGTTGCCTTAGACTGTGTTTCTGCTTTGGGTCTTGTTGTGTCTGATATGAATGGAGAGATGGTTGTCGAAACTCCAGCTAAGGGTTCGGTGACTACTTCTCTCGTATGCTTGAATTGTCCTTTGTCTATGTTTGGCCGTGATTTTGTGATGGATTTAGTTTGTCTGCCTTTAAGCGGTATGGATGTAATTCTGGGGATGAATTGGCTAGAGTACAACCGTGTTCTTATCAACTGTTTTAGAAAGACGGTACATTTTTCTTCTGCCGAAGAAGAGTGGGGCGCAGAGTTTCTATCCACCAAGCAGCTGAAGCAACTGGAACGCGATGGGATGTTGATGTTTTCGTTGATGGCTTCTTTATCTTTAGAGAATCAAGCGGTAATTGATAAACTGCAAGTGGTGTGTGATTTTCCTGAAGTTTTCCCAGACGAAATTCCAGATGTGCCTTCGGAGAGGGAAGTTGAGTTTTCTATTGATCTCGTTCCTGGAACGAAGCCGGTGCCGATGGCACCTTATCGTATGTCTGCTTCTGAGTTAGCAGAGTTGAAGAAACAGTTAGAGGATTTGCTTGATAAGAAGTTTGTGAGACCTAGTGTTTCACCGTGGGGAGCGCCAGTGTTGCTAGTGAAGAAGAAAGATGGTAGTATGAGGCTATGTATTGATTACCGGCAGCTGAACAAAGTAACTATCAAGAATAGGTATCCACTTCCGAGGATTGTCGATTTGATGGATCAATTAGTGGGTGCACGTGTTTTCAGCAAGATAGATTTGAGGTCAAGTTATCACCAGATCAAAGTGAAAGATGAAGATATGCAGAAGACGGCTTTCAGGACCCGTTATGGTCACTACGAGTACAAAGTCATGCCTTTTGGAGTTACCAATGCACCTGGAGTATTTATGGAGTATATGAATCGCATCTTCCATGCATTTTTGGATCGATTCGTGGTTGTGTTTATTGACGATATTCTGGTTTACTCCAAGACTGAGGAAGAACATGTTGAACATTTGAAAATTGTTTTGCAAGTGTTAAGAGAAAAGAAGTTGTATGCTAAGTTGTCTAAGTGCGAGTTCTGGCTAAAGGAAGTGAGTTTTCTTGGTCATGTTATTTCTGGCGATGGTATTGCAGTCGACCCGTCAAAAGTTGAAGCGGTATCACAATGGGAGACCCCTAAGTCGGTTACGGAGATTAGAAGCTTTTTGGGTTTAGCTGGTTATTATCGAAGATTCATAGAGGGATTCTCCAAGTTGGCTCTTCCGTTAACGCAGTTGACGTGTAAGGGTAAGTCTTTTGTGTGGGATGTGCATTGTGAGAATAGTTTTAATGAGCTGAAGAAGCGTTTGACGACGACTCCAATTTTGATTTTGCCGAAGTCCGACGAACCTTTTGTGGTATATTGTGATGCGTCTAAGCTGGGTTTAGGTGGTGATCTTATGCAAGATGGTAAGGTGGTAGCTTATGCTTCAAGACAGTTGAGGATCCATGAGAAGAATTACCCGACGCATGATTTAGAGTTGGCAGCTATGGTCTTTGTATTGAAAATATGGAGACACTATTTGTACGGTTCCAGATTTGAAGTATTCAGTGATCACAAGAGCTTGAAGTATTTGTTTGATCAGAAGGAATTAAATATGAGGCAGAGAAGGTGGCTTGAGTTACTTAAAGATTATGATTTTGGCTTGAATTACCATCCTGGTAAAGCCAATGTGGTTGCAGATGCCTTGAGTAGGAAGACTATGCATATGTCTGCGTTGATGGTGAAATAATTTGAATTGTTGGAACAGTTTAGAGACTTGAGCTTAGTTTGTGAAAGAACCCCTCAAAGCATAAAACTGGGAATGTTGAGAATTGATAATGATTTCCTGAAAAGTATCATAGAGGCACAAAAAGAAGATGTCAAGTTTGTAGACTTGTTGATTGCTAATAATGAGACTGTGGATGGTGACTTTAAGGTCGATGATCAAGGAGTGTTGAGATTCCGAGGTAGGATTTGCATTCCTGACAATGAAGGAATTAAGAAGATGATTCTTGAAGAGAGTCACAGAAGTAGCTTGAGTATTCACCCGGGAGCTACAAAGATGTATCATGACTTAAAGAAGTTGTTTTGGTGGTCTGGTTTGAAACGTGACGTGGCACAATTTGTGTATTCTTGCTTGGTTTACCAGAAATCGAAGATTGAGCACCAGAAACCGAATGGTATGATGGTACCTTTGGATGTGCCAGAGTGGAAATGGGATAGTATATCCATTGATTTTGTGACGAGCTTGCCAAATACTCCTAGAGGGAATGATGCAATTTGGGTCATTGTTGATAGATTGACGAAATCGGCTCATTTTCTACCGATTAACATTACCTTTCCTGTAGCTCAGTTGGCAGAGATCTATATCCGAGACATAGTGAAGCTGCATGGTGTTCCTTCGAGCATCGTATCAGATCGAGATCCAAGGTTTACTTCTAGATTTTGGAAGAGTTTGCAAGAGGCTTTAGGTTCTCAGTTGAGGTTGAGTTCGGCTTATCATCCGCAAACAGATGGTCAGTCGGAGAGGACGATTCAGTCGTTGGAGGACTTGTTGAGGGTTTGTGTACTTGAGCAGGGAGGGACTTGGGATAGTCATCTTCCATTGATAGAGTTCACGTACAACAACAGTTACCATTCGAGTATTGGAATGGCACCTTTTGAGGCTTTGTATGGTTGGAGATGCAGAACTCCGTTGTGCTGGTTTGAGTCAGGTGAAAGAGTGGTCTTAGGACCGGAGATCGTTCAACAGACTACCGAGAAGGTGAGAATGATACGAGAGAAGATGAAAGCGTCGCAGAGTCGACAAAAGAGCTACCATGATAAGCGTAGGAAGGACCTTGAGTTCCAAGAGGGAGATCATGTGTTCCTGAGAGTGACTCCTATGACGGGTGTTGGACGTGCTTCGAAGTCAAAGAAGTTGACTCCGAGATTTATTGGTCCGTATCAGATTTCAGAGAGGATTGGGACGGTGGCATATCGTGTTGGATTACCACCACATTTATCGAATTTGCATGATGTTTTCCATGTATCTCACCTGAGGAAGTATGTTCCGGATCCGTCTCATGTGATCCAAAGTGATGATGTGCAAGTTAGGGACAACCTTACGGTTGAGACCTTACCAGTGAGGATTGATGATCGAAAGACGAAGACGCTGAGGGGCAAAGAGATACCTCTCGTCAGAGTTGTTTGGGACGGAGCGACGGGTGAAAGCTTGACTTGGGAGCTAGAGACTAAGATGCTGGAATCTTATCCAGAGTTGTTTGATCGAGGTAAATTTTCGAGGACGAAAATCCTTAAGAGGGGGAGAGTTGTAACGCCCTCTTTAATTATTTAATTATTTTATTAGATGATATAGTATATTATTATATATTATATGATTTTTGATGATTATATGACGTATTGGTGATGTGTGATGAGATATTATTTTATTGTTTAATAAAATAATATAAGTGATGTTTATATGAATATTTATTTGATAAATAAATAGATTTGTTGGAAAAATAGATAATTTTAAGAGATGAGGTTATATTTATAAATAAGAAGAGTTGTGAGGGTTGAGATAAAATTAACTAAGTTGAGAGGTGGTATAAAAGAGAAGTAGGTTAAGAGAAATAATCAGGAACGCGTTACAGACAATTGGGAAAAGAGAGAAAACACGGTTGAAGGGAGAAGAGAGGCTAGGCTGCAATTTCTGCACTTTTTCCAGGTAAGGGTGAGCCTAACTTCAGTAATTTTAATGTTAAATCATCTGTTATTGATTAGCCTAGAGGTTGGGAAGAATTGAGATGAGTTTGTGAATTAGGGTTGTGATGATTTTTGATGAATTGATGAGAGATTGTGTTGTAAGGCTGTAGAAACTTGTTACAGGACCTAGATTATTCCCTAGGACAACATTGCTGATGAATTAGAGGTTGGATTGGAGAGATTGGAGATGTTTTGGTGAGTTTTGGTCTGAACCCGTGTGGGTTCTGAGATCGCTCGCCTGTGGCGAGTAACCCTTGGTTGCTCGCGAGGCGAGCAGCATAGCTTGCCGTGGCGAGCTTGTCCCTTAAAGGTTAGGACTTTTGCCAAACTTTAGATGTTTTGAGTGACTTTTTATTTATAGAGATGACCTGTGAAGTTGGTTTGGCCAAATTGGATTTAGAAAACCTTTAAACGGAGATTTTTGGTGAAAAATGTCAAAAGGCCGAGAGCACCTAGGATTTCTCGCCTGCAGCTCGCCCCCAACTCGCCTTTGGCGAGTAAGCTGTTGTGAGTACTCGCTTGTGGCGAGCAGATCACTCGCCGTGGCGAGCTAGATGGTTCAGGACTGATTGTTCCGTTTTGCGATCTGTTTCGCATGGGACTTTGAGAGGAGACCCTTGAGTAGTATTAGAGAGGTTTTATATCCTTAGATGCATTCTGTAATGAAGATACTGATGGTTCTACTAAGTCGTTGATAATTGATGTATTGTTGATAATAAGTGATGTTTGAATATGATGTTATGTGATTATGATGATGTTACGTGTTGCGATGTATATGATTAATGAGATGATGTTCTGCCATGTAACTATTATACCTGCATGTGTCAGTCTTGCATTATGAATGATGTTTTGAGAAGTTGAAATTAAATTATTAAACGACGAGTCCATGCATTTGCATAATTATGAGACGGTGGAGCTTTATGCTCAAAGCGACGGTGGAGCATTTTCTCAAAGCGACGGTGAGCATATTAATGCTCTAAATATATGGTACCACATGCATGATGTTGAGACGTTAAGAGTTGCATTTAGTTGAGTCAATTGTTGACATACTATGAGACGATGTTTGAGACGTTGACGTATGTGTCTAAAGATGTTTATGATGATGTTACGAAGTGTTATAATAACCTGATTATGTGTTGGATTTATGTTGTTAATCATAATTGCTTGATTTATATATTAATGTTATTGTTGTGAATCTCACCCCTTCTGCTGGAATTGCCGCCTTGTGGGCAAGTGCAGGTAACCAGTCTTAGATGCGATGATGGGAGGAGTCTGGTGTGATGTAGGATTGCTTTGATATGTAACGGGATGGGGTCCTTGAGTCTATTCCTTTATGTATCACGTTTTAAAACTATTTGTTGACCTTAAGGTTCTAGATGAATTTTGAGACTTAATTATTTGAGACGTTTTGATGGCTTTGAGCCAAGACTATTTATGAAATGTGACACTCCTTTTTGAGATGTACTCTGATTTATGTGTTTCCTTAATGAAATTTTTAAGACGGGAATTTGGGGTGTTACAGACAAACTCACACGTCCTATGAATGTCTGCGCGGTCAAGAAATACTTTGTCAAAATATAAAAAAAAATCAAATCAAATCAAAAAATAAAAAAAGCTCGATAAGTCAAAAACTGGAAAAGGCGACTTAGCCAAAAATGAGCGTCTCGGTGGACTGAAAACCTGAAAGGGCGGTCCAGGCAAAAATTAGAGACATGAACAAAAATGATTATCTGATATCTCGAAAACCTGCAAGGGCGACCTATGCAAAAGTTAAGGATCATGACAAAGTAAGTGCATCAGTCAGGCACAGTCCACTTGGGGCATACAACTATCAAAAGACCTCCGATTCGAAGCGTCTACAAATCGAAGATTCGGGACAAGGGGCAATTCAAAGTTTTTAGGGAGAATAACGGTTATTGCGTTCAATGTACCTCCTCATATATTTATCATTTTCCAAATTCCTCAAAGATTTGTGGAGCCCTGCCCTTGGCAGGCCACCACTCAATTTATCAAATTTGAGTATGTGCCAATTTATTTGGAACTCTCATTTATTCTATTTGCAAATTTTCTTCTGTTTTTGATGGCAATACTGTCATACCCCATTTTTTGACCCAAGATAACACTGACACGAGTCCGGTGGTCCTGAATAGTCTCTGACTTTTCAAACAAAATTTCGGCAGAGAGGTATTTTAAAATACCTCATTTTTGGTTTCGAGTCGGGCCCTCTTCTCACTTTTTTATTATTTTAATTTTAATTTTCAATTCCATCTTTTATTCAACTTTAATTTTGTTTTTTAAAAAAGAAATCTTCACGCCTCATCTGCAATACAGCAATATGTTCCAATCAAAATCACCATTTTGTTATGTTCTTTTAACAAACCCAGTTTCAGAATCATCAGGCTAAAAAGCCAGAATCTGCACAATCAAAAGGGGCCGGATATTCAATAAAAAATCGTAGCCTCAATCAATCCACAAACCTGCAAAAACTACACACACAAAAATCCAATTTCTCTTCAATCTAGACCTGCAATCAAAGACAACAAAAAAACAAATTATTGCAACAAAACGCACACAGCCGTGTTCAGAAACAATTTCATCAAACAATAACAACACATCAAAGGCGTGGATCCAAACATCTCAAATTTAAATTCGGCCACCCAATCCCAACACCACCGTTCCTATCCAAACCAACACACAACCACAAACCCAATCGGCTATTCAAGCCAACCGAATATGAAACCAGTCATTCAAATCCAGCAGACATCACATACAGTCGGGAACCCACTCGAATCAAGCACAAGCAGTAGCCGAAGCAGATAGTGGTCAAGGTATATTCTTTTTTCTTTTTTCATTGTTGTAAATTTAGGGCCTGTCGAGTTAGTTTAAGAAGTTTCAAGGTCAGAATCGAGTAGAGGAGAAGGAATAGAAGTAGAAAGCCAAAAAAAAAAAATTAAATTAAATTAGGGTTCCGGCGCGGTGGTGCCGCCGCACCGGTCGGCCAACCGCCGCCGGAACCCTCCTTACCGTCGTCAGAAACTTCAACCGTAGTTGAAGGGATGAAGAAAACGTTTATCTTATGGAGTTAGAGAGAGATGAGAGAGTTTAGGGAACATCAGAGGTAGAGAGAGAAAACAACGGAAAAAATGAGTAGAAACTTGTCTACATCCTATTTATAGGCGTTGTCTGCTTCAGTACGCGTGGGTGCATATTCTATCATGCACCCTCGCTCTCTTGACCCTTTGATCTTGATCAAGAGGCCCCTGATGCCTCCCATTCTGATCAAATCTAGGCTGTCCGATCAATCAGACGACCCTGATCTAATCTACAAAGCCCAGCGCACCCCGGCTCCTCTGAAGGCCCAATTTCAATTCTTTTGTTTCGCACCCCCTAACTCAGTGTTAACACCCCCCAGTCCTTTTATTCTTTTTCTATTTTCATTCTATTTGCATGCATTTCTATTTTCTTTATTTTAATTTTGCATTTATATTTTGATTATCATATGCATATTTAAATTATGTAATTTATTTTTTTTACGGACCTTAGAATGTAAATTAGGTCTTTATGTAAATTATTTATCATTTCCGTTATTTATTTTACGCAGACTTTAGAATGTACATCTTAGGTTTAATGTAAATTTATTTATTTATTTATTTATTGCATATTTATTTTTCACAGACCGTAGAATGTATAGTTATGCTTAATGTAATTTCATGCATGTGTGCGTGTGTGCTTTATTTTTATGCTTGATAGCTTAGGTTAAAGGTTTTTGTGGTAATCCAACGTCCTCACAAAATACCTACGTTTTATTTTTTTCCTCCGTTAGTTTTAATTTTAGGATATTATTATTTAAAAAAAAAACAAAAACATGCAAATAACTCAAAAATCACAAAAAATATTTTCATAATAAACCTTGATCCAAAATCAAGTGATTCCTCTTTTTTATTTTATTTCTTTAATCAAACGTCAGTCAATTTAATTCCATTTTGAGTCTTTTTTTCTTTTAAATAACAAAAATACAAACCAATTCACTTTGCCATTTGGCTTTTTATTTTAAACCTTTTTTTTCAAAAATCTTAATAAAAAACACAAACAAATCCAACGACAATTTCTACCCCGAACTACGAGGTTCTGATTCCTCACGCGTACGTAGGCAAAGGACCTAGTCCTTCCGAATCAATAAAGAATGCAGATAATAGGACTCTTTATTTCCTTTTAATCACCACTCTTCTTTCTTCTAAAAAATAAGTAAGTTATAGCGCAAAAGAAACAAAGTCGAAAGGTTCAAGTAGAGTACTACAAACATAAAGGGTGCTAACACCTTCCCCTTATGTAACCAACCCCCGGACCCCAATTTAAATATTTTTTTCAAAGTCGTGAAATATTTAGTGGGTCAAAAGCTAATCAAATAGCCTTGATCTCCGAAAAATGACGCGACAGAAATGACAACTTCACTGGGGACATTTCAAGGGTTAAACCTAACTTGACTATGTCTGAACTTTTGTGCGATAACTTGCTTAAAACAAAAACAAAAATAAAAGATGGAAATACGTGTATATATTTTTCTCCCTTCTTCTTTCTTCTTTCTTAAACGTGAGTGGTGAGATAAGTCTTACACCCGGACTTGAGGGAAATATAAGATAAGACGGTGGTATAATCATAGTTCCAGGCCAAGAGTACTCTTCGGTTTTGGCACATGTGATAACCCCACTCAATGAAGGGATCTTGGAAGTATACTTTGTCAACGTGAGTACTCATGTTTGGCATGCTATTTTCAAGTGACCGTCAAAGTTGAGAATGTAACGCCCATTTTTGATTATTTAATTATTTGATTTATTTGAGAAGTTGATATATATTTATTAATATATTATGCGATGTTGAATGAAGATTTAATATGATTTTATGCGACGTGGTGACTTATTTTATTGTTTAATAAAATAAGATTTGAAAATAAAATAAAATATTTAGTTGTGGGTTAGTTTTGGATTTTAGAGAGTTATGTGGGAGAAAGAGTAAATAAGATAAGATTTGTTGGGAGTATATAAAGGGAAATTAGGTCAAGAGAGAAGTCAGTACGCGTTGCCAGAGTTTTGGAAAAAGGGAGAAAACGGACGTGAAGTGAGAAGAGAGCTAGGTCTGCGATTTTTCTGCAATTCTAAGGTAAGGGTGAGCCTAACACTTAATTATATTGATCTGTAGTTCATCTAATCTCGATTAACAACATAGGATTGCGTTTTGTCAGAATTGGAATTAGGTTAAGATTGAGAAAAATCATGAATTAGGCCATAAAGCTGTAGAACAGATGTGTAGGATGAGTACAGAACGTAGATTAATCATAACCTTGATGTTTCTGAGAGTTTAGACGTTTAAGATGATGAATTTGGGAACTTTTGATGGGATTTTCGCAGAACCCGTAGCAGTCTGTTCATCGCTCGCCTAGATGAGCTATGCAACTCGCCGCGGCGAGTAGACCTAGTTTACTCGCGAGGCGAGCAACCCAGCTCGCCATAGCGAGCAGTACCCTAGAGCTCGCGAGGCGAGCATTTCCACCCGCCATAGCGAGCAAGGCCTAAGTTACTCGCGAGGCGAGCATTCCCACTCGCCATAGCGAGTTGTGTCAAAACCCAGAACCCTGTTCTGTTTGCGAACTGTTTCGCATAGAACCTTGAGAGATGACCTTTGGGGTAGCTTCTGGGACCTTTGATAATGTTTATTATAAACTGTAACGATGAATACATGTTGACTGAGATGATTTTGGTGGTTTTCATGCCACTTATGTGTGATATATGAATTGTTTCAGTTATAAATGTTTGACTTACTTGAGATGGTTGCTCTATGGATGTTATTTTGAATGATGTGATTACTGCCATGTTGCTGTTTACTTTTGTATAGTTGCTGCATGTGTCAGTCCTTGATGTTTAAGATGAATATGCGACGTATGATGTTAACTTGTTTAAGTTAAAAAAGTATTGAGTCTCATGCATACTCATTTCATGATGAGGGCTTATGCCCTGGAGTTTTTACTCACTAGCGACGAGGGCTTATGCCCTGGAGCTTTGCTCACCAGCGACGAAGGCTTATGCCTTGGAGTATATTTATGCTCATAGCGACGAGGGCTCATGCCCTGGATTGGTACCACATGCATATAAGACGTAGGGTTGCATAGTCAAGTGATGATGTCGAGTCGAGTCGTCTACTATGTTTATTATGATGTTCATTGAGATGTATATGATGATGATTATGATGATGCTAAATGATGTATTGGTTATGTTGATGCTTGAATGCTAGATGTTTATCTGAGATATGTGAAATTGTGTTGATTGTTGATTGTGATTATTTAATTACATGTTTAATATAATTATTTGTGAATCTCACCCCTTCTGCTGGAATTGCCGCCTCGTGGGCAAGTGCAGGTAACCAAGATTAGGTGCAGACGTGTGAGGATTCTGCAGTCGAGTCTAGGTGCTCTGATACGTAACGGGATAAGGGATCTCTTTTATTTTCTCTGTTCCTTGCGTATTATGCTCTTTTGCATGTTTATGATTACTCTGACTATTTTGATTAAGACGTTGATAAGGCCTGCGTGCCAAAGATGATTTTTGAGATGTTTTCTTATGATATTTCCGCTGCAATATTGAGTAATATGTTATGACTATTTTATGAAGGTTTAATGTTTATTTATTCATTACCATGAGACGTTTTAAGATATGTGACGCCCTGTTTACGTGTTTACTCTGATGCATGCTATTCTTTTTAAAGAAATTTCTATTCTGGGAAAACGGGGTGTTACAGAGAACCTTAGTTACCCTTAACCCATCTTAGCCTTTTAGGACGTAGTGCGGTGGCTAATCGAGAGTACTCTTGAATTGGTCGATACGCGATACTACACCCAAATGAGACTATCCTACGAATATTGTTGGAATGGGAGTACTCCCGTCACCCGATAAATATTCGGAAGTGGTTGAAAACTTTGGGAATGAAACCATAGTCCTCACCAAATTACGTTGTTACCCTTGACTCCAACATTATGGACCAAACCACAACATGTATTCTATGTTCTTTAGCATAATTGTGCATACGTGCATTCATTCATAAATAACTTTTTCCATCAGATATCAAAGGATTTAAAACAGTCTTTGCAAACACCGCAGATGAACGGACCCTGTAAGAAAGAACACCAAGAAGAACAACTTCAAATGTCTAAAAATCTTTACTAAGCTTTAGCCATTGTTAAGAACTTTTCCCTTGGTTTCGTTCTTATCTTTGAAAAAGGAACCGGTTGCAATATCTTCACAATTTTCAAATAAAATCATGTTCGTCTGCAATGTTTACAATTCACTTTGATAAACCCTTCAAAAAAAATGTGTCTATTTTTGCATAAACATAATGCATCATCGTGCATTTCATAGTATCAAGTCCGAGTCTCACAAAGTTTCCTTTTTCATCAAAGGGTCAACCCATTTCAAAGTTGCCTGACGTCCTCATCCGAAACCGACTCACACACACATGGAAGGTCTTGAACAAGAGAATCAGGTACTCCGTGAAGAAGTGGCAACCATGCAGGCTAAGATAAACGAGTTGGCAGCCATGCAGAATCAGGTGGATGAATTGACTGAATTGGTGAGAACACTGAGGGCTGCACAAAATGTGCCACCTCCTCCTCCTATCAACACTCAGGCTGAAGCAGGTCCTTCTAATATTCCTGGTTGGACAGTGTCCTTCAATACTCCACAACAAACCATAGCTGAAGGCCGTCCCTGGGGCGTACCTATTAGCCTTGGTGAAGTGTTCCGACCTTATGTCTCAGAAGCACAAATGCCTACTGCTCAAAATGCCATTCCTATTCCTCCGCCTCTTGCAACAGCCCCACAAGCTACAATGACCTACTCAACACATGTGGTTCACACTATCTCACAAGATAACAGACCCATCTTCCATTCAGGGAGTGTGGGGGCCTATGATCGAGTGCATGATTTACAGGAGAAGTATGATGAGATGTATCGTGAAATGCAAACCCTCCGTGGGAAAGAAATACTCAAGAAGGATGTTTATGATCTATGCTTGGTGCCTAATGTCCAGATACCCCACAAGTTAAAGCTCCCAGTCTTCGAGAAATACAAAGGAAACTCATGCCCTAAAGACCATCTGACGCTGTATGTGAGGAAAATGTCCACATATGCCAATGAACATCAGGTCCTCATCAACTACTTTCAAGACAGTTTAATCGGTGCTGCACTGAAGTGGTACATGATTTTGGACCATGCAGAAATCCAAACTTTCAATGACCTGCGTGAGACCTTCGTGCAACAATACAAATTCAATGCGGACATGGCTCTGGACCGAAGTGATCGTCAGGCTATGACTCAGAAAGACAAGGAGACATTCAAAGAATATGCCCAACGGTGGAGGAACATCGCTGCCCAAGTCAGCCCACGTATAGAAGAGAAAGAGATGACCAAACTCTTCTTAAAACCTCTTAGTCAATTCTACTATGAGATGATGGTCGGAAGTGTGCCCAGGGACTTCTCGGAGATGGTGAGCATAGGTATGCGCCTAGAAGAAGGGGTCCGAGAAGGACAATTGATCAAAGAAAGTGTTCCCGCTTGCGGTTCAAAAAAGAAAGACTATGAACTGAATATGGTGAAAGGCCAACTTCGACATCAGGCTCAGAAGGCACCGCTGTATGATCCAATCCAAATGAAATATGCGGAGCTGCTGCCCACCTTGCTTAGGGAGAATCTTTTCCAGACTAGACCACCTTCGCTGATGCCTAAGAAATTGCCGGCTCGTTGGAGACCTGATCTCTTTTGTGCCTTCCATCAAGGGGCACAAGGTCATGACAAGGAGCACTGTTTCTCCTTGAAGATTGAAGTCCAAAAGTTGATCGACGCCGATGTCTTGCCTTTCAAAAATTTGAACCCGAGCGTGTAGCCGCAATTGGGTCGTTTTTGATGTTCCTTCTACTACTCAGTTGTTCAAATAATGTGTTTGTTTGCTTGTTTTATACTTTTCAAAAATCCTTTTGTCCCGCCTGAGACGAATGTGAACTTGTGTAGGGCTTTTTGCTTTATGAATTGTCATCATTAATAAAAAGTCATCTTGATCCCGACTTTGCTGTATTTATTTTGTGCCTTTTCTTGGGAAAATGGTAATACAAAAACCCAAAAAAATCTTTCTTTAATCATTCTTAAATATCTGCATAATCATAACTTATATTTACTTGTCAAAATCAACAATAAATCATGCATTAATAAACCCGTTGAACATATTTACCATGTACTCTCTCCCAACTTTGAGTTCCATGTGTTCCGAAACTGATGAAGAGGAAGGATTTCCCGATTAGATTCCTCGCCTACTGAGGCATCGTAGCCGTCGAAGCTCTGAACAAAGATATCAAGAAGATTTCCCAAAAGAAGGCATTCACTTACAAAGACTAGCTTGTTGCCATCTGCTTTGCACGAAGTATTCCTGTGCATACATCACCAGGGGCAACCCCCCGTCTTTCCCTCAATTATACAACATGGAGGCCGTGTCTCCCGTGGAGTTTTGAAGTCCTGTCAATAGGAGTCCCATCTTGATTGAACTTAAAATGCATACGACCTTGTACAACTACATCATGAGAGGTTGAAACAAACTTCCAACAAGAAGGTTCGTCCCCACGGATTTCAAGAAACCTTGTGCTAAAAAGACACTATCTTTCCAACCAGACTCCAGGGGCAAGTGGATACCTAACGATGAAGACTCGTGTGCAATGACTCTTACAAATTATGGATGGTAACAAACTCACCCGTCCTATGATTGTTGGAACAAAATGTGTTTAACTCTACCTCTTTAGAGTTTTGATGATAACAAGGTATTAAAAATTGTCAATTGGATATGCTAATATTTGTTCAAGTGTACAGGACCATAGACAAAAATTTGAGATCATTATTAGGTTCTGGAAGAACAAAAGAGAGCAAAGGAATCAACAAAAAGGAAGCTTAAGGCATCTGAAGAGAACTGCTCCTGAAGTCAAAGTGCTCATAGTGACAAAGTGCTCCTGAAGTGGTGACGTCATCAGAAGCAAGTTCATCAGAAGCATCTCATCAGAAGCTGAAGATCACCAGAAGCTGTAGTTCATTAGAAGATGCAAGACTTAAAACTTCAAAGGTTGTTCAATGGATTTAATCTTGTCTAAGCATTGCAGAAGACCAAAAGAGTGAAGCAACGACTAATTCAAATGAATTTGAAGGCATTGGATGCTTGTTCTTTGAAGAGCATTGACAAAGTACAATTGTACGAAGTGTACAACCACTATCTCCACTACTCAGTTTTTGTCTCTGCTACAAGACAAGAATAACAGCTCTGCCTGCAACGATGTTCCTACAACTTAGAATGGATTTGAATTTGATTCTTCATAGGACAACAACCATATCAGGCAAAAGATCATTGGTGTTTGATCAAAGCTTCAAACAACTTTTATTTTGATGCGCTGACAATTCACAACGTCTCTTTCACACCTCTATATAAAGGAGTGAAGACTTGGAGAATTGTAGGAGACTCAACAACAATTTAAAAGTGCCAAACCTCTGCTTAAATTGTTTTGAATCAAAAGTTCACTTAGAATTTCTTATCAAAGTTCATATTTTAGAAATTCTAGAGTCTTAAGAGTCTGTATCTAATTTGTATTATGAACACCACTGATTGTATATCAAGTGTTCAACGTCAAACATTTTTCTTTGTAATTTTGTTTGATTAGAAGTTTCTTGCAGTTGTGCTTGAGCATAAAAGTCTCTTGATTGTGTTCAGGAACATAGGAAGTCTCTTGCAGTTGTGCTTGAGCATTTGAAGTCTCTTGCTAGTTTTAGCAGTGAGCATTGGTAATCAGATATTATATTTTAGTGAACTCTCCTTGGAAGTGCAAGGGGGACAAGACTACTTCCGGTTAGTGGAAGGAACCTGTATAATTTCTCTGTCTGTCTCTCTCTCTCTCTCTCTCTCTCTCTCTCTCTCTCTCTTTGTGTGTGTGTTTTTATCCGCTGCATTTAGTATCTGAACATCACTTCAGAAGCTGTACTCTAACTGCTTCTGACTAGTGACTTGAGTAGGAGAAAAAGAAGAAAAAGCCAACACAATTCAACCCCCCTTCTTGTGTTTTTCCTCACCTTTAATTGGTATCTAGAGCCTTGGTTCTGTTGAGAGCTCTTAACAATGTGACAGTCCAAGATCTGAGAAAAACATGTCTGGTGAATCATTTGTTTCTGGTTCTAGTGGTAATCATAATTTTGTACCTTATGATTTTAGTGATAAGAAAGCTGACTCAGGAAAAGTTCGAAAGTTCAATGGAGATCCTGAAGAGTTCTCTTGGTGGAAAACCAACTTCTACAGTTATATCATGGGCTTAGATGAAGAGTTATGGGATATTCTGGAAGATGGAGTTGGTGACTTGGATCTTGATGAAGAATGAGTTGTTGTTGATAGAAAGGAACATACTCCTGCTCAAAAGAAGATGTACAGGAAACATCACTTGTTTTTGTTATACCTCGTGCAGAGTATATGAAGATGAGTGATAAATCTACCGCAAAGGCTATGTTTGCTTCTCTTTGTGCAAACTATGAAGGTACCAAGAAGGTTAGAGAAGCTAAAACACTTATGCTTGTTCAATAGTATGATTTGTTAAAGATGAAGGATGATGAAAGTATTGAGGATATGTAGTCAAGATTTCAAACCTTAGTCTCTGGACTACAAATACTGAAGAAAAGTTATGTTGCTTCTGATCATGTGAGCAAGATACCAAGAATCCTGCCGGCAAGATGGAGACCAAAGGTTACTGCTATTGAGGAAGCTAAAGATCTAAATGTAACGCCCATTTTGATTATTTAATTATTTGATTTATTTGAGAAGTTGTTATATATTTATTAATATATTATGCGATGTTAAGTAAAGATTTAATATGATTTTATGTGACGTGGTGACTTATTTTATTGTTAAATAAAATAAGATTTGAAAATAAAATAAAATATTTAGTTGTGGGTTAGTTTTGGATTTTAGAGAGTTATGTGGGAGAAAGAGTAAATAAGATAAGATTTGTTGGGAGTATATAAAGGGAAATTAGGTCAAGAGAGTCAGTACGCGTACAGAGTTTTGGAAAAAAGGTGCAAACGGACGTGAAGTGAGAAGAGAGCTAGGTCTGCGATTTTTTCTGCAATTCTCAGGTAAGGGTGAGCCTAGCATATGATTATATTATTCTGTAATTCATCTAATCAAGATTAAACAATCATAGGGCTGTTTTGAGAGAATTGAAATTAGGTTAAAAGTGGAGAAAAATCATGAATTAGGCTATGAAGCTGTAGAACAGAAGTGTAGGATGAGTACAGAACGTAGATTAACCTTAATGATGATGTTTCTGAGAGTTTAGATGATTTAAGTGATGAATTTGGGACACTTTTGTGTGATTTTCGCAGAACCCGTAGCAGTCTGTTCATCGCTCGCCTGAGGCGAGCTTTGCACTCGCCGCGGCGAGTAGACCTAGTTTACTCGCGAGGCGAGCATCCCAGCTCGCCATAGCGAGCAGTACCCTAGAGCTCGCGAGGCGAGCATTTACACCCGCCATAGCGAGCAAGGCCTAAGTTACTCGCGAGGCGAGCATTCCCACTCGCCATAGCGAGTTGTGTCAGAACCCAGAACCGTGTACTGTTGCGAACTGTTTCGCATGAAACCTTGACAGATGACCTTTGGGTAGCTTCTGGGACTTTTAATGTTGTTTATTATAATCTGTGATGATGAAACATGATGATTGAGATTGTTTATGATGATTTTATGAAGCTTATGTGTGATAATATGAATTGAATAAGTGATGAATGCTTGAATTGCATGCGATGTTTGCCATATTAATGTTATACTTTATGAAGTACTTGCTGCCATGTTGCTGTCTATGTATGTATAGTTGCTGCATGTGTCAGTCCTTTGATGAATAAGATGTTTTGCGACGTTTAAGATGTTAACTTGTTTAAGTTAAAAGTGTTGAGTCTCATGCATACTCATTCTATGATGGGGGATTATGCCCTGGAGTTTTTACTCACCAGCGACGAGGGCTTATGCCCTGGAGCTTTGCTCACCAGCGACGAAGGCTTATGCCTTGGAGTATATTTATGCTCATAGCGACGAGGGCTCATGCCCTGGATTGGTACCACATGCATATAAGACGTAGGGTTGCATAGTCAAGTGTTAATGTCGAGTCGAGTCGTCTAAGATGTTTATTAAGATGTATATGATGTTGATTATGATGATGCTAAATGATGTGTTGTTTATATTGATGTTCTAAATGCTAGATGTTTATCTGTGATAAGTTGAATTATGTTGGTTGTTGAATTGTGATTATTTAATTACATGTTTAATATAATTATTTGTGAATCTCACCCCTTCTGCTGGAATTGCCGCCTCGTGGGCAAGTGCAGGTAACCAAGATTAGGTGCAGACGTGTGAGGATTTCTGCAGTCGAGTCTAGGTGCTCTGATACGTAACGGGATAGGGGATCTTCTTTATTTTCTCTGTTCCTTGCGTATTATGCTTTTGATATGATTATGTTATTTTTGAAGATTTATTAAGACGTTGTTGAGGCCTGTGTGCCAAAGACTTTTCTTTATGAGATGATTTATGATTTCCCGCTGCGATAATTGAGAAATAATTTACGAATATTTTATGAAGATTTAATGATTATTTAATCATTAACATGAGATGTTTTAGAAATGTGATGCCCTGTTTATGTGCTTACTCTGATGCATGATTAACTTTTTAAAGAAATTTTTATGTTGGGAAAACGGGGTGTTACAATTGGTATCAGAGCAGGTCAGTCCGTCCGGCCAAGTAGAGAGTCGAGTGACGTTGTCTTAGAGTTAGAATAGTATTATTGTATTATTCTAACTTATGTTTGTTTTGTTAAGGATTAAGATGGCTGGAAGGAATGACGCTGCGATTGCTGCTGCCTTGGAAGCTGTTGCTCAAGCTGTGGGACAGCAACCAAATGCTAATGCTGGTGCTGGTGCGGAGGTCCGTATGCTGGAGACCTTCTTGAGAAACCATCCTCCTACTTTCAAGGGGAGATATGATCCTGATGGAGCCCAGACTTGGCTCAAAGAGATTGAGAGAGTATTCAGAGTTATGCAGTGCACGGAGGTGCAGAAGGTGCGTTTCGGTACGCACATGCTGGCTGAGGAGGCAGACGATTGGTGGATTAGTCTTCTAACCACCCTGGAGCAGGACGGTGCTGAGGTGACCTGGGCAGTATTTAAGAGAGAATTCCTCAACAGATATTTTCCTGAGGATGTGCGGGGCAAGAAAGAGATTGAGTTCCTAGAGCTAAAGCAAGGGAACATGTCTGTGACAGAGTATGCTGCAAAATTTGTGGAGCTGGCCAAGTTTTATCCACACTACTCTGCTGAGACCGCCGAATTTTCTAAATGTATTAAGTTTGAGAACGGATTGAGAGCTGATATCAAGAGGGCTATAGGGTATCAGAAGATTAGAAACTTTTCTGAGTTAGTGAGCAGCTGCAGGATTTATGAGGAGGACACTAAGGCTCATTACAAGGTGGTTAATGAGAGGAAAGGAAAGGGGCAGCAAAGCCGTCCTAAGCCCTACAGTGCCCCTGCAGATAAGGGCAAACAACGAGTTAATGATGAGAGGAGACCTGTTAAGAAAGATGCTCCTGCCGAGATAGTTTGCTATACTTGTGGCGTGAAAGGCCATAAGAGTAATGCTTGTCCTGGAGAGGTGAAGAGATGTTTTCGTTGTGGCAAGAAGGGTCACACTACTGCTGATTGTAAACGTGGTGATATTGTATGTTTTAATTGCAATGAGGAAGGTCACATTGGGTCCCAGTGCACACAACCTAAGAAGACTCAGACTACTGGGAGAGTTTTTGATTTGTCGGGTACGCAGACGGAGAGTGAGGATCGCTTGATCAGAGGTACTTGTTATTTTGATAATATACCTTTAGTTGCTATTATTGATACTGGTGCCACACATTGTTTTGTTGCTCTTGATTGTGCTGCTAAGTTGAATCTTGTTGTATCTGATATGAATGGGGAGATGGTTGTCGAAACTCCAGCTAAGGGTTCGGTGACTACTTCCCTTGTGTGTTTAAGATGTCCTGTGTCTATGTTTGGTCGTGATTTTGAGATTGATTTAGTGTGTCTGCCGTTGGTTGGGATGGATGTGATTTTGGGGATGAATTGGTTAGAGTACAATCATGTTCTGATTAATTGTTTTAGCAAGACGGTGCATTTTTCTTCTCCCGAGGAAGAGAGTGGCGCAGAGTTCCTATCTACTAAACAGTTGAAGCAGTTGGAATGCAACGGAATTATGATGTTTTCTTTGATGGCGTCTTTATCTATTGAGAATCAGGCGGTGATTGATAAGCTACAAGTGGTATGCGACTTTCCTGAAGTTTTCCCAGATGAGATTCCTGATGTGCCTCCGGAAAGAGAAGTTGAATTTTCGATTGATCTTGTTCCTGGAACGAAGCCTGTGTCTATGACGCCTTATCGTATGTCAGCTTCTGAGTTGGCTGAGCTGAAGAAACAGTTAGAGGATTTGCTCGATAAGAAGTTCGTGAGACCAAGTGTTTCACCATGGGGAGCTCCAGTATTGTTAGTCAAGAAGAAGGATGGAAGTATGAGGTTGTGCATCGACTATCGTCAGTTGAATAAAGTAACGATAAAGAATAGGTATCCACTTCCGAGAATTGACGACTTGATGGATCAGTTGGTGGGTGCTTGTGTATTTAGCAAGATAGATTTGAGATCGGGTTACCATCAGATTAAAGTGAAGGATGAAGATATGCAGAAGACGGCATTTAGGACGCGTTATGGACATTATGAGTATACGGTGATGCCTTTCGGTGTTACTAACGCACCTGGCGTATTTATGGAGTATATGAATAGAATCTTCCATGCTTATTTGGATCGTTTTGTTGTGGTATTCATTGATGATATTCTGGTTTATTCTAAGACTGAAGAAGAGCATGCTGAGCATTTGAAGATCGTCTTGCAAGTGTTGAAAGAGAAGAAGCTTTTTGCTAAGTTGTCTAAGTGTGAGTTCTGGTTGAAGGAAGTAAGTTTTCTTGGTCATGTTATTTCTGGCGATGGCATTGCGGTTGATCCGTCTAAAGTTGAAGCGGTATCGCAATGGGAGACTCCTAAGTCGGTTACTGAGATTAGAAGCTTCTTGGGTCTAGCTTTTTATTATCGAAGATTTATAGAAGGATTTTCTAAGTTGGCTCTTCCGTTAACGCAGTTGACGTGTAAAGGTAAATCTTTTGTGTGGGATGTTCATTGTGAGAACAGCTTTAATGAGTTGAAGAAGCGCCTGACGACGGCCCCAGTTTTGATTTTGCCGAAGCCCGATGAACCTTTTGTGGTGTATTGTGATGCGTCCAAGTTGGGTTTAGGTGGTGTTCTTATGCAAGATGGTAAAGTGGTAGCTTATGCTTCAAGGCAATTGAGGATTCATGAGAAGAATTATCCGACGCATGACTTAGAGTTGGCAGCTGTGGTCTTTGTATTGAAGATATGGAGACATTACTTGTATGGTTCGAGGTTTGAAGTGTTTAGTGATCACAAGAGTTTGAAGTACTTGTTTGATCAGAAGGAATTGAATATGAGGCAGCGAAGGTGGCTTGAATTGTTGAAGGATTACGACTTTGGTTTGAATTATCATCCGGGCAAAGCTAATGTGGTTGCTGATGCTTTGAGCAGGAAGACTTTGCATATGTCTGCTATGATGGTGAAGGAATTCGAGTTGTTGGAACAGTTTAGAGATTTGAGTTTAGTTTGTGAAAGAACGCCTCAGAGTGTAAAGCTGGGAATGTTGAAAATTGATAGTGATTTCTTGAAGAATATCAAAGAGGCACAAAAAGAAGATGTTAAGTTTGTAGACTTGTTGGTTGCTAGTAATCAGACGGAGGATAGTGACTTTAGAGTTGATGATCAAGGAGTGTTGAGATTCCGAGGTAGGATATGCATCCCTGATAATGAGGAAATGAAGAAGATGATACTTGCAGAGAGTCATAGAAGTAGCTTGAGTATTCATCCGGGAGCTACGAAGATGTATCATGATTTAAAGAAGCTGTTTTGGTGGTCTGGTTTGAAACGTGACGTGGCACAGTTTGTTTACTCTTGTTTGATTTGTCAGAAATCGAAGGTTGAGCATCAGAAACCTGCTGGTATGATGGTGCCTTTAGATGTGCCAGAGTGGAAATGGGATAGTATATCCATGGATTTTGTGACGAGCTTGCCGAATACTCCTAAAGGGAATGACGCTATTTGGGTGATTGTTGATAGATTGACGAAGTCGGCTCATTTTCTACCGATCAATATTACTTTTCCTGTTGCTCAGTTGGCAGAGATCTATGTCAAGGAGATTGTGAAGTTGCACGGTGTCCCTTCGAGCATCGTATCAGATAGAGACCCGAGATTTACTTCTAGATTTTGGAAGAGTTTGCAAGAGGCGTTAGGTTCTTAGTTGAGGTTGAGTTCGGCTTATCATCCGCAAACAGATGGTCAGTCGGAAAGGACGATTCATACGTTGGAAGATTTGTTGAGAGTGTGTGTACTTGAGCAAGGAGGAACTTGGGATAGTCATCTTCCATTGATAGAGTTCACGTACAACAACAGTTACCATTCGAGTATTGGGATGGCACCCTTTGAGGCTTTGTATGGTCGGAGATGTAGAACTCCGTTGTGTTGGTTTGAGTCAGGCGAGAATGTGATGTTAGGACCGGAGATTGTTCAACAGACTACTGAGAAAGTGAGAATGATCCAAGAGAAGATGAAAGCGTCGCAGAGTCGACAAAAGAGTTATCATGACAAGCGAAGGAAGGACCTTGAGTTCCAAGAGGGAGATCATGTGTTCCTGAGAGTGACTCCTATGACCGGTGTTGGTCGTGCATTGAAGTCAAGGAAGTTAACCCCGAAGTTTATTGGTCCATATCAGAGAGGATTGGGGCGGTGGCCTATCGTATTGGATTGCCACCACATTTATCGAATTTGCACGACGTGTTCCATGTGTCGCAACTGAGGAAGTATGTTCCGGATCCCTCTCATGTGATCCAGAGTGATGATGTGCAAGTTAGGGACAACCTTACGGTTGAGACCTTACTAGTGAGGATTGATGACAGAAAGACGAAGACGCTGAGGGGCAAGGAGATACCTCTCGTTAGAGTCGTTTGGTTGGGAGCGACCGGCGAAAGCTTGACGTGGGAATTGGAGAGTAAGATGCTAGAGTCGTACCCTGAGTTGTTTGCTTGAGGTAATTTTCGAGGACGAAAATCTTTTAAGTTGGGGAGAGTTGTAACGCCTATTTTGATTATTTAATTATTTGATTTATTTGAGAAGTTGTTATATATTTATTAATATATTATGCGATGTTAAGTAAAGATTTAATATGATTTTATGTGACGTGGTGACTTATTTTATTGTTTAATATATTATTTATTTGTGGGTTAGTTTTGGATTTTAGAGAGTTATGTGGGAGAAAGAGTAAATAAGATAAGATTTGTTGGGAGTATATAAAGGGAAATTAGGTCAAGAGAGTCAGTACGCGTACAGAGTTTTGGAAAAAAGGTGCAAACGGACGTGAAGTGAGAAGAGAGCTAGGTCTGCGATTTTTTCTGCAATTCTCAGGTAAGGGTGAGCCTAGCATATGATTATATTATTCTGTAATTCATCTAATCAAGATTAAACAATCATAGGGCTGTTTTGAGAGAATTGAAATTAGGTTAAAAGTGGAGAAAAATCATGAATTAGGCTATGAAGCTGTAGAACAGAAGTGTAGGATGAGTACAGAACGTAGATTAACCTTAATGATGATGTTTCTGAGAGTTTAGATGATTTAAGTGATGAATTTGGGACACTTTTGTGTGATTTTCGCAGAACCCGTAGCAGTCTGTTCATCGCTCGCCTGAGGCGAGCTTTGCACTCGCCGCGGCGAGTAGACCTAGTTTACTCGCGAGGCGAGCATCCCAGCTCGCCATAGCGAGCAGTACCCTAGAGCTCGCGAGGCGAGCATTTCCACCCGCCATAGCGAGCAAGGCCTAAGTTACTCGCGAGGCGAGCATTCCCACTCGCCATAGCGAGTTGTGTCAGAACCCAGAACCGTGTACTGTTGCGAACTGTTTCGCAAGAAACCTTGAGAGATGACCTTTGGGTAGCTTCTGGGACTTTTAATGTTGTTTATTATAATCTGTGATGATGAAACATGATGATTGAGATTGTTTATGATGATTTTATGAAGCTTATGTGTGATAATATGAATTGAATAAGTAATGAATGCTTGAATTGCATGCGATGTTTGCCATATTAATGTTATACTTTATGAAGTACTTGCTGCCATGTTGCTGTCTATGTATGTATAGTTGCTGCATGTGTCAGTCCTTTGATGAATAAGATGTTTTGCGACGTTTAAGATGTTAACTTGTTTAAGTTAAAAGTGTTGAGTCTCATGCATACTCATTCTATGATGGGGGATTATGCCCTGGAGTTTTTACTCACCAGCGACGAGGGCTTATGCCCTGGAGCTTTGCTCACCAGCGACGAAGGCTTATGCCTTGGAGTATATTTATGCTCATAGCGACGAGGGCTCATGCCCTGGATTGGTACCACATGCATATAAGACGTAGGGTTGCATAGTCAAGTGTTGATGTCGAGTCGAGTCGTCTAAGATGTTTATTAAGATGTATATGATGTTGATTATGATGATGCTAAATGATGTGTTGTTTATATTGATGTTCTAAATGCTAGATGTTTATCTGTGATAAGTTGAATTATGTTGGTTGTTGAATTGTGATTATTTAATTACATGTTTAATATAATTATTTGTGAATCTCACCCCTTCTGCTGGAATTGCCGCCTCGTGGGCAAGTGCAGGTAACCAAGATTAGGTGCAGACGTGTGAGGATTTCTGCAGTCGAGTCTAGGTGCTCTGATACGTAACGGGATAGGGGATCTTCTTTATTTTCTCTGTTCCTTGCGTATTATGCTTTTGATATGATTATGTTATTTTTGAAGATTTATTAAGATGTTGTTGAGGCCTGTGTGCCAAAGACTTTTCTTTATGAGATGATTTATGATTTCCCGCTGCGATAATTGAGAAATAATTTACGAATATTTTATGAAGATTTAATGATTATTTATTCATTAACATGAGATGTTTTAGAAATGTGATGCCCTGTTTATGTGCTTACTCTGATGCATGATTAACTTTTTAAAGAAATTTTTATGTTGGGAAAACGGGGTGTTACACTAAACACTTTGAGTGTTGAAGATCTTGTCAGCTCTCTCAAAGTTCATGAGATAGGTCTTAATAAACATGAGCTGGCTAAGAAGAGTAAATCTATTGCTTTACCATCTAAAGGGAAGTCATCAAAAGCTCTTAAAGTCATAGAATCTGAAGAAGAATCACTTGATGGAGATGCTGATGAAGATCCTGCTGATATGATGGCTATGCTTTCAAACAAGCTGCAGTATCTGGCCAAGAAGAACAAGAAGTTCTTGAGCAGAAGAAGTGGTTACAAAGGCTCCAGGAAAGAAGATCATAAGGGTTGCTTCAACTGCAAGAAGCCTGGACATTTCATTGTTGATTGCCCTGATCTTCAGAAGGAGAAATCAAAGGACAAGTCTAAGAAGTCAACTTTCAAATCAAACAAGATCAAGAAGCAGATCCAGCGGAGTTTGATGACAACATGGGAAGATTTATACAGTGAATCTGAATCAGATAAGGATGTTGCTGATGAAGATGCAAAGGTAGTTGTTGGGTTAGTGGCAACAGTAACTTCAGAAGTTGAACCAAAATCAGATTCAGAAGAAGAAAATGAGGTATATTCTAAAATTCCCATAGAAGAACTTATTGAGTCTCTTAAAGAGCTCCTTACACATTTTGAACTAAGAACCAATGAGTTGAAATATTTAAAAGAAAAAAAATGTTGATTTAATGAAACAACAATAATCAACTCTATTGGATCTGAAAGCTTCTGAAGAAGGACTTAGAGGCTTTGACTTCATTTGCAAAACTTATGAAGAGAAGATCAAGTTCTTATGTCAGAAGCTACAAGAAAAGTGTAGTGGAAAACCTTTAAGCAACCATGGAATTGCTCTTGAAAATTTTATTATGTCTGGTATTGACAGAAGCAGAGTTGCTTCTATGATTTATAACATTTACAAAAACAATGGCAAAGGGATTGGATTTTCAGAAGGAAAACCTAATGAAACTAATCTCAAAGCATGTTGTGAATGTATCAAGGAAGGATTGAAAACTTTCTTTGTACCTGAAGGTGTTAAAGTTGAAACTGTGGTTCAGTCAGAACCTGAAGCTTCTAGCTCCAAGGCTAAGATTACTTCAAAGCCAAAGAACTCTAAGTCTAAGGCTATGACAAATTCTGACTCTAAGACCTCAAAGATCTAGATTTTGAAAAGATCAGAACCTGTTCCTCAGAGTTTGTTGAAGTCAGAATCTGGTATCTTGAAGTTTAAGTCTCAGAAGAACAAAACAGTTATGGCTTTAGGTGAATCAGAACTAAAAGGTGTTAAATCTAAAGTACTGATCAATCAGAAGATCTCAAAACCACACCTCAAGGTACAAGAAGTGAAGAGTAAAACTTCCAACACTAACCTCAAAGAACCCATAAAACAATGGGTACTTAAACTTGAAATTGTCAATACTGCAGAAATGCCTAAAAGCAAAGGAAAAGCAAAAATCATGGTATCGGGACAGCGGTTTCTCAAGACATATGACAGGAGAGAAGTCAATGTTCCTCACCCTCACAATGAAAGAAGGAGGAAATGTGAAGTTTGGAGGCAACCAGTCTGGCAAGATCATTGGTACAGGAACTATTGGTAGCTCCTCAATCTCTATTAATAATGTGTGGTTGGTAGATGGTCTTGAACATAACCTTTTGAGTATCAGTCAGTTTTGTGACAATGGTTATGATGTGATGTTTGAAAAGACCAACTGCACAATAATCAACAAAGATAACAAGTCCATAGTGTTCAAAGGAAACAGAGTAGAGAATGGATATAAAATCAATTTCTCTGAACTGGTTGATCATAAGGTAATCTGTCTTCTATCAATGAATGATAAGAAATGGGTATGGCATAGAAGGTTGGGACATGCTAACTGGAGGTTAATCTCTAAGCTTAGTAAGTTACAACTTCTCAAAGGCCTACCTAACATAGACTATCATTCAGATGCACTTTGTGGTGCATGCTAGAGTGGGAAGATTGTGAAATCATCTTTTAAAGCTAAAGACAATTTCTCAACCTCCAGACCTTTAGAACTACTTCATATTGATTTATTCGGACTAGTTAATACTGCATCTTTATATGGAAGCAAATATGGAATAGTCATTGTTGATGATTACAGCAGATGGACTTGGGTGAAATTCCTAAGAAGCAAAGACAATGCATTTGATGTACTCCTTAACTTCGGCACTTAAATACAGCCTGAAAAAAAAAATGAAAGTTTTAAAAGTCAAAAGTGATCATGGTGGAGAGTTTGAAAATGAGCCATTTGAAACTTTTTGTGAAAAACATGGAATTGTCCATGAATTCTCTTCTCCTAGAACTCCACAACAAAATGGGGTTGTAGAGAGAAAGAATAGAACCTTACAAGAAATGGCAAGAACCATGATTCATGAAAATAATTTAGCCAAACATTTCTAGGCAGAAGTAGTGAATACAGCATGTTAAGTTCAAAATAGGATCTACATCAGACCAATATATCTTACTTTCATCAATTTGGATGTACCTGTTACATTCTAAAAAACAAGCTCTACCTAAAGAAATTTGATGCCAAGGCCCAAAGAGGAATCTTCTTAAGTTACTCTGAAAGGTCAAATGCATACAAAGTGTATAATTCAGAGACACTATCAGATGATGAAGCACTATCAGATGATGGATGGATATTAGCTATGCAAGAAGAGCTTAATCAGTTTCAAAGAAATGATGTGTGGGATCGGGTACCCAAACCTTCTCAGAAGAACATTATTGGAACAAAATGGGTATTCAGAAACAAGTTGAATAAACAAGGTGAAGTAACCAGAAACAAAGCTAGACTTGTTGCACAAGGTTACAGTCAACAAGAAGGCATTGATTACACTGAAACATTTGCTCCAGTTGCAAGATTGGAAGCAATCAGGTTACTTCTATTCTATGCAGTTAATCATGGCATAATATTATGTCAAATGGATGTCAAGAGTGCATTTCTAAATGGCGGCATAGAAGAAGAAGTGTTGGTCAAACAACCTCCTGGTTTTGAGGATCTTAAGCATCCTGACTATGTTTATAAACTTAAGAAATCACTATATGGCATGAAACAAGCTCCTAGAGCTTGGTATGATAGCCTGAGTAATTTACTAATTAAAAATGATTTTAAAAGAGGTCAAGTTGACACAACACTCTTCAGAAGGACTCTTGAGAAAGACATTCTTGTTGTGCAGATATATGTTGATGATATAATATTTGGTTCTACTAATGCATCTCTTTGCAAAGAATTCTCTAATATATTAACTTTTCTTTTGTTTCTAAATAGACAAACAACTATTTTGGTGTTTTGGATGTATGGAATACTTTCATTATAATTCTTAAATGCATCAAAATGACAAACACATTTCTAGTGAACTCTTTGGTAAGGGATTTCATGGACTAATTGAACAACGGAAAAAACACCTTTGATGATTAAAATTGATTACTTAAAAACAAATTTGAGACCAAAATGACTAATAAAGGAGAAATTGTGAATGTATTCACAATTTTTATACATCCGGATATCAATATGACAATAAGGTACACACTTAAGGATCAAAAGTTTGAATGTTCAAAAGCTTGAACCCTCTGCCTCAGGGTCCTGGAAACGCCACTGCCTATAATAAGATATGAGATATCATTTCCTCTCAATTTCCAATTTACTATGAATGCAATTTCTTTTTGGCTGGACTACATATATAACTTTACAAATGATTTAGGAGGGGGTGTATGTTGCCTCAATTGATAAGTGATTAACCATGTTTCAGAGTTTTTCAACTGGAAAGCCAATAACAGGCTTAATTTTTGAAGCCAAACTTCGTAGCTCAGCTACCTCTTCATTAGTCAATCTCCATCCCAACGCACCTTTAAATTCTTCAGCTTGTTCTGCTGTCTTAGCACCAGGAATTGGTACAACATTTCCTTGAGCTACCAGCCAGTTCAGAGATACCTAACAAAGAATCAATTTGTTTTTAAGAGATGACTCAAAATTATCATTTGACAAAGAAACCTTTTGTACACCGGCATGCGGTAAAGGCTATTCTAATTAAAAGTTTAATTGCACTTTTAGTCTATCAGGTGTTACAATTGTGTAATTTTTGGTTCTCCAGGTTTCAAGTGCATGAGTTAAATCCCAAAGAATTCATCTTGTTACAATCAAGTCCGTTGTCATTGGCATTGTTGACGGTTCACAAGGGACGAATTTTCACGTGCAGCACATGCACTATTAATGGCTGATGTTGTTTCCTTTTTGGCCCCATCAAAATACCATAAATATTTATTTACTTAGACAACACAATAAGTGAGACTTAAATGTAATAAGAGGGTTACTTACTTTGGAACTTAATTCGCTCAATTTGAACGCAGGGACGGACAATAGTGATATTAGTGAGTGGAAAAGTGCAATTAAGCCAATGAGCACATGGTGATATAACACCATGTCTAATGCCTTTGTATTTGGTAAGATTTCTATGTAAATCAGTGATTCTCACGGAACAAAGTCTATGCTATACTATCTCTGTTTCTAATCATAAAACTCCATTGGAACCAAGGCATGATGACACAAACAGAGTTCACTATATTGTTAAAGCAGGATGACACAACCAATAAACTAATATTTCAAATATTCAGTTTATATCATGGAAATAAAGAACAGTATGAACCTGTGTAGAAGTTTTATTGTATTTCTCTCCTATTTCAGTGATCTTCTTCAGCAATGGTTGAAGCTGCAAAATAAATAAATACTTGAGGACCCAAGTACTATCGGTATAATTCATTAGATCTTCAAATTTCAGAAAAGTTGTACCTTTGTTAGGAATTCTGGAGTATAAATTCTACCTCGAGGCCCAGATGGAGGATTTCGTGGAGTATACTTTCCAGTAAGAACACCTGCTTATGATAACGATTTTGCATAAATTTTGCGGCTATTAGTATTGAGTATATACAAATTTCATGAATGGAGTTGGAATTCTTTATGGACATATGCTTATGCCATATGTGTATACTGTATATTATAATGTTTTCTAGATATTGTTTTGTAGTATATAAACTCGGTTTGTTTGGGAAAGTTTCAAAGCTCTCTTAAACTTCCTCAAATTCTTTAGACAAAATCCCTCCCCTACAAAAACTCTCCCAATTCGTTATGATTCAAATGTGCAAGTTTACTCTCACTCCATGATTATAATTGAACTCCTGATTCCCAGATCTGACAATCAACTAATTCTTAAAATCAAAAGATTTCGATTTATGCAAAACATAGACCTAAATAATACAAAAACCTGGAAAATGGATTCTCCATCATTTTAACCATTAAATATGAAGTACTACCTCTATCCCTTAAAGGTAGGTATTTATAAAAAGGGATAGAGGTAGTATTTTTCTTTTAATACGTGGTTTTGAATAATAAAAAGTATTTCACCTTGAGCTATTGGTGAATATGCAATCAATGTAATCCCAAGTTCATCACAGGTTTTCTTCACACCATTTTCTTCAGGGACCCTATAAATGAGGCTGTAGTTTACTTGGTTTGAAGCCAATGGAATACCTCTCTTCTTTAGCTGTTTATATGCTTCACGTAGTCGGTTTTCTGTTTACATGGAAAAAAGGAATGTTAGATACTTCTAATCATAGAACTAGACAGACCAGAACTAGTTCCATAACAAAGTATTATGGTATAAGTTAGTCATAGTTTTGCATAAAATTGAAGTTTATAAGACTCCAAGACAGATAGTCCATGAACCACCAACAAATCATTGACACCGGACACGACAATCACACCGACACCAATAGTAATTTGAGAAAATACATGTGAATATGTAATCACAAGTGTTTGTGTCACGTCAGACACTCGAAAATGCCTTCTCTCAGTAAACTGGGAACCTTGGGAGAGAGAAGAAAACTTTGACAGCTTTGAGAAATTTTTTGACTCGAATTGAATCATGTTAACAAAGAGGAACTAACTCCCAATCTAAACTCTAACTAACTCAAACAAACTAACTAGTTCTTAACTGAATCCTATCTCGTAAGACTTTCAATATAATGTGTCGGTGCTACAAAACAGAAAATAATCATGGAGAGTTACCACTATAGTTTGAAACACCAACCGCCTTTACAAGTCCTTTTTGAACAGCATCACCTAGACCATCAATATACCCTGAAAAGCAATTCATTGGGGAACTAGCATTCTCTTAATACGAATATTATGAATAAGTTTTCAAACGTTTAGTTCCATTTACTATATTAAATAAATAGTTCAATTAAGAGAATTGGTACACTTGGACAACCTTCATTTCCCCATACTCCAGGCCTGAAAAACAAGCGCGTTACTTCATTAAACAAATATTTTTGGATAAAAACAATATCAATAAATAGGCTCATAAAAATACAGACCAATGAAGCTGATACAGATCCACAGAAGTCAGCTCTAGTCGATTAAGGGAATCTTTAAGCGCACTTAGAACACTTTCACGGCCTAATCTCCATGGTAGTGCAGCAAACTTGGTCGCGACTTCAACTTCAACATTTGGATCCTTTTGTTTTCGTTCTTTAATAAATCTTCACATTACAAACATATAGAAACATTAATGCTAGCCTTGATTAATAACAGCAAATGAAACTTATACCAAAAATGTATGTTTTACCTTCCTAGAAGAGTTTCTGAATTTACAGCTCCGAAAGCAAGCTTAAAAAAGAGAAAGTATTAAATTAATGAATTTATTTACACTCATCAATGAAAACTCGATAAGATATGTACTCACCCCAGAGCCATAAACTTCAGCTGTGTCAATAAAGGTTAGACCCCCATCAATACTTGTATTGAATGCATCTCTAGCAGCTTTCTCATTCCTATCTAAAATTACCATAAGAGAAGAAGATTGATGATGATTCCTATCTAATGATCCTTGAGTAGAAATTAGAAAATTAATTCAAAGATAATGATCCATGATTAAATTTAAATGTTCCCAATTTTCCTTTTCTCTTAAAAGCTACCTATAATTGGTATCTAAGAAAGCAAAAATCCTAAAATGTTTGTCAACTTCCATTTCCCATCAAAAGGTAGGAATTTCTACGCAGCTATGAAGCACGGACATTCCTCAAATTAGATGTGTTCTGATGTCGTGTCCGACACCAACACTTGTAATTACACTGAATTATGTGATTTTTTCAAATTATTAGTAGTGTTGGCATGTCATGGCATTTCAGTGTCTGTATCGTATCCGATGTCCGTATCCGTGCTTCATGGCTACACAATAAAATTCAAAGACCAAAATTGATTTGTTTTTACTTCATATGTGCAATGCAACAGAGAAGGAATACAAAAAGAGAAAGAAAAAAGAAAAAAAAAAAGTTACCATTCCATTGAAAATTGTTCCAGTAAGTAGTATCACCCCAAGACCAAGCTCCAATTCCAATTGTTGACACCTTCAAATCAGAACCACCCAATTTCAACTTATCTTCAAATGTAACATTAGCAGCAGAACCCTCTGAAGCAACAGCTTTTACTCTTTGAACTCTACAGTGACCCATCACAGTAAAACAACCACTGTTTATATGAAGAGCCATTGAGAATGAAAATTGATGGGTCTGAATTATTATTATTTTTTTAGAAAATAGGTTTGAATTTATATTGAATATTGAAGTGATGAAGAAGTTGTAGGTGGTGAAAGAGTACACGTCATATGCAATCTTGTGTAACAAGGGACAGTACTTTAAGGGGACAATATGATACACGTGGATGTACGAGAATGCTTCCATTGTTTGCCATTAGGCACTTTTTAGATTTCATGACACATGCAATTGACCCATGTGATGGATGAAGTTTTATTTTCTTTTTTTTAATCCCATGTGAAGGATGAAGTTGGCACACTCTTTTGATTTAGGCTTAAATAAGTAAAAGGTCAGTGTAAGTTGGCGTATTTTTGGTTTTAGTCGCTATAAATTTTTTTGTTGCGAGACAAATCTTGTATTTACCAAATGTTTTGGATCTAGTCTCTGCCGTTCAATTCCGTGAAAAAAACGATGAGCTGGCTAACGGAGCAATACATGGCACTTCGTGAGTTGGCACTAGTTGATGACTGAGGTTAGTATAGGGACTAAAACCAAAAACGCAATTTAACATAGGGACTAATTTAAAAAAACGTAATTTTCAATTTGAATTCAAAAACTTAAAATCCCTTCTTCTTCATCTCTCTCTCTCTGGTCTTTATTCTTTCTTACAACTTACAGCTATTAGCAGCCTGAGATGAAAACAAATATATGCAGCAAATTAAAATGTGTGAAAATAAGAAGAAAAAAAAAACAAGTATTAAAACGGCAAACTCACGTTATGTGTTGGGCATTTTCAATATCTCCTTCTAGGATTTTCAATTGAATTGGATATGAACATCCTCATGGTTTTGTTGCAACCAAAAATAGGCAACTCATTAGATGATGATTGATAAATGGAATGAGAAGACATTGTTGAATGAAATGAGTTTTGAGCCCAAATAGAGGAAGAAGAAGGAACGAAGAAGGACAAAGAGTCAGTGGGAGGAAGAAGGAATAAAGACCAGAGAGAGAGAGGAAGAAGAAGGGATTTTAAGTTTTTGAATTCAAATTAAAAATTACGTTTTTTTAAATTAGTCCCTATGTTAAATTGCGTTTTTGGTTTTAGTCCCTATACTAACCCCAGTCATCAACTAGTGCCAACTCACGAAGTGCCACGTATTGCTCCGTTAGCCAGCTCCTCGTTTTTTTCACGGAATTGAACGGCAGGGACTAGATCCAAAACGTTTGGTAAATACAGGGTTTGTCTCGCAACAAAAAAACTTACATGGACTAAAACCAAAAATGCGCCAACTTACAGAGATCTTTTACTTATTGGGTTAATAGTGTTTTACCCCCTGTAATATAAGTCATTTCCGGTTTTCCCCCTTGTAAAATTTTCTTTTTGGATTTCCTCCTTGTAATTTGAAGTGTTTTGGTTTTGGACCTTCATGAATTTTGACTGTACAAAATTGATGATATGGCAGGGGGGTAAACCAAAATTTGATCAAATTAACAGGGGGTAAACCAAAATTTGCTCAAATTACAGGGGGGTAAACCGAAATTTCCACAAATTACAGGGGGTGGAATTTTTCATGAAGGTCCAAAACCAAATAAATTTTAAATTACAAGGACGAAATCTCAAAAAAAATATTTTACAGGAACGAAAATTGGAAATGACCTATATTACAGGGGTAAAACACTATTAACCCTTACTTATTTAAGCCTTTGATTTACTTCTTTTTGCAAAGAACCGGGATACTTTATGTTTCTTAAGAGAAAGTAATTGCCATAGTTATACAAACTTGTAAGAATTAAATAGATTCGGTGAACTTTTGTAAAAGAAAAGTCATGATAACTTAAAAGATACAAGTTAACAAAGTTAAAAAATGAATTAATCAATAAATATATAAATTAAAAAGATAAAATTTAATGATTTTATTATTAAGAATACACAATTTTCAAAGATATATTTATACGTTTAGTTTTTTATTTTGTGTCTTTAGGATACAAGTTAGCATTTCACAAAAATAAATAATAATTAATTACAATAAACAATATTTTTAAATTATGTTTTGATGATAACAATTAATAATAAAGAAACAATTTGTCTATTAATTGCATGTTCAAATGTGTAGGTTGTTGAGGCAAAATCTCTAATTAATTTTAAAGATAATAAACTTTAATGATTAAGGACTCAATGAACTTTGATTAATTAATTAGTATTTAACTTGTGCTCTTGAGTGTTTTACTACGACATGACCAAGGTTTAAATCATACCAAGATATAAGAAATCAAAGGACATTGAATTCATGAACTAATTCTGAAGTTCAGAAAGTTAGTTCAGAATGTTGCTCAGTGAGTTGATCAGAACGTTATACAGTTCAGAAGGTTGTTTATAAGCAAACTCAGAAAACTCAAGAACATTACCAAAAGATGCAAGTCATACGTGACATGAGTAAATGTCCAATAAAGTACATATGCATGGATCAATCAAAGCAATAAAGGCATTTACAAGATTAATGTCAAAAAAAATCTTCAAGGTTTATTCAAAACTATGAACACTTGAAGTACTAGGAATAATCCAAAGAAAATATCATCCTAGATGTTACAATCACTGCACTTCAGTTATGTTTTCACTATTAGGATTGATTACATTAAAAGCAAGTCTTACAAATCATCCTAAGTGAGAACAATTGGAACATTCTGAAGGTCAGAATGTTCATCTCTGCACATGCTTTACACTATGAACAGTATAGTTTGTGGAAAGTTAAAAAGCAAAGCAAAAAGGAGATCTTGTCCTAATCAATCAGAGATGGACACGTTTTTGGATTTGGTATTGTTCAGTATTAAGTAAAATCTCCTACAAGCGTGGGCCTGAAGCTGCAGATCCACTACTCTCTCTCTCCTGCACACTGTCCACTGGCTATATGAGCCCAAAAACTCTATAAATAGAGATCGAAGGCTCAACATTACGTGCACCATTGTAAAATATACAAGAAAAACAACATGAGTGTTTTCAAGCTTTAGAAAATTGATCATCACATAGATTTCAAGAAGTCTTTAAAAGTGTAAATCAATTCTCTCTTATATTTCTAAAAGATAAACTTCTTCCGTCATTCTTCTATTTTCTGATTTCAATCATTCAAACTTTATACTTCATACAAATTGTATAGAAAGTCTCATCTAGCTTTAGGGGTACTAAAATGTTAGCTTGAACATAAAGGTGTAAAGTCTAAGTAGGTAACTAATCAAGAAAGGTGCAAGCCTGCTGAGGCTTAGAGAATACACTTGTTGTAATTGTTCAGGTGAAGAAGATTGTAAGATGCAGGATTAGAGAGGTTATCTCAAGCATCATAGTGAAAACTCTCACAAGATTGTGAGGAGTGGACTAACCCACATTGGGGGAACCACTATAAATTTTTGTGTGTTCTTCTTCTCTTCCCTTTTACTCTTTACTTACTGCAAACACAATACACACACAAACACATTCATTTTGATTAACTGTTTTGCACTCGGACTTCAGAACGTTCTAAAGTTAACTTTATGAACTTAATCATTCCAAGTTTTAACTTGAGAATTCATTTTAAGTTACAGGATAAATTTTAAAGGGTCACAATTCAAACTCACCCTTCCTTGTGAGTAGTTTATCTACTTCAATTTGTATCAGAGCCGGTTCTAAGGGTTTGAACACTTAAACAATTGTTAGAGAAAAGATTCAGGAAGAATGTCTAAAGTCAAATACATAGCAGAAGGAAGATCATCAAATAGACCACCACTTTTTGATCGCTCAAACTATTACTTCTAGAAAGGAAAGATGAAACTCTTTCTCATATCTCAAGACACAGATATGTGGGGTGTCATTACAGATGAAGATTTTGTTCCCACAACAAAAGAAGGAGACATAAAAGAATAGAGTGCATGGTCAATAGATGATAAAGATAAGGTATTACTAAACTCTAAAGCTATACTATTTCTATCATGTGCACTCACCACGGAAGAAAGTGAAAGAGTTGATGAATGCAAAAATGCTAAAGAGGTATGGGAAACCTTAAGAGTACATCATGAAGGTACTTCTCATGTTAAAGAAACTAGGATTGACATTGGATTCATAAAGTTTGAAGTCCTTGAAATGAGTGAAAATTGAAACCATTGATGAGATGTATGCCAGATTTACTAAAATAGCAAATGAAATGAGATCTCTTGGAAAAGCATATTCCACTCATGAGAGAATTAGAAAAATATTGAGATGTCTTCCAAGTATGTGGAGACCTATGGTCACTGCAATTACTCAGGCCAAATATTTAAAATCTATGAACCTAGAAGATCTCATTGGTTCACTGAGAGCTCATGAAGTTGTATTTCAAGGAGACAAACCAGTGAAAAAGGTAAAGTCACTTGCCTTGAAAGCATCTCAGCAAACTTCATCAATATCTGAGGATGATGTGCAAGAACCACAAGAATTAGAAGAAGTTCATGAAGAAGTTGAAGATGAACTTGCACTAATCTATAAGAGGATACAAAAAATGATGATGAGAAGAAATCAAATTAGAAAGAAGTTTCCAAACACCAACAACAGCACCAGAACTGAAGCTGACAAAAGTCAAATTACTTGCTTTGGATGCAACAAAATTAGACACTACAAAAGTGAATGTCATGACATTAAGAAAGTGCAAAGGAACCCACCCTTTAAGAAGAAGGCAATGATTACTTGGGATGACATGGAAGAAACTGAACCACAAGAAGATGAGGAGGCCAACATGGGTTTGATGGCTCAGTCAGATGATGAAGAAGAGATAATTATCTATAAAACTTACTCTTTTTATAAAGATCTTGAAAGCAATAGATAGTCTATTATATTATTCAAATTTCTTAACTAATAGATGTCATTCATTAATTAAAGAACTTTATGAACTAAAAGAAGAAAAAGAAAAACTTAAAAACAAGTATGATGAATCTAGAAAGACCATACAACTTTTGCAAGACTCCCATTTTAAAACGTCTGAACAACAAAAGGAGTTGAACAGAAAACAGAAGAACATTTCTTCTAAACCTTCTGAGGTACAAAAGGAAAATACACTTTTGAAAAAGGAAGTCAAAAATCTAAAAAATGATCTTACATGTTTTATAGAGTCCACACAAACTTTTCAAAACATTCTGGGAGCACAAACGGAAAGTGCTAAAAAAATCTGGTTTAGGATTTATAGATCCAAACAAAATTATTGAAAGCTTTGTACCTCAAAAGGCTGAGATGAAACTAAAACGTTCTTACTGTGATAGATTAGGACATCTTTATTTAGTATGTTATTATAAGAAGAATTTTATTAGAAAAAATAAGATTAATCTTAGTTCAGAACGTTCTCATCTAAATAGATCAGAAAGTTCACAAAAGGCTGAAAAGGCTAAGAAGATGTGCTCCTACTGTAACAAATCTGATCAAACAAGACAGAATGTTACAATAAGAAAAGATCTCTTAGAAGAACTAACTCTCAAGGACCCAACATTACATGGGTACCTAAAAATTTTATCTTGTCAAATGTAGGTCATGCCTCAAGGTGTAAGAACAAAGCCATGGTACTTGGATAGTGGTTGTTCTAGACATATGACAGGTGACAACAATTGGTTTCTAACCTTTGAAAAGAAGGATGGAGGACTTGTGACTTTTGGAAACAATGACAAAGGTAAAATCAGAGGTAAAGGTACTATTGGTAAGTTAAACTCTGCTAAAATAGAAAATGTTCAGTATGTAGAAGGTTTAAAATATAATCTACTTAGCATAAGTCAATTGTGTGATAGTGGATTTGTAGTTGTATTTAAACCTAACATATGTGAAGTAAGACAAACCATCTCTAACAAACTGTTTTTCTATGGATCATGGAAAAAGAACTTATATGTTTTAGATTTAAATCATATGCCAGCTGAATCATGTTTTATGTCTCTTGAAAAAGATAAATGGATTTGGCACAAAAGAGCTGGTCATATAAGTATGAAAACCATTGCTAAACTTTCTCAACTTAATCTAGTTAGAGGTTTGACTAAGATTAGCTTTGAAAAGGACAAGATTTCCAAAATCGTGACATGATTCTGTGAACCATTTTCTTCGGAGTTCACTATTTTTCACCCATTTCTGTTTCGAATGAGCTTTTGGTGTAAACATGAAAGTTTTAGATAAAGATGTTAGCTTTCTAATGGATTTTGTAACGCCCTACTTCTATTAAAGCGATAAATCACTCAAATATAATAAATATTCAAGAAATAGACGTCACGTCTTCAAATAATTCTCAACTGACATGCATAAAAATTTCAACAATAAAACATCACAGCGGAAATATAGCATACACCTCAAGCAGCCATGTCATCAACTCATAAATACATCCATAAAATATAATATCCAAATCTCGACATATGGGCAAAACTCCACAACATAAACAAAATCCAGAAATCAAAAGAACATACACCTAATCAGAGCCTAATCTAAGACTCTAACTGAAAAACAGAGGAAGCTCCCGCTATCCTCCAGCAACTCACCAAGCAAGCAACCAAACTAATCATGCATGTCGTCTACCCATTCATACAAACAGGTAGGCGGTCCACCACAGACCACTAGGGGTTAGCTTCAGATCAAACATAATCAAGCATAAACAAACATAAGCATTCAAGGATTTCATGCATTGCACATATACATAACCATCCCTCATAGAATACTAACATTACATGAATATTGTCCCCCATTCCATACACATCATGTTATCACAACTCTAACGTAGCATAGCGAACATATTCAACTCTAAATCAAATCATCGACATAAGCTTATCATGTATCAACATCAATCAATGAAAAGATTACTCACTTATTCTTCATTTATCCTAATCAACTAAACGAATACAATTCATCATTTTAAAGTATAAACAAGAATGCCATAGTCACCAAAAGATCATAAAATCACATTCATACAAATCACACTTCATTATTTTCACCGAAGTAAACATCACCAATTAAAATTATCAAATGTACAAGTATCACCATTAACAACAAATATCAACAAGTACACGTATTCACATATTCATCCAATATCATCAAGTGTACCATTCACCAATCACATTTATTCACCAAATACTCATATATCACCAAATGTCACCAAGTGTACAATTTACCAATCACATTTATTCACCAAGTACACATATATCACCAAGCACATAGCTCACACATGTACATAAACAATTACGACTCATCCTAAACATGCAATGTGCCTATACCGACTCTAGACACGTGTGGTACCAAATCACCTCCGAGGTCGTCACCCCATGATGCAACAAAAACATCATAAGTAAGAGTACACCTCCTCTTACATGTAAGAGTACACCTCCTTTTACAATTCGCCAATGTAAAAGTACACTGTAACGCCCACGTTCGTTTTGTTATTTATTTAAATCGAGTTTAGGTGATTATATTATATTTATATAATATATAAGTGTTTTGATATGTTTTGATATGTTTTGATGTGTTTTGATATATTTTGGATGATTTGGTGATAAGATATAATGCTAAGGATAAGGTTAAGAGACTTATTTTATTGTTAAATAAAATAAGATTTGAAAAGAAAATAAAATATTTAGTTGTGGGTTAGTTTTGGATTTTAGAGAGTTATGTGGGAGAAAAAGTAAATAAGATAAGATTTGTTGGCAGTATAAATAAGGCAACTAGGGTTAGGAAGTCAGTAACGCTTCAGACCTTGGAAACAGAAAGAAAAAGAAACGCACGCACGCGTGAGAAGAGAAGAGTGGGACTAATAACTCTGTAATATTGATTAGCATAGTTCTGGTAGCAATTAACAAGGATTAGGATTGATTTAAGAGAATGAGAAAACTAGGTCAAAACCTTAGAATTTGATGAATTAACGGTTTGAATAGGTTTAATTGATGTAGAAAGTGTTCCTAGACCTTAGAATATGTTTAGGATGAATTCTGGAATCAGTAGAAGGCTTAGAACCATGAAAATTTGTGAGATTTTGAGAAAATAGCAGTTCTGGCCGCAGCGAAATTCATCGCTCGCCACGGCGAGCAGTGATCCTCGCCTCGCGAGTGATGAGCTTCATCACTCGCCACGGCGAGTACTTATCCCCGCCTCGCGAGTTGCTTCTGGCAGCTCGCCACAGCGAGCACTTTTCTTCGCCTCGCGAGTTGCTTCTGGCAGCTCGCCACGACGAGCTAACCCACTCGCCTCGCGAACACTACCAGTTTTTGGGAGTTGTGAGGGTTGTGCGATCTGTTCCGTGTGGTTGATTTGGAGATGATCCCTGAGTGTTATTTAGGCCTAGTGGTGATGCTGAGAGCCCTGTTCAGAGCCTTTCCAAGTATGGATTGTTGGGTTATGGTAGTAGAGCATGAATTAAGTATTATACCTTGTGCAATTATGATAAAGTTTTATGTTGCCTTGAATTGTAATTGATATAATGATATCATTCTGTTCTTGTGATTTAAATTATGCTGCTGATGTTATTAAACTGAACCGTTATGATATGTGTATATATTATATATGCGATGATAAGTTGTTGTTTAGCTCCAATTTCTTAGATGCATGTTGATAAGATGATTAAGGATAAGTGTTGTTTTGAATTGAGTCCATGCATAGCATACATTGAGCTTAGTCCTCACCATGATAGGAGCTTTGTCCTCCGCACGTTATTTAGGAGCTTTGTCCTCCGCACGTTTTAAAAGTATATTAATACTTATGATGAAGTTTGGTACCACATGCATATAAGGAGTCTAAGAGCATTGTCGCATGGTCATATTTATGATGTCATGTTGTTGATAAAGAATGAATATATGATTACGTGATAAGTGTTATCTATGCTACTTGCTTAAAGATGATATGAAGTTGATTATGTGATTACATGCTAAATGTTATGCAAGAATGCTACTGATGTGTTGATGTTAATTGTTATTCTAAATTATGTTGATTAATATTATTTTGTTATGAAATCTCACCCCTTCTGCTGGAATTGCCGCCTTGTGGGCAAGTGCAGGTGATCGTGCTTAGTGTTCAGGTGGTTCGTGAGTGGCCTTACCTCACAGTGTTGTCTAGGTCGCTCTGATACGTAACGGGATGGGGTTGTCTGATGCATGCTTCATTCTTTACGTGTATTTGATGTTCCTTGCTAACATTTGAGATATTTTATGGGGCCTGCGTGCCAACGTTTAAGAGTTTTTAGTAATATTTCCGCTGTAGAGTTTTTGAAGTAATTGGTTACATCATTATTTAACTGTTTTGGATTATGATTTATGTAATATCCCGTTGTTGTGTTTGCATACTCTGATAATTGTTTAAGAAATTTTTATGTTGGGAAAACGGGGTGTTACAATTGGTATCAGAGCAAGTCGGTCTGTCCGGCCAATTAGAGAGTCTTGTCGAGTTTTAGTAATATTTGTATTACTAAATCTTATGTTGCCGCTACTGTTTGTTGTAGAATATCAGGATGGCTGGAAGGAACGATGCTGCTCTTGCTGCTGCTTTGGAAGCAATGGCTAATGCTGTGGGACAACAACCTAATGCAAATGCTGGCGTGAATGCTGAGACGAGGATGTTGGAGACTTTCATGAGGAATCATCCTCCAACGTTCAAGGGAAGGTATGACCCCGATGGAGCCCAGACGTGGCTTAAGGAGATAGAAAGGATTTTCAGAGTGATGCAGTGCACTGAAGCCCAGCAGGTGCGATTTGGTACACATCAGCTGTCTGAGGAAGCTGATGATTGGTGGGTCAGCGTGTTACCTAGCCTAGAGCAAGATGGAACTGTTGTGACTTGGCCGTGTTCAAAAGAGAGTTTCTGAGGAGGTACTTTCCGGAAGACGTTCGCGGGAAGAAAGAGATCGAGTTCCTTGAGCTGAAGCAAGGAAATATGTCGGTGACCGAGTATGCTGCCAAGTTTGTGGAGTTGGCAAAGTTCTATCCGCACTATGCTGCTGAGACCGCGGAGTTTTCTAAATGCATCAAGTTCGAGAACGGTTTGAGGGCTGATATTAAGAGGGCTATTGGGTACCAACAGATTAGAGTGTTTCCGGATTTGGTAAACAGCTGCAGGATATACGAGGAAGATACCAAGGCTCACTACAAGGTAGTGAACGATCGGAAAGCCAAGGGCCAGCAGAGTCGCCCTAAACCTTATAGTGCCCCTGCTGATAAAGGGAAACAGAGGATGGTCGTTGATAGGCAGACTGCGAGGAAGGGTACCCCTGCTGAGATCGTGTGTTTCAACTGTGGTGTGAAAGGCCACAAGAGCAATGTTTGTCCAGAAGAGATCAAGAAGTGTGTCCGGTGTGGCAAGAAGGGTCACTTAGTAGCTGATTGCAAGCGTAATGATATCGTGTGCTTCAATTGCAACGAAGAGGGTCATATTGGTTCCCAGTGTAAACAGCCGAAGAGGGCGCCTACTACGGGTCGAGTTTTTGCCCTGACTGGTACTCAGACAGACAGTGATGATCGTTTGATCAGAGGTACTTGCTATATTAATAATACTCCTTTAGTTGCTATTATTGATACTGGTGCTACACATTGCTTTGTTGCTTTAGACTGTGTTTCTGCTTTGAGTCTTGCTATGTCTGATATGAATGGAGAGATGGTTGTCGAAACTCCAGCTAAGGGTTCGGTGACTACTTCTCTCGTATGTTTGAGTTGTCCTTTGTCTATGTTGGGTCGCGATTTTGAGATGGATTTAGTTTGTCTACCTTTAAGCGGTATGGATGTAATTCTGGGTATGAATTGGTTAGAGTACAACCACGTTCTTATCAATTGTTTTCGCAAGACGGTGCATTTCTCGTCTCCTGAAGAGGAAAGTGGTGCTGAATTCTTATCTACTAAACAGCTGAAGCAACTAGAACGTGATGGTATGTTGATGTTTTCGTTGATGGCTTCTTTATCTTTAGAGAATCAAGCAGTGATCAATAAATTGCAAGTGGTATGCGACTTTCTTGAAGTTTTCCCAGATGAAATTCCTGATGTGCCTCTAGAGAGGGAAGTCGAGTTTTCTATTGATCTTGTTCCTGGAACTAAGCCGGTGTCGATGGCACCTTATCGTATGTCTGCTTCCGAATTAGCGGAATTGAAGAAACAGTTGGAAGATTTACTCGAGAAGAAATTCGTTAGACCAAGTGTGTCACCTTGGGGAGCGCCAATGTTGCTAGTAAAGAAGAAAGATGGTAGTATGAGGCTATGTATTGATTATCGGCAGTTGAACAAGGTAACTATCAAGAATAGGTATCCACTACCGAGAATTGACGATTTGATGGATCAGTTAGTGGGTGCACGTGTTTTCAGTAAGATTGACTTGAGGTCGGGTTATCATCAGATTAAAGTAAAAGATGAGGATATGCAGAAGACAGCTTTCAGAACGCGTTATGGCCATTATGAGTACAAGGTTATGCCTTTTGGAGTTACTAATGCACCGGGAGTATTTATGGAGTATATGAATCGCATCTTCCACGCATTTCTGGATCGGTTCGTAGTTGTATTTATTGATGATATTCTGATTTACTCCAAGACTGAGGAAGAGCATGTTGAGCATCTGAAGATTGTCTTGCAAGTGTTGAAAGAAAAGAAGCTTTATGCCAAATTGTCTAAGTGTGAATTCTGGTTGAAAGAAGTGAGTTTCCTTGGTCATGTTATCTCTAGTGATGGTATTGCAGTAGATCCGTCTAAGATTGAGGCCATATCGCAATGGGAGACTCCGAAGTCAGTTACTGAGATTAAGAGCTTTTTGGGTTTAGCTGGTTATTATAGAAGGTTTATTGAAGGATTCTCCAAGTTAGCTCTTCCGTTGACCCAGTTGACTTGTAAAGGTAGAGCTTTTGTTTGGGATGTGCAATGTGAGAACAGTTTCAACGAGTTGAAGAAGCGTTTGACGACTGCTCCAGTTTTGATTTTGCCGAAGCCAGATGCGCCATTTGTAGTGTATTGTGATGCGTCCAAGTTGGGTTTGGGAGGTGTGCTTATGCAAGAAGGTAAAGTGGTAGCTTATGCTTCAAGACAGTTGAGGATTCATGAGAAGAATTACCCGACGCATGATTTGGAATTAGGAGCTGTGGTTTTTGTATTGAAGATGTGGAGACACTACTTATATGGTGCGAGATTTGAAGTGTTCAGTGATCACAAGAGCTTGAAGTATCTTTTCGATCAGAAGGAATTGAATATGAGGCAAAGAAGATGGCTAGAACTTTTGAAGGACTTCGACTTTGGGTTGAATTATCATCCGGGTAAAGCGAATGTGGTAGCTGATGCTTTGGGTAGGAAGACCTTGCATATGTCTGCCATGATGGTTAAGGAGTTCGAATTACTTGAGCAATTTATAGATTTGAGTTTGGTTTGTGAAAGGACGCCCCAGAGTGTGAAGCTAGGGATGCTGAAGATTGATAGTGACTTCTTGATGAATATAAGAGAGGCACAGAAAGAAGATGTCAAGTTTGTGGACTTAATGGTTGCTGGTAATCAGACTGAAGGTAGTGATTTTCAAGTCGATGATCAGGGAGTGTTGAGATTCCGAGGTAGGATTTGCATTCCTGACAATGAAGAGATTAAGAAGATGATTCTTGAAGAGAGTCACAGAAGTAGCTTGAGTATTCACCCGAGAGCTACGAAGATGTATCATGATTTGAAGAAGTTGTTTTGGTGGTCTGGATTGAAACGTGATGTGGCACAGTTTGTGTATGCTTGTTTAGTTTGCCAGAAGTCGAAAATTGAGCATCAGAAACCGGCTGGCATGATGGTGTCTTTAGATGTGCCGGAGTGGAAATGGGATAGTATATCCATGGATTTTGTGACTAGTTTGCCGAATACTCCAAGAGGGAATGATGCCATTTGGGTTATTGTTGATCGATTGACGAAGTCGGCTCATTTCCTACCGATTAATATTAGTTTTCCTGTTGCCCAGTTGGCAGAGATTTATATCAAGGAGATTGTGAGATTGCATGGTGTTCCTTCGAGCATTGTATCAGATAGAGATCCAAGATTTACTTCTAGATTTTGGAAAAGTTTGCAAGAGGCTTTGGGTTCTAAGTTGAGATTGAGTTCGGCGTATCATCCGCAGACAGATGGTCAGTCGGAGAGGACAATTCAGTCGCTTGAGGATTTGTTGAGAGTTTGTGATAGTCATCTTCCGTTAATCGAGTTCACATACAATAATAGTTATCATTCTAGTATTGGAATGGCACCTTTTGAGGCTTTGTACGGTCGGAGGTGCAGAACTCCGTTGTGTTGGTTTGAGTCAGGTGAAAGAGTGGTTTTAGGACCGGAGATTGTTCAGCAAACTACTGAGAAGGTTAAGATGATTCAAGAGAAAATGAAAGCGTCGCAGAGTCGACAAAAGAGTTACCATGATAAGCGAAGGAAAGATCTTGAGTTTCAGGAAGGAGACCACGTGTTTTTAAGGGTCACGCCTATGACTGGTGTTGGACGTGCGTTGAAGTCAAAGAAGTTGACTCCGAGATTTATTGGCCCGTATCAGATATCAGAGAGAGTTGGGACGGTGGCGTACCGAGTTGGGTTACCACCGCATCTTTCGAATTTACATGATGTTTTCCATGTGTCGCAGCTTCGGAAGTATGTTCCGGATCCATCTCATGTGATCCAGAGCGATGATGTGCAAGTTAGAGACAACCTTACGGTGGAGACTTTACCGATAAGGATTGATGATCGGAAAGTGAAGACGTTGAGAGGCAAGGATATACCTCTCGTCAGAGTCGTTTGGTCGGGAGCGACTGGTGAAAGCTTGACTTGGGAGCTTGAGAGTAAGATGTTGGAGTCTTATCCATAGTTATTTGCTTGAGGTAATTTTCGAGGACGAAAATCTTTTAAGTGGGGGAGAGTTGTAACGCCCACGTTCGTTTTGTTATTTATTTAAATCGAGTTTAGGTGATTATATTATATTTATATAATATATAAGTGTTTTGATATGTTTTGATATGTTTTGATGTGTTTTGATATATTTTGGATGATTTGGTGATAAGATATAATGCTAAGGATAAGGTTAAGAGACTTATTTTATTGTTAAATAAAATAAGATTTGAAAAGAAAATAAAATATTTAGTTGTGGGTTAGTTTTGGATTTTAGAGAGTTATGTGGGAGAAAAAGTAAATAAGATAAGATTTGTTGGCAGTATAAATAAGGCAACTAGGGTTAGGAAGTCAGTAACGCTTCAGACCTTGGAAACAGAAAGAAAAAGAAACGCACGCACGCGTGAGAAGAGAAGAGAAGGAGAGCTGCGATTTGCTGCTTCAATCCAGGTAAGGGTGGGACCAATAACTCTGTAATATTGATTAACATAGTTCTGGTAGCAATTAACAAGGATTAGGATTGATTTAAGAGAATGAGAAAACTAGGTCAAAACCTTAGAATTTGATGAATTAACGGTTTGAATAGGTTTAATTGATGTAGAAAGTGTTCCTAGACCTTAGAATATGTTTAGGATGAATTCTGGAATCAGTAGAAGGCTTAGAACCATGAAAATTTGTGAGATTTTGAGAAAATAGCAGTTCTGGCCGCAGCGAAATTCATCGCTCGCCACGGCGAGCAGTGATCCTCGCCTCGCGAGTGATGAGCTTCATCACTCGCCACGGCGAGTACTTATCCCCGCCTCGCGAGTTGCTTCTGGCAGCTCGCCACAGCGAGCACTTTTCTTCGCCTCGCGAGTTGCTTCTGGCAGCTCGCCACGACGAGCTAACCCACTCGCCTCGCGAACACTACCAGTTTTTGGGAGTTGTGAGGGTTGTGCGATCTGTTCCGTGTGGTTGATTTGGAGATGATCCCTGAGTGTTATTTAGGCCTAGTGGTGATGCTGAGAGCCCTGTTCAGAGCCTTTCCAAGTATGGATTGTTGGGTTATGGTAGTAGAGCATGAATTAAGTATTATACCTTGTGCAATTATGATAAAGTTTTATGTTGCCTTGAATTGTAATTGATATAATGATATCATTCTGTTCTTGTGATTTAAATTATGCTGCTGATGTTATTAAACTGAACCGTTATGATATGTGTATATATTATATATGCGATGATAAGTTGTTGTTTAGCTCCAATTTCTTGGATGCATGTTGATAAGATGATTAAGGATAAGTGTTGTTTTGAATTGAGTCCATGCATAGCATACATTGAGCTTAGTCCTCACCATGATAGGAGCTTTGTCCTCCGCACGTTATTTAGGAGCTTTGTCCTCCGCACGTTTTAAAAGTATATTAATACTTATGATGAAGTTTGGTACCACATGCATATAAGGAGTCTAAGAGCGTTGTCGCATGGTCATATTTATGATGTCATGTTGTTGATAAAGAATGAATATATGATTACGTGATAAGTGTTATCTATGCTACTTGCTTAAAGATGATATGAAGTTGATTATGTGATTACATGCTAAATGTTATGCAAGAATGCTACTGATGTGTTGATGTTAATTGTTATTCTAAATTATGTTGATTAATATTATTTTGTTATGAAATCTCACCCCTTCTGCTGGAATTGCCGCCTTGTGGGCAAGTGCAGGTGATCGTGCTTAGTGTTCAGGTGGTTCGTGAGTGGCCTTACCTCACAGTGTTGTCTAGGTCGCTCTGATACGTAACGGGATGGGGTTGTCTGATGCATGCTTCATTCTTTACGTGTATTTGATGTTCCTTGCTAACATTTGAGATATTTTATGGGGCCTGCGTGCCAACGTTTAAGAGTTTTTAGTAATATTTCCGCTGCAGAGTTTTTGAAGTAATTGGTTAAATCATTATTTAACTGTTTTGGATTATGATTTATGTAATATCCCGTTGTTGTGTTTGCATACTCTGATAATTGTTTAAGAAATTTTTATGTTGGGAAAACGGGGTGTTACATACACCTCCTTTGACATTTCACATATGACTCAACATGACTATGATGCATGGACACAAGCAAAGACTCGACAATGCAAACTCACCTAACATATGTATTCACCAACATCATTGTAAAAGTACACCTCCATTTACATTGATTAATTGACCACCAATTACATCATCAAGTATTTACGTCCACACCATCAACAAGTCATAATTCAATAAGAGTCATCAACATATTTCAATACATACTTACACCATCAAGTCATCACCAATAGCATGCAAGAAAATTCACCAACAACATATATGCACATATACATATATAATTCACCAACATCTTCATCATAGTAATTCAAAAAGCATCATCATGATTATTAACAAACATCACCATAATCAACACCAAAATGTACTCATGTCCATTATCAACATTCACATCAATATCAACAATGTAACGCCCACTTTGAATTATTTTAGTTATTTAATTATTTGAAGAGTCTATATATATATTATGAGATGTGCAGGATTAAGATTTATGTGATTTTATACGATGTGGTGACTTATTTTATTGTTTAATAAAATAAGATTTGAAAATAAAATAAATATTAAGATGTGGGGTTGTTTTGGGATTTTAGAGAGTTTTGTGGGAGAAAGAGTAAATAAGATAAGATATGATGAGAGCATAAATAAGGAAATTAGGTCAAGAGTTGTCAGTACGTATGTTTTTGGAGAAAAAGGGAGAAAAGGCAATAGGAGAGAAGAGACCAGAGAGTTGCGATTTTCTGCATTCTTAAGGTAAGGGTGAGCCTAGCATACAATTCTATTAAGCCTGTAATTCATATGATTATATCTAACAAGTGTAGGGATAGTTTTTGAGGAATTGAGAATTAGGTTAAAAGTGAAGAATTGATGATTAATTAAGGAGGAAATGTAGAATTGATGTAGAAACTGTTTACAGAACATAGAATAACCTTAATGCTAATGTTTCAGTCGAATTTGGGGTTAAACATGGTGAAAATTGGGATTTTTGTTGAAAAAGTTCGTAATCCCGTACCCTGTTCTGTCATCGTTCGCCAGGCGAGAATCGTAGCTCGCCACGGCGAGCATGCCTTCATCGCTCGCCAGGCGAGCAACCCAGCTCGCCATAGCGAGAGACCCGTAATGCTTCGCCAGGCGAGCAATCCAACTGGCCATGGCGAGAGACCTGTAATCGCCCGTGAGGCGAGCTGTAGAGCTCGCTATAGCGAGCTGTGTTGTGACAGACTGTCACGTTTTCTTTGTTTGCGATCTGTTTCGCACGGGCTGTTGCGAGTTGACCCTTGGGTAGGAATGGAAGTTAATTACATTATTAATGAAGACCTGTAAAGCTATTATATGATGATTGAATGTTTCTGCCATTGATTTGTGAATCGTATATGCATTATGTGAAATATATGTGAAGTATACGTGATATTTGAGATGATGTTTGCATTGATATTGTTATATCCTGTGATTTTTTATTGCTGCCATGTTGCTGTTTACATTAAATAAAGTTGCATGTGTCGGTCTATGATGTGAGATGATTTTCCAAATTGTTGGAGTCATATAAGACGTGTCATGATGTCTAAGTTGTAACAAATTGAGTCCATGCATACTCATTTAAAGATGAGGGCTCATGCCCTGGAGCTTTTGCTCAACAGAGATGGGGGCTTATGCCCTGGAGCTTTTGCTCAATAGCGACGAGGGCTTATGTCCTGGGAGTATATTTATGCTCAAAGCGACGAGGGATTATGCCCTGGATTGGTACCACATACATGATTAAGATGATAGAGTTGCATAGTCGAGTTAGAGTTGCATTGTCATGTTGTTAAGTCGTGTTCATGAAGTTGATTATGATGTTGATGATGATGTTGATTATGATGCTATATGTTTAATTATTACGATGTTGATGATGATATTATGTTGTTTGATATAATTGTTAAATTATATGCCTAATATTGTTGTTATGTGAATCTCACCCCTTCTGCTTGAAAATGTTGCTCTTCGTATGGGTAACTTGCAAGTAATCAAGAATAGGTGCAGTCGTGTGAGGTTTTGCCTCGGTTGTGTCTTAGGTGCTCTGATACGTAACGGGATGGGAGCCTCTTTTTCGCTTTTCTATTCCTTTACGTATTACTTATGAAGTTTTATGATATTGTGGTTGAAATGGATTTATGAGGTTTTTATGATGAGGCCTGCGTGCCAAGACTATTATGTTATCATATTTATTCCGCTGCAAAGTTTTGAAATATTACGATGACTATTTCTGAAGAATAAATTGTTATTTATTCATATTTGAGATTTTTGAGAAATGTGACATTCCGTTATGTGAAAACTCTGATATTTTTAAGAAATTTTTATGTTGGGAAAACAGGATGTTACAAACAACACCACCACAAATCAACAACTTCATATAATTTCTCATAATTCAAGTAAAGGAGAAAAATACAACACGTTATGATAAACATCATATTCAACACCTAGAAATCATTCACACATCTTCATATAATTATATCAAACTATTTCAAAAATATTTGCAAGGTAATCGGGCTTAAAGATTAAATTCAATCAAGTTCGTCTCATATTTCACAAATTTAAAACAACTAAGACAATTGAACCAAAGACTAAGCAAATAACTCAATTGCCTCAACTATGTATACACATTAATGACATATGAGTGTAGGTGTACATACATGTGCGTTTCACCGGCCAAATACGACAAAATCATTAAAATCACAAAGTTCGTCTCACTTTATCATTTCGCAAAACCAAAACATTTTTCAAAAGAAAATCAAGTTTGATTCAACAAGACATAGGTTAAATACTCTTAAACACCTTAATAGAACTCCTAATACTTAAGTTTTGAAGTTTGGAAACAAACCATAAGTTTTGGGTTGACATGGAAATAGTTATGCTAAGTTTTCCTTAAAGTTTCTCCAAGACCCACTTGGAGTGTTTTTATCATAACTTAAAATCCACAAAACATTTTCAAGTCAAACTAAAGTCATTGGAAAGCTAACAAAATTATCTAAAACTTTTATTTTTACAACAATTAATCATGAAATTACCCATGAATAAACAACAACATCATTCTTCATCAATTTTGTACAAACACAAAGTATACCATGTCATCGTGATTTTTGGGGAAGGTTAAAATTGAGAAAACCCTTAGAAATTCTACGTTCGGGGCAATTTTCACTACGGGAAGGTGTTAGGCACCCGTAATGACTATAGTACTCTATAGGAGCCGTTTTTCTAGATTTGTCTTTTACGCTTTATTTTAAATGCTATTTTTCGAAAAAAAAGTTGTTTTTAAGAATGGGGAGAAGAAATGTTTGGATTTATTTTTTATTGGACTTGGAGAGATTTTGGTCTCTTGCCTACATACCCTTTTAAGGGATCAAACTCCATGTAGTTCTCTTCCAGAAAAGTTTTTTGTGGGTTAGTTTGTTTTTAATTTTGAAAATGATTTTGAAGAAAAGATAAGAGGCCTTAAAGGCATGAGATTGGAGAAAAGTGAGGTTGTTTCAATTGTTTAGAGAAAAAGAGTTAAAGTTGGAATTTAGGATTTATTTACATTTTTGATTAAGAAAATAAAGGAAAAAGGTTATGGAGTTTTGACTCCAAGATTATTGCGAAAATGGTTTTCAAGTGAGGTGTTATTTGTTTCGTTTTTGGAAAAGCATAATATTTTTCTAAGTATCACGCTTCCTAAGCATACATCTAGCGGTAAATCATACAACGTGTGTGCGTGTCGGTGCTTGTGTCGGTGTACATCATCATAGTGTCCATTGTCCTTTACATTTGGCCCTAATTTACATTCTATGGTCTTGAAAGGAAGCAAAACTACCCTAAAATGTTACATGGAAATTAATGGAAAATTGCATAAAAGAGTTAAAGAAAAGAATGAATGTAATGCAAAGCTTGCACTATGAATGAGACATACAATAGGATGGTTAGTAGACAACATATAGAATGGTAGAGAAATAGGTAAAGAATGAAGGATAAAATGATAGGAACACCTAGCAAGAAGGCAATTCAACACATAGTGAAAAATAATAGTCAAATATGGTAAAAGAATGCACAAAACCTAGATGTGAAATCTTTCTAACACATGACCTAAAATATCTATCCTAGCATGATTTTAGAGACTTATTTCAAGTATAGGAATGTGAATTACAAGGAAACTTTGGGTAAAAAATCATCACATATGCACATTTCCACTTTTAAACCATTCAAGTTACTTGCAACACAAGAAATCAAGACCTAAACACCCAATAGTAGCAATGGTATAGAATCATGAGCAAAAATTATCACAAAAATCATATCACAAGCACTGAGATCATGTGGCATTGAATTGGCACAAAAATCATGCAAGAAATTCCACAAAGAACACAAAGATATTCAAATCAAGAGGAATAATTGGCACACATATTTTTTTATCCATTTCAAAATGTAAAAATACCACAAAACAGTTAAAAATGCATCAAGAAACACATAGCAATTTTTAGGAATTTTTTTGGTAAGAAACTTAACACACACAGGGGTTCAGGTAGCAAAAATATAGGTGCAATTAGCAAGGAATTCAAAAGAACTGAAAATAAGCAAGAAAGGCCTACGCTACCCCGCCCAAACCCACACACCTGATGGATCCAGATCTCCATAACGCTTCAGAAGCGTTGGATTGATCCAGATCCATCTGGATCTAGATCAAACGGCTGAAAGCAAAGGAGAATGGACCGGGTTTGGATCAACCCGGTTCGCGCGCTTATATAAAAGGAGGAGCAACCCGGTTCGTTCATTTTCTTCTTCTCTTCTCTCTCTACCTCCCTTCTCCGTTCGTCTTTCTCTCTTCTCCGGTTCAAAACCCTAACCCTAACTTTCATAATCCAACCCAGAACGCCATGAATCATAGCTTAAAAGCTTCGTCTAGTTGTTCTAATCACGAATATACCATTGAAATACACACGCACCAACTGAAATGATGTAGATCTTGAAGTTTTGTCACGGTTTCGAATGGTTTTGGTTCTTGTGCTTTCCATTCAAGTCTCGTTCAAAACGAGTTTGTTTATGGATTCTTCGGTTTACAACGATTGATATTCGTTGTAAACCTTGGATTTTTTTAGGGTTTCTATGATTTTGAACCAAAACTCTTCGAAACCGTTATGGATCTACATCAACTGGGATTCGTTGTTGTTTATGAGTATGAAGAGGTAAGTTCTTTGATTTTCACCTGGTTTTATTCGGAGATTCGATCTAGAGTCTTCAGAAATCTTTGGATTAGATTCTGTTTGTTGATCTTTGGCTTGAAATCCGGAAATAAACCGGTGATTCTTTCGTTCTTCTTCTTCTCCGGTTCAGAACTTTGAAATTCTTTCCCTCTTCTTCTCAAAATCTTGCCTCTGTGATCGTACCGAGTTCGTTACCACTGGTGATGAATTTGGTGCTCGAATTGCAGAGGAAGCGATTCAGTGATGAAGATTCAACATCGAATCTCTGAGAATTGCTACGAATTTCACTGAATTTGGATTGGATTTGGTTCTGGAAATAGCTAGGGTTTATGCATCGTTCTGAATTCTTGTGATTTTCTGGGTTTGGATGGATTTTGATCGTAACTGAAAGGAGAGAGAAAGCTATGAACTGTTTGTGTGACGTGGCTTGAATTTTGTGGTCCTCTTCTCTAACCTGCACAGTGGCGTGGCCTTATATAGGCTTCCATGTGGCCTTTGAACCAATGGGTGTGCGCCACCTGTCCTTGAACTGCTTGCGTGGCTCTGGACTAAATTTGACTTAAGGACCAATTTGCAAATAATCAAAAGCTAAAGGACTGTTCTGCAAAAAAAATAAGAAAACTGGACTGATCTGTAATTAAAAGAATTGGCCTGACTTGCAATTAGAAGAAAAGAAAGAAAGAAAATAAAAAATAAAGTTTGGACTGATTTGCAATTAAACATAAAACTTGGACTAAATTGTAAAAAGTAAAATAAAACTGGTAAAAAATGTAATTTGAAAACAATGTAAAGTGAAACAGTTAAAAAATGACGAAACGGACTAAAACGAACAAATTACCAAAATGAGGTATTTTAAAATACCTCTCTGCTCAAAAATCATTTAATGTGAAAATACCAAAATGCCCCTAAGGACTAAAACGACTCAGACTGACTCAAACTGACTCAGATGCAAAACTAAGATCATTTTTTGGACAAAGTTTGATTAATGATTCATGCAGACTAGTTGAAAAGACTCAGGGACAAACTGTAGGGACTAAAATGGGTTCAACTGCAGGAAATGACCAAAATACCCTTTTTGTATGATTTTTATGCAATAATTTGGAATAAAATGCAAGAAAATGTGCAATAGTTTTAGAAACTTTCTTTGAGGACTTGTAATGCAAGAAAAGCACTTTGGATGATTTTGTATGCAAGAAAATTTAAAGACAGAAACAGTAACATATGCAGTTGAAGTACAGTAGTAAATCGCAGAGTAATACACAGTGAATTGAAGAGTATCAGAAATAGAGAAGAAATTTGAACGAGTATTTTTAGGTCCAAAATGAGGGTATGACATACCCATATATACATTTCAAGCATGCAAATTCAACATCAACAACATAATTATCATGTAATTCACATACTTAAACATGACATCAAAATTAGTACGAATTTCCACAACTAAGCTCAAATAATCACTTATTCAATTAAGCACTTAAGCATAAAATTAGGGAAGAAATTAAACTAAGAGATTATGGTTGAATTCTAACCCCCTTACCTTAATTTCCAAGAATTCTAGCTTTAGCCTCCTAGAATCCTCAACCCCTTCTTGATCTTCAAGTTTTTCTCTTCTCTTCCTCTAGTTCTCTCTCTCTCTCTCTCTCTCTCTCTCTCTCTCTCTCTCTCTCTCTCTCTCTCTCTCTCCTCTTTTTAAGATTGGGAAATGAATGCTTTAACCCTAATTTCTCTTAAGGCATGGGTTATAAAGACTCACAACTACTAATGGGCCTAACCCTCAAAATGGTTTATGGGCTCAAAGCTTTAATTAATCAATTCCACAAGTTTCTACTCGCTTACAATAAAAATAACGAATTAACACCGGCTCTTAATTAATTATCACAACCTACTAACAATTTAATAAAAATAATGATTCCCACTTGAAACACTAAAAATAATCCTCAAATCGAATTTACTAAATTACCCTTGCTCGCTAAAATGACAAAAATACCCTTCTACACGAAAACCCACAAAATTACACCCAAAGATAAATAATCACACACAAGCACGTATAAACACATATTAAACAATTAAAAATAAAACTAACGAAAAATCGGGCTGTTACAAATTAGGTTTGACTTAAAATTGCTATTTTTGATTTTGAGTTATTGTGAAAATAGTACAAGTATGTCTTGATGCATTTTATGAAATTTCGGCATAACTATTTTCAGTGAACCCAAAAGGTTATAGTTTGGTCCCAAACCCTAAAACTTGATTACTAGGAGTTTAATTAGGATGTGTAGGAGTAATTAATCGATGATATGATAGATAAACTTGGTTTTGTTTTGAAAATGAATTGGTTTTGCAAAATGAAGGAAAATGATACGAACTGTGTGAAACTTTGGAATTAATCGAAATTGGCCTATGATGCCTTTATGCATAAGCTACTGGGATCATATATGAGTAGTGTATGTTCTTGGTTGAAGTTTTTGATCATGTTTACCTTGTTGTGTTGAATTTATTAAAAAATGTAGGCAATTATAGAAATAGACGAACTTTGTTAAAGTATGGCTTCTTGACCGAATAACTTGCAAATGGTTTTATATTCATCATGATATTATAGAATAAGAACGAATCAATGTTAGTTGGGTGTTTAATACAATGAATGTCGTGATGTGGTTAGATGCCCGTCTTTTATGTGAAATGTGACTTTGAACTTTATTGTTTTCCTTGAGGTGATAGTTGTTGATAATAATCCTTTGGTGATTTTAATTTAATGATTTGATGATGACTCTTGTTGAATTATGACTTGTGAATTATTAAGTGAACGTGTTTCTTTTTTGTGATGACTATTTGATGAATGTTTGGTGATTAATATGATTGTTATGATGATGCTTGTTGATGATTATGATGATGATTATGTTGATGTTTGATGATGATTATAATGATGATTATGTTGGTGTTTGCTGATGATTGTGATGATGATTATGATGATGTTGATGTTTGATGATGATTATGATGATGATTTTAATAATGATGAATTCTTATTGGCGACGAATTATTACATGCAAAAGGTGATGATATTGGCGACGAACGCATGTATATAAAATGTTGATGTTGATTGTTGGTGATTTGTTGTGTGAACGTATGCATTGTCGAGTCATATGTTCATGCATTCATAAATCGGATATTTATATCCATATTAGAGATGACCGGATAGTTATATCCATATTGGTGATGACTCGAATACTTTGTATTCATATTGGCGATGAAAATGATATAGATGTATCTTGAGGTGTCGACCTTGGTGATGACCAGTACCACATGCATATAGAGTCGTGTCTAGGCGCATTGCATAACTTGATAGGTGTCATACTTGCTTATGTGCATTGGTGAATTATGTGAATTAGTTGAATATGTGCATGATGATTATGTGCTTGGTGAGCCTTGGTGATTATGTGTATCAGTAAACTTAGTGAATTATGTACTTGATAATGTTTGGTTATTTTTGGTGATGCTTGTAAACTTGGTAATTTTAACTAATGATGTTTATTTTGGTGAAAAATAATGAAGTGTGAATTATATGTGATTTGATGATCTCTTTGGTGACGATGATTTCCTTGCTGATACTTTTGAAATGTTGAATTGCATTTGTTGAGTTAATTAGGCTAAATGAGGAATAAGATGAGTAATTCTTATGTTGATAGATGTTATTAATGATGAGTTTTGGCGATGATTTAAAGTATGAATATACTTGATGTATTATGATTGAGGTAGGACAATATGATTTGCGTTGAATAATAGATAATATTCATGTGGAGTTAGTATTGTAGGAATGTTGAGTATGTATATGTGATATGCATGAATCCTTGAATGTTTATGTTTGATTATACTTTAATTATGGAACGTGAACTAACCCCCAGTGATCGTTTGATTGACCGCCTACCTTATTCGTATGGATGGGTAGACAGCGTGCATGAGTAGTTTGCGTTAGCATGGTGAGTTGTTCGAGGTCAGCTTTGAAGCTACCTCGTTTTGCATTTGGAGTCTTATAGTGTCGGCTCTGATTTAGGGGTGTCTGTCTGTTTATTTTTAGTTATGACTTGTGGAGATTTTATTCACTCATTATGTTGAGTTGACATTTTATATTGGGTTAATAGTGCTTTACCCCCCTGTAATATAGGTCATTTCCGGTTTTTGTATTTTTTTTGTTTTGAATTTCATCCTTGTAATTTGAAGACTTTTTAATTTTTGGACCTTCATGGAAAATTTCACCCCTATAATTTGAGAAAATTTAGGTTTACCCACTTGTAATTTGAGCAAATTTTGGTTTACCCACCCTGTTAATTTGAGCAAATTTTGATTTACCCCCTGCCATATCTTCGATTTTGTACAGTCAAAATTCATGAAGGTCCAAAATCAAAAATCTTCAAGTTACAAGGACGAAATATTTTTTTTTTACAGGGGTGAAACTGAAATTGACTTATATTACACGGGGGTAAAACACTATTAACCCTTTTATATTTGGTGATGTAGTATGATTACGTGATATGGCTATTTTAGAGATGTTTATTTAACTGATGATGTGCTTATACTATTATTCTGTTGCGATGTTTGAGAAAATTATTTATGCATGTTAAACTTATAGAAGAAGTAGCATCTAAATCCTTGCATGATTTGTATTATTTGCGTAATTTATCGCTTCAAGGGTTTAGGGTGTTACAGTTGCCACCTATGTGCCATGTGTATGTTCTTGCACAATCAGTGAATACCACGCAGCGTGAGTTAAGTTGCGCAGGGTACTTTCGTCTATTTAATTGGGAGGGATTGTTTTTTATGGGAGAAGAGCAATATTCTTTAGTTATTCATATGTGCCATGTGTAATTGATTTTGCATGTGAAAGAGAATTTGTGAGCTATTTTACTATCTTTCATTAATAAAATGAGATATAAAAGTTAAGTCTATAATAAAAAAAAATTAACATCAAACATTCATTGGTATCGGAAACGACTAATAATTTAGAGCAAATTTTCTTTCAAAAATAACTTATAATTTGAGACGGATCGAATACATTTTATGGCCTTTGACCTAAACCATCAACCAGTTATAAAATCATGTAGCCTCTCTCAATATATCTGATTTACCTTCCAAGAGAATGATCTTGACTCCTTATTAATTTGGGATCATCCTATACAATAGGTACTAGGTACATATACTAGCTATAGGAGTTGTGCTACAACATGTTACCCGTCATAATATTACTAAAAAACACCAACAAAGAATTCATCTATCATTATTCAAGTACCCATTTATTCAACACAAACTCAATTAAAGGAGAAAACCACAACCATAGGTATAAGCTAAGAATTTTGACGGGAGAAGTATCATCCATTCATATCATCCAAACAGTAAAAGTATCCAACCATAAATATTAAAATATAAAGGAATGTACTTTTTCAAACAAAAACAAAATACTCCATGAGTTTATTGTCACCTTAACAATTGGTGATTTATAAAAACAAAAACGATGTTTTACTAAAAAAACAGATACTTATCCTTTAGTGTCAAACGAGCGAAGCAAGTTATTGTGAGCTTCTGCAAGGAACTTTTCCACGCGAATTCTCATTTTTTCAGCTTTTTGTTTTTTCTTCTTAGCAATATTCCCCTGAAATTTTTATAAGCATATATAATATTATGTTAGCTAGTACTTAATATAAGACTTTTCACTTAAATTACGTTTTTAAATCTAATTAAGGGGACATTTATGGAGACTCATTTTTTTTATCGGATGAAATCAATGTAAATAGAACACTTTAAAAATAAATTTCATATAAAATGGTGAGACCCATGTTAATTTCATCCAATAGAAACGTGAGTGTTAAAGATAATGTATTAGAAATGGTGTTTATGATATTTATAAAAAAGACAAATAAATATGAAATAATATGTGTTTGTCTTCAACGAAATTACGAGGCTTATTAAAAAACATTCTCATCTTGAAACAAATATAGAGATGAAGTATGATGTATGTTAGTACTTCAAATATCATGTTATTATATTTTTAATATTATATTTATATTTATCCGATCATGATTAGCAAGCATATATAGTGCTAAAAGTCGTAGCACCAACAACACTTTAAACCACATCACTATTAACAATTAAAAATCAATTAAACTAGCTAATATGTCCTAAACTTTTTAATATTACATCTTAAAACAATGTTAAACATAACATACAAGTATAAGAGTTAATACTTTATTTATTCACAAAAAGGGTACTCACATCAACTTCTTTTTCATCATTGATAATTTCTTTTCCTTTGCCTTCTCTTTTTCTCTTGCGCTCTGGCATTGTTCCATCTTTCTCATATTTCTCAACACCTTTAAAGGAGCGACAAGTAAACCCTTCCTTCTTATGATGATAAAACTACAACACAACAATTATTATTTAATTAAATTTTGATCTTGTCAATAAAAAAAATAACATATGCTTAGTACATGTTCAAAATGTTACATTAACAATAGTTCGGAATATGTCCAAACTGTGTTTTCGTAGAGACTACAATACGATAAAAATTAATTTCCCTAAAAAAACGCAAGCTATTCCTCTAGCAATTATTATACCGCTAAAAGTTGTTGAAATTGAAATTTTTGGATTAAGTGATCCAAAGAATAAGACCAAAAGAAATTGAGAAAAAATCAATAATCCAAAATATTTAATTTAATTCTTCAATTATATTCATGAATGTGTATGATTATTTTACCGTAAAAAGAAAAATAATTTTAATGGGGTTTTCTAAAAAAAAATAAAGTATAATAAATTGACCTAAGAAGTAGAAATTATTTTATAGGTTTATTTAGTTTTACAATGAAGTAGAATTTCAAAAGTTTACATTTTAAATTGTAATTCTAATACAAACCTTATCAATCCTAATTCCATTGCTTCGTGGTCGCTCTTCAACTTCCCACCTATCAATCAATTCAGCTGGAAATTTTTTGGGGCCTCTCGTTTTTCTTGTTGATTCAGTAGATGGACTTACAATCTAAACCCATAAAAATTAAAACAAAATTGAAGTTAGAAAACATTTAAGTGGAGGAATATTAAAATTTGAAATGAAATCAAATTTACCTTCCTCGTTGGAGCAGTCACGATGGCAGCATCATTGCTATCATCACTATTATCCTCATTGCTACTGTTATCAGCATCTGGAGATATCCATGATATTGGATCAGCATAAAATACTTTGTCATTCTGCATTTACAATATAACACAAGCAACGAACATAGTTAACCCATGCATGTCTACAAAGCATTAATTTAATTCATTCTATTAAATAAGAAAATCTATTTGGGATTTAATTTATCTAACTATATATGTATGACGGATATCAAATTATTCGACAAATGTTATAAGAAAGTTTAATTTGTAGATATTTCTAACTCATTTGGATTTGTCTGGTGTTGTTGGTGTCATTGAAAAAGATAGACATGGTTTGTTGTAATTTGAAATTCACACATTTATACATATTCTTCTAATGAAAATCAAAATTTCATAATAAATATCGTTCATAATTTACAAATATTAACGCAATAAAAAAAACATGAAGAAAAACACTAATATACTATTTTATCTAATTTATCATGCACAAATGATCTTACATGATTTATATAGAACTGTATACTAGAATTGAACGAAAATCTATGAATATGCGATGTTTAATTTATGAAAAAATCACATATTAAAACAAAATTTAAAGGGTGGAAATGACATAATGAAAAGTTAAAAACTAAAATATGTGTGAGAATAAGAATAGGCATTATTGAAAATAATGTAACAATTACACTCAATTTCTACCTCTCCTGCAAAAATCTTTTCATTCGATTTTGGATTTGATGCCATAGGTACTCACAAGAGAAACCAAACTTCAAATTTTGAAAAAAAAGTTCTTTGAAATGAAGAATACGAAAGATCTCTTTTATAATAGAATTTTATATATTTGTTAATTATTTATATATATATGAGTCAAAATATACATTTAAAAAATATTATATGTATTTTGACTGAATTTATTATCTTAGTAAAAATGTCTATAAATATTAGGATATACATTTATATCAGTCAAAATACTTATTAAATAATAAAAAGATAAATATATAAAACATTTATTTTCTTAAAAAATATAAAACATTTAATCGTTTAATATTTATATCTAATTCCCTGTATCTCTATAAAAAAATTATATATACTAAATATAAAAAAATATACAAAAATAAAATTGGCATAAAAAAATACATGAGTTTGGACTGACTTTTTCATTACCTATTTGTTCTAGACCGGTCAGAAGACGAATCACACGCTAGCACGCGGCATGACTTAAACCGCCTTAAGGCTCCGCGCCTGAGGTAACATGCTAGCTCGACTCCACCGTGCCACACAGAAGCGCGCCTCCGTGCGAGGATCACCCTACGTGTGTCCTCTACCGCCCCTAATTACACGCTGCATAACCTGGAGACGATTATTTCCAACACGCGCCTATATAAGGGTGAACTTGCTTCACCTTCAAGGTGCAATTCACTTTTCATATCACTTTCTACAATCTCTACCTCTGTTCCATTACTGACTTGAGCGTCAGAGTGCTAACTTGCCTGCAGGCACCTTTCGTTCCAGAAGCTGTCACCGTCATACCGGAGCACTTTCTGCCAACGTTGTGACTCATCCGTTTTCACCGGACAGATCGTTTGGCGCTGGAAGGATGGCATCGTTCGCTAAATGCCACGATCTAATGATCCTCCACTGTAACCGTTTCTTTTACGCACTCTTCCATTGTAACTGTTTCAGTTACACGTTCATCCACCACAACGGTTGACAATTACTGCTCCTTTCCCCGAAGTAACATCCGGAACTTGTAGGAGAGCCACCACAAGCTACTCCTCCACCTCGCAAGATTCAGGTTCTGCGATTCAAATCCTCCAAGATCGTATGGTTCCTCTTCTTGAACCGGCGAATCCTGAAGGAAATGGCGCGATCCTCAATGCTACGGTTAACGCTCGTACTATCACCGCGATAAATGTGACAGTTCTTCCTCTGCCTCCTCTGCGCATGGAGGACGTTCCTGCACGTCCATTGTCTCCTTCGGTTCCTCCACCACAGGAGATGAATGAAATCCTGACAAACCTAGTGAACAATCAATAAAAGATTTCAATGGAATTCGCCTTACAAATTGAAGAAGCTCAGCGAAACAAACTCAAAACAACGCTGGAAGTGGTAAACGAAGCTATCTCCATTCTAGCAAACCGTCGAAAAGGAGGCAAAAGCCTCCCGCAATTTTGAACGGAGAGAGTAGCAGTCCGTCTCCCCACCATTCTCGTCGTGATAAGCCTTCGAACCGCCACGGAGGAAAGGATTCTCCTCCACACCTGTTACCCTGTAATTTCAATAGGCTCATTTAATGCAGTTAACATTAGTTGACTTTTTATCTTTGCAGTCAACATTAGTTTGACGAGATGTGGACTTAGCGTGAAAGGGTCTAAAAGCCTTTGAGTTCGACAAGATGTGAGTCAGGAATGTAAGACCTTCGAAGTCACGCAACTACCTTTGAGGTGGGAATATTTCAAAATTCAAAGAGAAGCGGTTTCCTCAATGGAAACGTGGGAGTCAAGAGGTTGTCTTCATGGAAGAAGTGCCGATCATGGAGTTAGGCTTTTTCTAGTTATTTTACTATGTATAAATAGTAGTTTTCCACAGGGAAAACGGGTCGCAAATCATTTATAGAAATTCTACAACACTCGAAGTACTGGCGGGAGAGAAAAGAGTCATACAAAATATATTTAAAGGATTTGTCGAACCACCTTTGTGTTTTATGCAATGCAATTTATCTTTTCTTTAACTTTATGCAATTTTAACTTTCAGCCTTTGTTTTGCATTTACTGCTTTTAAAAACCTTTTTATGTCGAAAGACGCCTTACGGTCTCATCTTGTTCGTAATACAACCTATGAACTTAATGAACAAAAACACTTTTTTCATGAAAAACAATACACAACATTTTATAGGATTTCTGGTTTGATCCTGCTTGTAATAATCGAAACCAGCCCATATTGTTTACGAAAAACATCGGTAAACAACACCAAAACCGTCGAAAGGAAGATTATTCCCTGAAATGCCACCATAGAAGCCGTCACAAAGGACCTTTTACCAGAAAATTAGCGGAATACCTTATCCCCCGCGTTTTCACAAAGCCGCCAAATCTGAAGACCTATGACGGCACCACGGACCCGGACGAACACGTGGAACACCTAGATACCTTCCTTGATTACCACCAGGCGCGATACACGGTAAACCGCAAACTGTTCGTTTTGACACAAAAAGGCGTCGCCATGACTTGGTTCGAGGATCTGGAAGATAACTCTATCAACTCGTGGAAAAAACTGTGCGGCGTATTCACTTCCCACTTTACTACGAGACGGAAGCAGCCGAAGACCATGGAGGCCTTGAACACTATCGTTTAAGATAAGAAAGAGACTCTAAGGGAGTACGTCAAACTATTCACTCGAGCAGGCGTAGAACTACAAGGCACCCAAGACGGCATGAAATGTTTCATTTTCGAAAACAACCTCCGCGATGATTGCAAGTTCAAAGAATAGTCGGGGCTCTGCGCGGAAAGAGACATGAGTGACCTGTTGACCCGCATCTAGCCGTATATTAACTACGAAGAAAAAAGGTTGGCAGAAGAGGCACTCAAAACCAGACAATCTTGCAAGGGCAGTGATGACATGTCATCTTACGTTATTCTTAGCATGTGTTTTCAGTCTTATTTAGTATGTTTGACCAGCAAAACAGAGGATTATTAGAGTAATTGCTTATGATTTCAAGACATTTATAATGTTTTCTATATTAGAGTATGTAATCAGAGTTTTCCCGAAACATAGAAATTTTATGGTGTTCTTGATGTAATTCACGAAGAAATCATGCAAATCGGCAAAGCAAGACATTCGAAGATTTATGTGGTCCTTGGGAAGACAAAGACTGAAAACAATAGTGTCACCTTAACAATAGGTGATTTATTAAAACAAAAACGATGTTTTACTAAAAAAACAGAAACTCATCCTTTAGTGTCAAACCACCGAAGCAAGTTATTGTGAGCTTCTACAAGGAACTTTTCCACGCGAATTCTCATTTTTTCAGCTTGTTGCTTTTTCTTCTTAGCAATATTCCCCGAAATTTTTATAAGCATATATAATATTATGTTAGCTGGTACTTAATATAAGACTTTTCACTTGAATTACGTTTTTAAATCTAATTAAGGGGACATTTATGAAGACTCACTTTTTTTTATCGGATGAAATCAATGTAAATAAAACACTTTAAAAATAAATTTCATATAAAATGGTGAGACCCATGTTAATTTCATCCAATAGAGACGTGAGTGTTAAAGATAATGTAATAGAAATGGTGTTTATCATATTTATAAAAAAGACAAATAAATATGATATAAGATGTGTTTGTCTTGATCGAAATTGCGAGGCTTATTAAAAAACATTCTCATCTAGAAACAAATATAGAGATGAAGTATGATGTATGTTAGTACTTCAAATATCATGTTATTATAATTTTAATATTACAAATTATATTTATCCGATCATGATTAGCAAGCATATATAGTGCTAAAACTAGTAGCACCACCAACACTTTAAACCACATCACTATTAACAATTAAAAATCAATTAAACTAGCTAATATGTCCTAAACTTTTTAATATTACATCTTAAAACAATGTTAAACATAACATACAAGTATAAGAGTTAAGACTTTATTTATTCAAAAAAAGTGTACTCACATCAACTTCTTTTTCATCATTGATAATTTCTTTTCCTTTGTCTTCTCTTTTTCTCTTGCGTTCTGGCATTGTTCCATCTTTCTCATATTTCTCAACACCTTTAAAGGAGCGACAAGTAAACCCTTCCTTCTTATGATGATAAAACTACAACACAACAATTATTATTTAATTAAATTTTGATCTTGTCAATAAAAAAAATAACATATGCTTAGTACATTTTCAAAATGTTACTTTAACAATAGTTCGGAATATGTCCAAACTGTGTTTTCTTAGAGACTACAATCCAATAAAAATTAAGTTCCCTAAAAAAACGCAAGCTATTCCTCTAGCAATGATTATACCGCTAAAAGTTGTTGAAATTGAAATTTTTGGATTAAGTGATCCAAAGAATAAGACCAAAAGAAATTGAGAAAAAAATCAATAATCCAAAATATTTAATTTAATTCTTCAATTATATTCATGAATGTGTATGATTATTTTACCGTAAAAAGAAAAATAATTTTAATGGGGATTTCTAAAAAAAATAAAGTATAATATATTGACCTTAGAAGGAGAAATTATTTTATAGGTTTATTTAGTTTTACAATGAAGTAGAATTTCAAAAGTTTACATTTTAAATTGTAATTCTAATACAAACCTTATCAATCCTAATTCCATTGCTTCGTGGTCGCTCTTCAACTTCCCACCTATCAATCAATTCAGCTGGAAATTTTTTGGGGCCTCTCGTTTTTCTTGTTGATTCAGTAGATGGACTTACAATCTAAACCCATAAAAATTAAAACAAATTGAATTTAGAAAATATTTAAGTGGAGGAATATTAAAATTTGAAATGAAATCAAATTTACCTTCCTCGTTGGAGCAGTGACGATGGCAGCATCATTGTTATCATCACTATTATCCTCATTGCTACTGTTATCAGCATCTGGAGATATCCATGATATTGGATCAGCATAAAATACTTTGTCATTCTGCATTTACAATATAACACAAGCAACGAACATAGTTAACCCATGCATGTCTAGAAAGCACTAATTTAATTCATTCTATTAAATAAGAAAATCTATTTGGGATTTAATTTATCTAACTATATATGTATGACGGATATCAAATTATTCGACAAATGTTATAAGAAAGTTTAATTTGTAGATATTTCTAACTCATTTGGATTTGTCTGGTGTTGTTGGTGTAATTGAATAAGATAGACATGGTTTGTTGTAATTTGAAATTCACACATTTATACATATTCTTCTAATGAAAATCAAAATTTCATAATAAATATCGTTCATAATTTACAAATATTAACGCAATAAAAAAAACATGAAGAAAAACACTAATATACTATTTTATCTAATTTATCATGCACAAATGATCTTACATGATTTATATAGAACTGTATACTAGAATTGAACGAAAATCTATGAATATGCGATGTTTAATTTATGAAAAAAATCACATATTAAAACAAAATTTAAAGGGTGGAAATGACATAATGAAAAGTTAAAAACTAAAATATGTGTGAGAATAAGAATAGGCATTATTGAAAATAATGTAACAATTACACTCAATTTCTACCTCTCCTGCAAAAATCTTTTCATTCGATTTTGGATTTGATGCCATAGGTACTCACAAGAGAAACCAAACTTCAAATTTTGAAAAAAAAGTTCTTTGAAATGAAGAATACGAAAGATCTCTTTTATAACAGAATTTTATATATTTGTTAATTATTTATATATATATGAGTCAAAATATACATTTAAAAAATATTATATGTATTTTGACTGAATTTATTATCTTAGTAAAAATGTCTATAAATATTAGTATATACATTTATAACAGTCAAAATACTTATTAAATAATAAAAAGATAAATATATAAAACATTTAATTTCTTAAAAAATATAAAACATTTCACCGTTTAATATTTATATCTAATTCCACTGTATCTCTATAAAAAAATTATATATACTAAATATAAAAAAATATACAAAAATAAAATTGGCATAAAAAAATACATGAGTTTGGACTGACTTTTTCATTACCTATTTGTTCTAGACCGGTCAGAAGACGAATCACACGCTAGCACGCGGCATGACTTAAACCGCCTTAAGGCTCCGCGCCTGAGGTAACATGCTAGCTCGACTCCACCGAGCCACACAGAAGCGCGCCTCCGTGCGAGGATCACCCTACACGTGTCCTCTACCGCCCCTAATTACACGCTGCATAACCTGGAGACGATTATGTCCAACACGCGCCTATATAAGGGTGAACTTGCTTCACCCTCAAGGTGCAATTCACTTTTCATATCACTTTCTACAATCTCTTCCTCTGTTCCATTACTGACTTGAGCGTCAGAGTGCTAACTTGCCTGCAGGCACCTTTTGTAACACCCCGTTTCCCAAAACAACGTAATAATAATATATTTGATCAGAGTAGTCAACAAACGGGCATGTCACATTGCTTTTCAAAATTATTAAATAGAATATAAAACTATTTAAAATACCAACATAATCATTCTTATAAATTCTGCAGCGGAAATATTATTTAAAAACCATCATCATTCAACTTCAACAAATCCTTGGCACAAAGGCCTCAACAATAAAATGATATCCAACATAATTAAGGTTCAACAAGATTATTTAAAAATTCGATACATAAAGGAATGAAAGAATCAAGACAACGTTTCCCATCCCGTTACGTATCAGAGCCCTAGGACACTTGAGTCGACATCCTACAAGTCTCCATTACCTGCACTTGCCCACAAGGCGGCAATTCCAACAGAAGGGGTGAGATTCACAAACAACAATAATATATATATAATTCATCAATTTGAATTAAAACAACAACAGCTCAACAAATGGCATCTGTAGCACATTTTTATATCACATGGCACCAACAATTGTAACAACATTCTACATCAATTCGTAATTGGAATACAACAACATCATTGACTACAACACCAACAACTCAACCAACAACCTCTACGACTCCGACGACTCACCAACAACGACTCTGACAATGCACTGACGACAACAACTAATGCAATATGCATGTGGTACCATTTGAATGACAAAGCATTCCAGGGCATGAGCCCTCAACGATTGGACGGTTAAAGCATCCCAGGGCATGCGCCCTCAACAGTTGAACGATAAAGCGTTCCAGGGCATAAGTGTAACGCCCTCTTTGAATTATTTGTTTTATTTAATTATTTAATTGAGTCTAGAATTTATTAAGAAGAGTTAAAAATATATTTATTTGATTATGTGATTTATTAAGTGGCTTATTTTAGTATTTATATGATTTAAATGATTATGTGGTGTGTCATTATTTTATTAAGTAGTGTTATTTTATTATTTAATATAATAAGTCTTGAAAATAGAAATAAGATTAAGTTGTGGGGGCTGATTTGGAAATTAGAAGAGTTTAGTGGAATAAGTGGAAATATATATAGAAATATATGTTATTTGTTATAGAAATATATGTTATTGTTGTAGAAAATATATGTTATTCGTTCTAGAAATATATGTTATTGTTGTAGAAAATATATGTTATTCGTTGTAGAAATATATGTTATTTGTTATAGAAATTCATGTTATTTGTTGTAGAAAATATATGTTATTTGTTGTAGAAATATATGTTATTTGTTGTAGAAAATATATGTTATTTGTTATAGAAATACATGTTATTTGTTGTAGAAATATATGTTATCGTTGTAGAAAATATATATATATATATATATATATATATGTTATAGAAATATATTTGTTATAGAAATATTTTGGTAGGCAATCTAATATATTTTATTGCATGCATTGAAATATATTTTGGTACTCAATTGAGATATTTAAGTACTAGATCTAATAGGTGCATTACTTGTTCCCAAAGTTTCTCACTTATTAGTTGTAAACTATCTCTATAAATAGAGAACTCACACAGTGCATTCTACACACCGAAATTCACAGTTGATGCTTCCTGTGCTTTTCTTCTCTTCTCCCTCTTTTGACTTGTGTTGACGAGTCTTTCTCCTTTTTCTACTCCTTTCTGTCCCTTCGGAATTAAGAGTGTTCTCAAGACCATAATCCCTCTTCTGTTTAATGTCCTTCGTCGATCAATCCAAGGTAAGGGTGGGACTAACATTCAATAATCTTGAGTCTATGATTCTGAAAATTGTATTTAACATGTTGTAGGTTTAGTTTTTGAGAATTAGAGAATTAGAGTTAAGAGTGATAATTGATGGATTATGTTACTTGGTTGTCAATTGTGAAGTTTGAATAATATAAGTTGTTTTTCCTGATTTTTCTTAATTCTGTCCCGAATTTTAAAATGAAAACTGGTATTGATCAGTACAGAATTGGTCTTAGGTGTAAACACAAAAGTTGTAGGTATGGATGTTAGCTTTCTAATGTCATTGGTTTGACTCCAAAAGAATTTATAGAACTTGAGTTATGGTCAAATTACTGCATATAGGTCACAGTGGATAATTGAATATGATTGATGAATTAGTATATGTATGTATATGTTTGTGAATACGATATTGTTCATGATTGATGAAGTGTTATATGAATTTATATGTCCATGAGTATGATGTTTATGATTGATGAATTAGTTATGAATATTATATATGATATTAATGATGATCTGTGAAACTGATTTATGATGATTTGATGTTGTTCATATTGTGATATAATTGTATAGGCATTACTTGAATATTTGAGATATTGATGACTTGCATTTGATGTTATTATGTCATGCTGTTTTGTATACTGTCTATGTTGCTTTGAATTATGATTCTTATGTGCATTACTTGAGATGCATGTGAAGTTTGTGTGATGTTTGAAAACAATGTTTGCAATGATATCTTATTATCCTGTGAATTACTTGCTTCCATGTTGTTGTTTACATTTATTAAGAGCTGCATGTGTCGGTCCAAGATGTTTGTGATGTTGCGACGTTTAAAGATGTTAGACTTGTTTAAGTCATAAGATGTGAGTCCATGCATATTCATTTAAAAGCGACGATGGAGCTTATGCTCAAAGCGACGATGGAGCTTATGCTCAAAGCGACGATGGAGCTTTTGCTCAAAGCGACGATGGAGTATATTAATGCTCAAAATTTGGTACCACATGCATGATTTAGAAGATTAAGTTGCATAGTCGCATTGTCGAGTCAAGTTGTTAAGTTGCATAGTCAAGTTGTAGTCGTTGAAGTTGCATTGTCATTTTTTAATGAGTTGTTTATGAAGTATTATTATTATTATGATGTTTATGATGTGATGATTATGTTGTTATACGATTATGTTTATGATGTGATGATTATGTTGTTATACGATGATGTTTATGATGTGATGATTATGTTGTTATATGATGAATGTATATGATGTGATGAATATGATATTAATAATGACTAGAAGTTGATTGATGATTTAATGAAGTACTATACGAAGAATTATTATTATAAATTGATGATGTTTAAGCTGTTAAATATAATTGTTGAATTATATGCTTAATATTATTGTTTTGTGAAATCTCACCCCTTTTGTTGGAATTGCCGCCTTGTGGGCAAGTGCAGGTAATCAAGCTTAGGTGCGTATGTGAGGAATCCGTTGTGTGTGGTGTCTTTAGGTGCTCTGATACGTAACGGGATGGGAACTTTTGTTGCATGTTTTTCTATTCCTTACGTATTGTTTATGAATTTACAAGATTAAGTTGTTTATTGGATTTTTATGAGATATTTTAATGAGGCCTTCGTGCCAAAGACTATTTTAGATGTTGAATAAATTTCGCTGCGAAGTATTAAATATTATGTTATTGATTTATGAAGGATAAATAGTTATTTATTCCATTTACGATTTTTGAAAAGAAGTGTGACATTCCGTTTATGTTGAAAACTCTGATTTTCGTAAGAAATTTTTATGTTGGGAAAACGGGGTGTTACAATAAGCCCTCAACATTTGAATGATTAACATTCCAGGACATGAGCCCCCAACGATGCATGAGTATGAAAGACTCGTGGTGTATATCAGCATACAACCCAACAACAACAACAACAGCAACGACATCTGTGATGGAAGACTCATGGTGTATATCAGCATACAACCCAACAACAACAACAACGACGACAACGACAACAACAACTGTGCCTAATATATTTATGACACACTCCCCAACTTAGACAACACGACTAAACGACATCAACAAAGGAAATCAACGACATAGCATATATAATCATATTTATTTATATATACATGCGTTCACATAACTTCACTTTCATTTATAATATTTGATACATAAACAAGGTTAAATAAATCAAGAAAACATTTTTTAAAAGGAAATCAAATTTGATTAAACAAGTCATAAGTTAAATACTCATAAAACACTTCAATTTAACCTCTCACACTTAAGTTTGAAGTTTGGGAACTAACCATAGGTTTTGGACTAACTTGGAATAAGTTATGCTAAGTTTTCTTAAAGTTTTCTGAAGACCTACTTGGACTATTTTTATCATAACTCAAGATTTACAAAACATTTTCGAGTCAAACCTGTGCCATTAGAAAGCTAACTCAATTATCTACAACTTTCATGTTTACACCTAAGACTAATTATGTACCAATCAATACCAGCTTTCATTTCAAATTCGGACAAAGTTGTGCTAAAATTCATAAAAATTCATTGTGACCTACGTTCAGTAATTTGACCATAACTCAAGTTCTATAAATCATTTTGATGTAAGACCAACGGCATTAGAAAGATAACATTCATACCTACAACTTTCGTGTTTACACCGAAAGCTAGGTCGAAACAAATAGTGATGCAAAAGACGCAACAACATGGAACAGGGTATGCTGTCAAAGGTAGCTCTCGGGAAAACTCTATTTTTCACTCAAAAACCCAAATTTCATCTACCCAAATCCCAAATTTGATAGAGAACAATGTTTACAGGTTCTATATATAACATAACAATCAAAACAACACAGAAACATGCATTAAACAACACAATTCATCACATCATATCAATTATCATAAACTTTCTAAACCCTAAACCTAGAACACAATTTCATCAACAATCAAAATTATATATACATATTATTGAAGGAATCCCACCCTTACCTTAGATTATGATTTATGAATTAAGCTGCGTTCTTCTCTCTTCTTCTAGCCTCTTCTCTTGGTTCTAGGTTTTCTCCTCTTCTTCTCTCAAAAACTCACTTTCTCTTTTTTTTTTCAATTGTACGTAAAACTCTTTCTGACTCTCCTTTTCTTTTTATTGTAAACTATAACCCCCTCTTATTCCTTAAATCCCACTTATTCCTCATAATTATACTTAATTCCCTTTAAACCAAATAATACTATTTTCTACCATTTTATTAAATAAATAAAATAACTAAACAACATTTATTTAAATAAAACACAACACCATAAATCATATAATAAATTATCATCACACCAAATATCACACAATTCATACCAAGTCATATATTTCACATAAAATCATATCTAAATCATATATGTCAAATATAGTCATATAAAATCATATAAAAATACTCAAACATCAACTAAATATAATTAAATGAAAATGGGGCGTTACACCTTTCGTTCCAGAAGCTGTCACCGTCATACCGGAGCACTTTCTGCCACCGTTGTGACTCATCCGTTTTCACCGGACAGATCATTTGGCGCTGGAAGGATGGCATCGTTCGCTAAATGCCATGGTCTAATGATCCTCCACTGTAACCGTTTCTTTTACGCACTCTTCCATTGTAACCGTTTCAGTTACACGTTCATCCACCACAACGGTTGACAATTACTGCTCCTTTCTCCGAAGTAACATCCGGAACTTGTAGGAGAGCCACCACAAGCTGCTCTTCCACCTCGCACGAATCAGTTTCTGCGATTCAAATCCTCCAAGATCGTATGGTTCCGGTTCTTGAACCGGCGAATCCTGAAGGAAATGGCGCGATCCTCAACGCTACGGTTGACGCTCGTACTATCACCGCGATAAATGTGACAGTTCTTCCTCGGCCTCCTCTGCGCATGGAGGACGTTCCTGCACGTCCATTGTCTCCTTCGGTTCCTCCACCACAGGAGATGAATGAAATCCTGACAAACCTAGTGAACCTGATCCAACGGCAAAATAACAGACTCAAACGCGTGTAAAACAATGAATAAAAGATTTCAACGGAATTCGCCATACAAATTGAAGAAGCTCAGCGAAACAAACTCAAAACAACGCTGGAAGTGGTAAACGAAGCTATCTCCATTCTAGCAAACCGTCGAAAAGGAGGCAAAAGCCTCCCGCAATTTTGAACGGAGAGAGTAGCAGTCCGTCTCCCCACCATTCTCATCGTGATAAGCCTTCGAACCGCCACGGAGGAAAGGATTCTCCTCCACACCTGTTACCCTGTAATTTCAATAGGCTCATTTAATGCAGTTAACATTAGTTGACTTTTTATCTTTGCAGTCAACATTAGTTTGACGATGTAACACCCCATTTTTCCATCTTAAAAATTTCATTAAATAAATCATATAAAATCAGAGTACTTCTCAAAGGAGTGTCACATTTCTTCTTTAAAAACAACTTAGATAATAATTTATCAAATCACAAAAATATTCAATTACACAGCGGAATTCAAAAGTCTCATCTCATAAATAGTCTTGGCTTAAAAGCCATCAAACGTCTCAAAAAGATTAATGTTTCGACATCACTAAGTCTTAAAGTTAACATTTATTCAAACATGATACATAAAGGAATAGACTCTACAAAAGACCCCATCCCGTTACGTATCAGAGCAACCCTACTTCACACAGACTCCTCGCATCAACGAATCTAAGACTGGGTACCTGCACTTGCCCACGAGGCGGCAATTCCAGCAGAAGGGGTGAGATTCACAACAATAATATTAATATATAAATCAAACGTCAAGATTAACAATCATAAATCCAACTCATCACATAAACATTATAGCACATCATAACATCATCATAAGCATCATCATAACGACATCACATCAAGCATCAACGTCCCAAAACATCATCTCATATATGTCACAATTGACTCGACTAAATGCAACACCTAACGTCTCAACATCATGCATGTGGTACCATATGATTATAGCATTAATATGCTTCACCGTCGCTTTGAGCGAATGCTCCAACATCGCTTTGAGCATAAAGCTCCACCGTCTCATATATATATATATACAAATGCATGGACTCGTCGTTTGACAACTTAATACACCGTCTCAAGACCATCATTCATAATACAAAACTGACACATGCAGGTATAATAGTTACATGGCAGAACATCATCTCATTAATCATATACATCGCAACACGTATCTTCATCATAATCACATATCATCATAATTAACCATCACTTATATTCAGCCATATATCATTTATCAACAGCTCAAGTAAATCATCAGCAATCATCTTTACAGAATACATCAAAGGGTATAAAACCTCACTAACACTACCCAAAGGGCTCCTCTCAAAGTCCCATGCGAAACAGATCGCAAAAACAACAAATAGTTCAGGGTGGCACTAACTCGCCAAGGCGAGTGCATCTGCTCGCCACAGGCGAGTACTCACATCAACTCACTCGCCAACGGCGAGTTGGGGGCGAGCTGGAGGCGAGAAATCCTGGGTGCTTTGGCCTTTTTGACATTTTCACCAAAAATCCTCATTTTTAAGCTCTCTAAATCTAATTTGACCAAACCAACTTCACAGGTCATCTCTATAAATATAAGGGCACTCAAAACCATCTAAAGTTTGGCAAAAATCCTAAGTTTAAGGGTCAAGCTCGCCATGGCGAGCTATACTGCTCGCCTCGCGAGCAACCAAGGGTTACTCGCCACGGCGAGTGATCACTCGCCACAGGCGAGCGATCTCAGAATCATTACGGGTTCAGCCCTATTCACACCAATTCATCCCAAAACTCTCATGGTAAGCCTCTAATTCATCAGCAATGTTGTCCTAGGGGATAATCTAGGTTCTGTAACACGTTTCTACAGCAATGCAACACATTCTCACATCAAATTCATCAAAATTCCTCACAACCCTAATTCTCAAAACTTCTCTCAATTCTTCCCAATCTCTAAGCTAATCAAGAACAGATGATATACTATTAATATTACTGAAGTTAGGCTCACCCTTACCTGGAAAATTGTGCAGAATTGGAACCTAGCTTCTCTTCTCTCTTGACCGTTCTTCTTCTCTTTTCTCAATTGCCTGTACGCGTTCTCAAAACTTTCCTCTCTTAACCTACTTCTCTTATATACTCCCTCCCAACTTAATTAATTCCCTCTTAACCCACACAACTCTTCTTAATTATAAATATAACCCCATCTCTTAAAATTCTATATTTTTCCACCAAATCTATTTATTTATCAAATAAATATTCATATAAACATCACTTATATTATTTTATTAAACAATAAAATAATAACACGTCACACGTCACAAATACGTCACAAATACGTCACATATACGTCACATAACCATCAAATCCATATAATATATAAACATATACCATATCATCTAATAAAATAATTAAATAATTAAAGAGGGCGTTACAACTCTCCCCTTCTTAAAGGATTTTCGTCCTCGAAAATTTACCTCGCTCAAACAACTCTGGATAGGATTCCAGCATCTTACTTTCTAGCTCCCAAGTTAAGCTTTCACCCGTCGCTCCGTCCCAAACAACTCTCACAAGAGGTATCTCCTTGCCTCTCAACGTCTTTGTCTTTCGATCATCAATCCTCACGGGTAAGGTCTCAACCGTAAGGTTGTCCCTAACTTGCACATCATCGCTTTGGATCACATGAGACGGATCCGGAACATACTTCCTCAGCTGAGACACATGAAAAACGTCATGTAAATTCGACAAGTGCGGTGGTAATCCAACACGATACGCCACCGGTCCAATCCTCTCTGAAATCTGATACGGTCCAATAAACCTCGGAGTCAACTTCTTCGATTTCAAAGCACGTCCAACACCCGTCATAGGAGTCACTCTCAGGAACACATGATCCCCCTCTTGGAACTCAAGGTCCTTTCTACGCTTATCATGATAACTCTTTTGTCGACTCTGCGACGCTTTCATCTTTTCTTGGATCATTCTCACCTTCTCAGTAGTCTGTTGAACGAGCTCTGGTCCTAAGACCACTCTTTCACCCGACTCAAACCAGCACAACGGAGTCCTGCATCTCCGACCATACAAAGCCTCAAACGGTGCCATTCCAATACTTGAATGGTAACTGTTGTTGTACGTGAACTCTATCAATGGAAGATGACTATCCCAAGTTCCTCCCTGCTCAAGTACACAAATCCTCAACAAGTCCTCCAACGACTGAATCGTCCTCTCTGACTGACCATCTGTTTGCGGATGATAAGCCGAACTCAACCTCAACTGAGATCCTAACGCCTCTTGCAAACTCTTCCAAAATCGAGAAGTAAACCTTGGATCTCTATCTGATACGATGCTCGAAGGAACACCATGTAGCTTAACTACCTCTCTAACATAAATCTCCGCCAACTGAGCCACAGGAAAAGTAATGTTGATTGGTAGAAAGTGAGCAGACTTCGTTAATCTATCAACAATTACCCAAATAGCATCGTTCCCTCTAGGAGTATTGGGCAAACTCGTCACAAAATCCATGGATATACTATCCCATTTCCATTCTGGCACATCTAAAGGTACCATCATACCAGTCGGCTTCTGATGCTCAATCTTCGACTTTTGACAAACCAAGCAAGAATACACAAATTGTGCCACATCGCGTTTCAAACCAGACCACTAAAACAGCCTCTTTAAGTCATGATACATCTTCGTAGCTCCCGGGTGAATACTCAAGCTACTTCTATGACTCTCTTCAAGAATCATCTTCTTAATCTCTTCATTGTCAGGAAAGCAAATCCTACCTCGGAATCTCAACACTCCTTGATCATCGACCTTAAAGTCACCATCCACAGTCTCATTATTAGCAATCAACAAGTCTACAAACTTGACATCTTCTTTTTGTGCTTCTTTGATATGCTTCAGGAAATCATTATCAATTCTCAACATTCCCAGTTTTATGCTCTGAGGTGTTCTTTCACACACCAAGCTCAAGTCTCTAAACTGTTCTAACAACTCAAATTCTTTCACCATCAACGCGGACATATGCACAGTTTTCCTACTCAGGGCGTCTGCAACCACATTTGCTTTACCAGGATGGTAATTCAAACCAAAATCATAATCTTTAAGTAACTCAAGCCACCTTCTCTGCCTCATATTCAACTCCTTCTGATCAAACAAATATCTCAAACTCTTATGATCACTGAATACTTCAAACCTTGAACCATACAAGTAATGTCTCCATATTTTCAATACGAAGACCACTGCTGCCAACTCTAAGTCATGCGTCGGATAATTCTTCTCATGAATTCTCAATTGTCTTGAAGCATATGCTACCACCTTACCTTCTTGCATAAACACACCTCCTAAACCCAACTTGGACGCATCACAATATACCACAAAAGGTTCATCGGGCTTTGGCAAAATCAAAACTGGAGCCGTCGTCAGGCGCTTCTTCAATTCATTGAAACTATTCTCACAATGTACATCCCACACAAAGGACTTACCCTTACACGTCAACTGCGTTAACGGAAGAGCCAACTTAGAAAATCCTTCTATAAACCTCCTGTAATAACCAGCTAGTCCCAAAAAGCTTCTAATCTCCGTAACCGACTTAGGAGTCTCCCATTGCGATACCGCTTCAACTTTAGACGGGTCAACCGCAATACCTTCACCAGAAATAACATGGCCAAGAAAACTTACTTCGTTCAGCCAGAACTCACACTTAGACAATTTAGCATACAACTTCTTCTCTTTCAGCACTTGCAATACAATCTTCAAATGCTCTGCATGCTCAGCTTCAGTCTTAGAATAGATCAGTATATCATCAATAAAAACCACAACAAATTGATCCAGATACTCATGAAAAATTCTGTTCATATATTCCATAAACACACCAGGCGCATTAGTAACACCGAAAGGCATCACCTTATATTCATAGTGACCATAACGCGTCCTAAAGGCCGTCTTCTGCATATCTTCATCCTTCACCTTAATCTGATGGTAGCCTGACCTCAAGTCAATCTTGCTGAATACCTTTGCACCCACTAACTGATCCATCAAGTCGTCAATCCTCGGAAGTGGATACCTATTCTTGATCGTCACTTTGTTCAGCTGTCTGTAATCAATGCACAGTCTCATACTGTCGTCCTTTTTCTTCACAAGTAACACTGGAGCTCCCCATGGTGAAACACTAGGTCTTACAAACTTCTTCTCAAGCAAGTCTTCCAACTGCTTCTTCAACTCTGCTAACTCAGAAGCAGACATACGATAAGGTGCCATCGACACCGGCTTCGTTCCAGGAACAAGGTCAATAGAGAACTCAACTTCTCTCTCCGGAGGCACATCTGGAATCTCATCAGGGAAAACTTCAGGAAATTCTTTCACAACAGGCAGCCCATCAATTACAGCTTGGTTCTCTAAAGATAACGAAGCCATCAGCGAAAACATCAACATCCCATCACGTTCTAGTTGCTTCAGCTGCTTAGTAGATAGAAACTCTGCGCCCCACTCTTCTTCGACAGAAGGAAAATGCACCGTCTTTCTAAAACAGTTGATAAGAACCCGGTTGTACTCTAGCCAGTTCATACCCAGAATCACATCCATACCACTTAAAGGTAGGCACACTAAATCCATCACAAGGTCACGGCCAAACATTGATAAAGGAAAATTTACACAAACGAGAGAAGTAGTCACCGAACCCTTAGCTGGAGTCTCGACAACCATCTCTCCATTCATATCAGAAACATCAAGACCCAAAGCAGAAACACAATCTAAAGCAACAAAACTGTGCGTAGCACCAGTATCAATAATAGCAACTAAAGGAGTATTATTAATATAGCAAGTACCTCTGATCAAACGATCATCATTCTCAGTCTGAGTGCCGGTCAATGCAAACACTCTCCCGGTAGTCTTAGTCTTCTTGGGTTGCTTATACTGCGAACTAATGTGTCCTTGCTCATTGCAGTTGAAACACACAACATCATCAAACTTGCAGTCACTAGTGATATGCCCTTTTTGACCACAACGGTAGCACCTCTTCACCTCAACCGTACATGCATTGCTCTTATGGCCTTTCTCGCCACAAGTGAAACAGGTAATCTCAGCAGGAGCAGTCTTCTTCTGAGGCCTCCTCTCATCATTCACTCTTTGCTTCCCTTTATCTCTAGGGGCATCATAAGGTTTAGGGCGACTCTGCTGGCCCTTAGCTTTCCTCTCATTCACTAACTTGTAGTGAGCCTTCGTATCCTCCTCATATATTCTGCAGCTACTCACTAACTCAGAGAAGTTGCGGATCTTCTGATAACCAATGGCTCGCTTGATGTCAGCACGCAAGCCATTCTCGAACTTTATACACTTTGAAAACTCAGCCGTCTCAGGAGTATAATGAGGGTAAAACTTCACCAGCTCCACAAACTTTGCCGCGTATTCCGTCACCGACATGTTTCCCTGCTTGAGCTCCAGAAATTCTATCTCTTTCTTCCCACGAACATCCTCTGGGAAGTATCTGTTAAGGAACTCCCTCGTGAAAACAGCCCACGTCACCACAGCTCCATCTTGCTCCAAAATAGGTAGGAGACTAACCCACCAATCATCAGCCTCCTCCGCGAGCATGTGCGTACCAAAACGCACCTTCTGCACATCATCACACTGAATGACTCTGAAGATCCTCTCTACTTCCTTGAGCCATGTTTGAACCCCATCTGGATCATAGCGCCCCTTGAAGGTAGGCGGGTGATTCCTCATAAAGGTCTCCAGCATCCTAGTCCCGTCATTTCCACCAGCATTGTTCTGATTACCCATAGCATTAGCCATTGCTTCCAAAGCAGCAGCAAGAGCAGCATCGTTTCTACCAGCCATCTTAGTTCTCTGGAAACAAACATAAGTCAGAATAATACAATAATACTATTCTAACTCTAAGACAACGTCACTCGACTCTCTACTTGGCCGGACGGACCGACCTGCTCTGATACCAATTGTAACACCCCATTTTCCCATCTTAAAAATTTCATTAAATAAATCATATAAAATCAGAGTACTTCTCAAAGGAGTGTCACATTTCTTCTTTAAAAACAACTTAGATAATAATTTATCAAATCACAAAAATATTCAATTACACAGCGGAATTCAAAAGTCTCATCTCATAAATAGTCTTGGCTTAAAAGCCATCAAACGTCTCAAAAAGATTAATGTTTCGACATCACTAAGTCTTAAAGTTAACATTTATTCAAACATGATACATAAAGGAATAGACTCTACAAAAGACCCCATCCCGTTACGTATCAGAGCAACCCTACTTCACACAGACTCCTCGCATCAACGCATCTAAGACTGGGTACCTGCACTTGCCCACGAGGCGGCAATTCCAGCAGAAGGGGTGAGATTCACAACAATAATATTAATATATAAATCAAACGTCAAGATTAACAATCATAAATCCAACTCATCACATAAACATTATAGCACATCATAACATCATCATAAGCATCATCATAACGACATCACATCAAGCATCAACGTCCCAAAACATCATCTCATATATGTCACAATTGACTCGACTAAATGCAACACCTAACGTCTCAACATCATGCATGTGGTACCATATGATTATAGCATTAATATGCTTCACCGTCGCTTTGAGCGAATGCTCCACCGTCGCTTTGAGCATAAAGCTCCACCGTCTCATATATATATGCAAATGCATGGACTCGTCGTTTGACAACTTAATACACCGTCTCAAGACCATCATTCATAATACAAAACTGACACATGCAGGTATAATAGTTACATGGCAGAACATCATCTCATTAATCATATACATCGCAACACGTATCTTCATCATAATCACATATCATCATAATTAACCATCACTTATATTCAGCCATATATCATTTATCAACAGCTCAAGTAAATCATCAGCAATCATCTTTACAGAATATATCAAAGGGTATAAAACCTCACTAACACTACCCAAAGGGCTCCTCTCAAAGTCCCATGCGAAACAGATCGCAAAAACAACAAATAGTTTAGGGTGGCACTAACTCGCCACGGCGAGTGCATCTGCTCGCCACAGGCGAGTACTCACATCAATTCACTCGCCAACGGCGAGTTGGGGGCGAGCTGGAGGCGAGAAATCCTGGGTGCTTCGGCCTTTTTGACATTTTCACCAAAAATCCTCATTTTTAAGCTCTCTAAATCTAATTTGACCAAACCAACTTCACAGGTCATCTCTATAAATATAAGGGCACTCAAAACCATCTAAAGTTTGGCAAAAATCCTAAGTTTAAGGGTCAAGCTCGCCACGGCGAGCTATACTGCTCACCTCGCGAGCAACCAAGGGTTACTCACCACGGCGAGTGATCACTCGCCACAGGCTAGCGATCTCAGAATCACTACGGGTTCAGCCCTATTCACACCAATTCATCCCAAAACTCTCATGGTAAGCCTCTAATTCATCAGCAATGTTGTCCTAGGGGATAATCTAGGTTCCGTAACACGTTTCTACAGCAATGCAACACATTCTCACATCAAATTCATCAAAATTCCTCACAACCCTAATTCTCAAAACTTCTCTCAATTCTTCCCAATCTCTAAGCTAATCAAGAACAGATGATATACTATTAATATTACTGAAGTTAGGCTCACCCTTACCTGGAAAATTGTGCAGAATTGGAACCTAGCTTCTCTTCTCTCTTGACCGTTCTTCTTCTCTTTTCTCAATTGCCTGTACGCGTTCTCAAAACTTTCCTCTCTTAACCTACTTCTCTTGTATACTCCCTCCCAACTTAATTAATTCCCTCTTAACCCACACAACTCTTCTTAATTATAAATATAACCCCATCTCTTAAAATTCTATATTTTTCCACCAAATCTATTTATTTATCAAATAAATATTCATATAAACATCACTTATATTATTTTATTAAACAATAAAATAATAACACGTCACACGTCACAAATACGTCACAAATACGTCACATATACGTCACATAACCATCAAATCCATATAATATATAAACATATACCATATCATCTAATAAAATAATTAAATAATTAAAGAGGGCGTTACAGACGAGATGTGGACTTAGCGTGAAAGGGTCTAAAAGCCTTTGAGTTCGACAAGATGTGAGTCAGGAATGTAAGACCTTCGAAGTCACGCAACTACCTTTGAGGTGGGAATATTTCAAAATTCAAAGAGAAGCGGTTTCCTCAATGGAAACGTGGGAGTCAAGAGGTTGTCTTCATGGAAGAAGTGCCGATCATGGAGTTAGGCTTTTTCTAGTTATTTTACTATGTATAAATAGTAGTTTTCCACAGGGAAAATGGGTCGCAAATCATTTATAGAAATTCTACAACACTCGAAGTACTGGCGGGAGAGAAAAGAGTCATACAAAATATATTTAAAGGATTTGTCGAACCACCTTTGTTTTTTATGCAATGCAATTTATCTTTTCTTTAACTTTATGCAATTTTAACTTTCAGCCTTTGTTTTGCATTTACTGCTTTTAAAAACCTTTTTATGTCGAAAGACGCCTTACGGTCTCATCTTGTTCGTAATACAACCTATGAACTTAATGAACAAAAACACTTTTTTCATGAAAAACAATACACAACATTTTATAGGATTTCTGGTTTGATCCTGCTTGTAATAATCGAAACCAGCCCATATTGTTTACGAAAAACATCGGTAAACAACACCAAAACCGTCGAAAGGAAGATTATTCCCTGAAATGCCACCATAGAAGCCGTCACAAAGGACCTTTTACCAGAAAAATTAGCGGAATACCTTATCCCCCGCGTTTTCACAAAGCCGCCAAATCTGAAGACCTATGACGGCACCATGGACCCGGACGAACACGTGGAACACCTAGATACCTTCCTTGATTACCACCAGGCGCGATACGCGGTAAACCGCAAACTGTTCGTTTTGACACAAAAAGGCGTCGCCATGACTTGGTTCAAGGATCTGGAAGATAACTCTATCAACTCGTGGAAAAAACTGTGCGGCGTATTCACTTCCCACTTTACTACGAGACGGAAGCAGCCGAAGACCATGGAGGCCTTGAACACTATCGTTTAAGATAAGAAAGAGACTCTAAGGGAGTACGTCAAACTATTCACTCGAGCAGGCGTAGAACTACAAGGCACCCAAGACGGCATGAAATGTTTCATTTTCGAAAACAACCTCCGCGATGATTGCAAGTTCAAAGAATAGTCGGGGCTCTGCGCGGAAAGAGACATGAGTGACATGTTGACCCGCATCTAGCCGTATATTAACTACGAAGAAAAAAGGTTGGCAGAAGAGGCACTCAAAATCAGACAATCTTGCAAGGGCAGTGATGACATGTCATCTTACGTTATTCTTAGCATGTGTTTTCAGTCTTATTTAGTATGTTTGACCAGCAAAACAGAGGATTATTAGAGTAATTGCTTATGATTTCAAGACATTTATAATGTTTTCTATATTAGAGTATGTAATCAGAGTTTTCCCGAAACATAGAAATTTTATGGTGTTCTTGATGTAATTCACGAAGAAATCATGCAAATCGGCAAAGCAAGACATTCGAAGATTTATGTGGTCCTTGGGAAGACAAAGACTGAAAACAATAGTGTCACCTTAACAATAGGTGATTTATTAAAACAAAAACGATGTTTTACTTAAAAAACAGAAACTCATCCTTTAGTGTCAAACCACCGAAGCAAGTTATTGTGAGCTTCTGCAAGGAACTTTTCCACGCGAATTCTCATTTTTTCAGCTTGTTGCTTTTTCTTCTTAGCAATATTCCCCTGAAATTTTTATAGGCATATATAATATTATGTTAGCTGGTACTTAATATAAGACTTTTCACTTGAATTACGTTTTTAAATCTAATTAAGGGGAGATTTATGAAGACTCACTTTTTTTTATCGGATGAAATCAATGTAAATAAAACACTTTAAAAATAAATTTCATATAAAATGGTGAGACCCATGTTAATTTCATCCAATAGAGACGTGAGTGTTAAAGATAATGTATTAGAAATGGTGTTTCTAATATTTATAAAAAAGACAAATAAATATGATATAAGATGTGTTTGTCTTGATCGAAATTGCGAGGCTTATTAAAAAACATTCTCATCTAGAAACAAATATAGAGATGAAGTATGATGTATGTTAGTACTTCAAATATCATGTTATTATATTTTTAATATTACAAATTATATTTATCCGATCATGATTAGCAAGCATATATAGTGCTAAAACTCGTGGCATCACCAACACTTTAAACCACATCACTATTAACAATTAAAAATCAATTAAACTAGCTAATATGTCCTAAACTTTTTAATATTACATCTTAAAACAATGTTAAACATAACATACAAGTATAAGAGTTAAGACTTTATTTATTCAAAAAAAGTGTACTCACATCAACTTCTTTTTCATCATTGATAATTTCTTTTCCTTTGCCTTCTTTTTTTCTCTTGCGTTCTAGCATTGTTCCATCTTTCTCATATTTCTCAACACCTTTAAAGGAGCGACAAGTAAACCCTTCCTTCTTATGATGATAAAACTACAACACAACAATTATTATTTAATTAAATTTTGATCTTGTAAATAAATAAAAAAACATATGCTTAGTACATGTTCAAAATGTTACTTTAACAATAATTCAGAATATGTCCAAATTGTGTTTTCGTAGAGACTACAATCCAATAAAAATTAATTTCCCTAAAAAACGCAAGCTATTCCTCTAGCAATGATTATACCGCTAAAAGTTGTTGAAATTGAAATTTTTGGATTAAGTGATCCAAAGAATAAGACCAAAAGAAATTGAGAAAAAATCAATAATCCAAAATATTTAATTTAATTCTTCAATTATATTCATGAATTTGTATGATTATTTTACCGTAAAAAAAAAAAAAATTTAATCGGGTTTTCTAAAAAAAAATAAAGTATAATATATTGACCTTAGAAGGAGAAATTATTTTATAGGTTTATTTAGTTTTACAATGAAGTAGAATTTCAAAAGTTTACATTTTAAATTGTAATTCTAATACAAACCTTATCAATCCTAATTCCATTGCTTCGTGGTCGCTCTTCAACTTCCCACCTATCAATCAATTCAGCTGGAAATTTTTTGGGGCCTCTCGTTTTTCTTGTTGATTCAGTAGATGGACTTACAATCTAAACCCATAAAAATTAAAACAAAATTGAAATTAGAAAATATTTAAGTGGAGGAATATTAAAATTTGAAATGAAATCAAATTTACCTTCCTCGTTGGAGCAGTGATGATGGCAGCATCATTGTTATCATCACTATTATCCTCATTGCTACTGTTATCAGCATCTGGAGATATCCATGATATTGGATCAGCATAAAATACTTTGTCATTCTGCATTTACAATATAACACAAGCAACGAACATAGTTAACCCATGCATGTCTACAAAGCATTAATTTAATTCATTCTATTAAATAAGAAAATCTATTTGGGATTTAATTTATCTAACTATATATGTATGACGGATATCAAATTATTCGACAAATGTTATAAGAAAGTTTAATTTGTAGATATTTCTAACTCATTTGGATTTGTCTGGTGTTGTTGGTGTAATTGAAAAAGATAGACATGGTTTGTTGTAATTTGAAATTCACACATTTATACATATTCTTCTAATGAAAATCAAAATTTCATAATAAATATCGTTCATAATTTACAAATATTAACGCAATAAAAAAAACATGAAGAAAAACACTAATATACTATTTTATCTAATTTATCATGCACAAATGATCTTACATGATTTATATAGAACTGTATACTAGAATTGAACGAAAATCTATGAATATGCGATGTTTAATTTATGAAAAAAATCACATATTAAAACAAAATTTAAAAGGTGGAAATGACATAATGAAAAGTTAAAAACTAAAATATGTGTGAGAATAAGAATAGGCATTATTGAAAATAATGTAACAATTACACTCAATTTCTACCTCTCCTGCAAAAATCTTTTCATTCGATTTCGGATTTGATGCCATAGGTACTCACAAGAGAAACCAAACTTCAAATTTTGAAAAAAAAGTTCTTTGAAATGAAGAATACGAAAGATCTCTTTTATAATATAATTTTATATATTTGTTAATTATTTATATATATATGAGTCAAAATATACATTTAAAAAATATTATATGTATTTTGACTGAATTTATTATCTTAGTAAAAATGTCTATAAATATTAGTATATACATTTATAACAGTCAAAATACTTATTAAATAATAAAAAGATAAATATTTAAAACATTTAATTTCTTAAAAAATATAAAACATTTAACCGTTTAATATTTATATCTAATTCCACTGTATCTCTATAAAAAAATTATATATACTAAATATAAAAAAATATACAAAAATAAAATTGGCATAAAAAAATACATGAGTTTGGACTGACTTTTTCATTACCTATTTGTTCTAGACCGGTCAGAAGACGAATCATGTAACACCCTATTTCTACTAAGCGATAAACGCGAGAATACATCAGACATATTCAAGAAATAGATGCTACGTCACCAAACAAAATCCAGCATACATGTATAAATTATCAAATTACATAAGCATAGCAGCGGAATATATGTAAACCATATAAGCAACATCTCCAAAATCTCATGATAATAAATACATGATCTCAAACTCAAAATAACAATGTCTCAACTCCACAAAACAACATAGTCATAAAAGAAATAACATGCAAGGACACCCTAGATCAGAGCCCTAATCTAGACACTTGCACAAGAACGAGGAACTCCCGCTCCTCGGCAACATCAAAGCAACTAAGCATCCTGCACTCCATCTACCCGTCCATACGGAAAGGCAGGTGGTAAACCACTGAGGGTTAGCATTACATCATCATAATCCATAAACAGATAACAAGAACATTGAAATAATGATCATATATTCAAGAATGATAAGCAACATTGCCAAACATATACTCATAGTGTCTCCACATTTATCTTACTCAATATCATTCATAGACATCATTTCAAGTTCACATAATTCGAGTGTATCACACACATATCACAATTCGACCAAGTCAAATAATCAATCTCCAAACACAAACATCATGCACAATTCAAATGCAATTCGACTCACAAACAAATCATGCAATGTCTCTAGACTCATCTAGATGCATGTGGTACCAAGTCTCCTCAAGGTCGTCACCTCCGATGCAACAAACACATCGAGTGTAAGGTTCACTCCTGCCTTACACTTTGGACATCTGTCCGTCTCCTCAACAATGAATGCATGAACATATGACTTGACTCAATACATATGCTCATACACAATTCTCCAAACTATGCATACACAACTATGCAATCATCACCAAACCATGCATACAATTATGCAATCATCACCAAAACCATGCATACAATTATGCAATTATCACCAAATACCATGCATACAATTATGCAATTATCACCAAATACCATTTAATCAAGTATGCACACATCAACAATTGCACATACATTCAACATACATATATCCATCATCATTGAACATGTATACAATCAACATTATCACCTTCTTCACATAGTTCACCGTGAACAAGCAACACTTCATGTATTTCAAGTAAAGAAGATAACGTACTAGATCATGATATTTCACTTTATCACTATCCAACTTCATTCACAAGTATACAATTAACCATAGGAATCAATATTCAAAAGGTTCACCATCAAATAAACTTCAAGGTAAGAATTACACAAGTTCGTCTCATATTCACAACTTTGAAAATATTTGACGGTTAAGAACAAAACCCAATACCAAGCTCAATTGCCTATGCCATGTATTCTCACAAGTCACATATGTGTACAATAGAGGTTACATAAGCATTTCATCGGCCACATATGAAGAATACACAAAATTCATGAAGTTCATCTCACTTTTGCCACTTTTCCAAAGTTATAAGTTTTCAAGGCAAATCTAGTAATCGATCCATGGAACCAATTGAAATCATCTTTAAAAGTCATATAAACATTATTCAAGTATAATCCCACTTGGTTTTCTTGAAAAGAATCAAGTTCTGGAAAGTCCGTGTTCTTGACCATTTTCAAGTTCCAAGTTCAATCTTCAAAATTCGATCCAATTCGACTCAATTGTTGTTCCAGTAGGATTATAGATGCAAACAGTGTTTATAGAGGTTAAAAGAAGTGTTAAGAAATGCTCGGAAAGGTCCCAAGTTCACGAAACAAAAAGATCAAATGGGCTGGAACAGGTCAATCTCGCTTGAAGCCATTTTATCTCGCTTCAAGCGAGATAGTTCCAGAGAGCACAGGTGCATCTCGCTTGGAGCTCGCTTCCAGCGAAATAGCATCCAAAATTCTGGGTTTCCCCTTTGAAGGTTCGCTTCAAGCGAGAAAATCTCGCTTCAAGCGAAGCTTCATCTGGGCAGCCCAAAACCACTCGGGTTTAACCCCTTTTTCACACCAAAACTCAATTTTCAAAACCCCAATCCACCAAAACAAGTTCCAGAAAGTGTTTATGGGTCAAAATAGCTTCAATACACTTAAACAAACATGAATCAAGCATTAGAAACAACAATTCAACTCATTTTATCAAAATCATAGGATTTTCTCAAACACCAACACAACCTCAAATTTCTACACAAATTCGTATACAACGATTCCAGTTCAACAGATTTGATTCCAACAGTTTAACAATCATCAATAACAACTAATGAACATGAATTCATGCATAATCTAACATCATAACTTCATTTTTCATCAAATTCGCTCAAGAACACAAAACACCAACACTTATGCATTTCAACATGTTAATTCACATATAGCCACACATTTATCATGCAAATCATGTTCTCAAACATAATAGCAACAAACATGCACGAATTTACAGCACATAGAATCAATTTCATCAAGTTCATAAAATGGGAAAAATGAAAAGTTATGAATTTATGAGTGAAACCTAACCCTCTTACCTCTAGCACCAAGAATCAACAATTCTAGCTTCAATTTTGCTCCTAGGTGTGAAACCCTCTTCTAGCTCTTCAACCCTTTCTCTTGTTCTTCTCTCTAGCTCCAATTTGCCTCCTCTTGTGTTTGTGTGAAAATGAACAAAGTTTCTAACCTAGTTACTAAAAACTAAGCTTATATACTCCCTCTCCCTTAATGGGCCTTAAACACACAAATGAATAAATGAATGGGCTCACACCAATCTACTAAATACACACCAACGATAACTAATTAATTAACGCGCTCCGACAACTTAATTAATAAAACGGTCCTATCTTAGAAAAACGATAAAACGCTATCCTCCCAAATTACTAATTACCCCTCAAATGCACAAACATATGAAAATGCACACAATTAAAATAATACACAAAATAAAATAATTAAAATAAAACAAACGTGAAAAAAACGGTTTGTTACAACTCTCCCCCCCTAAAAGAATTTTCGTCCTCGAAAATTACCTGAAGGAAACAACTCCGGGTAAGAATCCTTCATTCTACTCTCCGATTCCCAAGTAGCACTCTCGCCAGTTGGTCCAAACCAAATCACCTTGACCAAAGCAATCTCTTTGCCACGCAACCTCTTCACTTCTCTATCCTCAATCCTAACCGGCCATGTCTCAACGGTCAAATTGTCTCTTACCTCCAACTCGTCCACTTGAACCACATGAGACTCATCATACACATACTTCCACAACTGAGACACATAAAACACATCGTGAAGATTCGACAAAGACGGTGGTAACGCAATCCGATACGCTACAACCCCAACTCTCTCTACAATCTCAAACGGCCCAACAAAACGAGGAGTCAACTTCCTACACTTCAAAGCTCTACCAACACCGGTTACCGGATTCACCCTCAAAAACACATGATCACCAACCTGAAATTCAATATCCTTCCTCCTCTTGTCATGATAACTCTTCTGCCTACTCTGAGACGCTTTCATCTTCTCCTGAATCATTCTAACCTTCTCCGTAGTCTCTTGCACCACCTCCGGTCCTAATAAAGCTCTTTCACCTGACTCGTACCAACATAACAGCGTTCTACATCTCCTCCCATACAAAGCTTCAAACGGTGCCATTCCGATACTAGAATGAAAACTATTGTTGTAAGTAAACTCAATCAACGGTAAACATTCTACCCAACTGACACCTTGCTCCAAAACACAAGCTCTCAACAAATCTTCCAAACTCTGAATAGTCCTCTCCGATTGACCATCAGTCTGAGGATGATAAGCAAAACTCAACCTCAACTTAGTTCCCAAAGCAACTTGCAAGCTCTCCCCAAAACTTAGAAGTAAACCTCGGATCCCGATCCGACACAATACTAGAAGGAATACCATGCAACTTGACAACTTGCTCAATGTAGATCTCAGCCAACTTTGCAACAGACATACCGGTCTTGATAGGAATAAAATGTGCTGACTTCGTCAACCGATCAACAACCACCCAAATCGAATCAAAACCCTTCACAGTCCTTGGCAAAGCTCCAACAAAGTCCATAGAGATACTATCCCACTTCCATTCTGGCACAAACAACGGCTGCATCAAACCTGACGGTCTCTGGTGTTCAATCTTCGACTTCTGACAAACCAAACAAGCATAAACAAACTCGGCGATCTCCTTCTTCATTCCAGGCCACCAAAACAACTTCTTCAAATCTTGGTACATCTTAGTTGCTCCTGGATGAATACTCAAACTACTCCGATGACCTTCGTCCAAAATACGCTTCTTAAGCTCAGGCACATCCGGCACACACACCCGATCACGAAACATCAAGACACCATTCTGATCCAATCTGAAATCCGCACCTTTACCTTGGTTAACCAACACCACTCGGTTTACAAGTTCCAAATCCTCTTTCTGACCACTCTTGATTTCCTCCAAGATGTTACTTGACAACTTCAACATACCCAACTTCACACTTCCGGGTGTCAACTCACAACCCAAACTCAAATCTCGGAATTGCTCCACCAACTCTAACTCCTTAACCATCATAGCAGACACATGCAAAGTCTTCCTACTCAAAGCATTTGCAACCACGTTAGCTTTTCCAGGATGATAACTCAGCTGAAAATCAAAATCCTTAAGATATTCCAACCATCTTCTTTGCTTCATGTTCAACTCTTTCTGGTCAAACAAATACTTCAGACTCTTGTGATCACTGAACACCTCAAACTTAGAACCATAAAGATAATGCTTCCAAATCTTCAAAACATACACAACTGCCGCCAATTCCAAATCATGAGTCGGATAATTCTTCTCATGCACCTTCAACTGCCTTGAAGCATAAGCCACAACCTGATGATTCTGCATAAGCACACCACCAAGACCCATCTTCGAAGCATCACAATACACAACAAACGATTCCTTCGGATTCGGCAAAATCAACACAGGCGCTGAAGTTAACCTCTTCTTCAACTCTTGGAAACTCTTCTCACACTTAGCATCCCAAACATAAGCTTTCCCTTTCCGAGTCAACTGCGTCAATGGCAACGCCAACTTAGAGAACCCCTCAATGAACCTCCGATAGTAACCCGCCAAACCAAGAAAACTTCGAACTTCAAAAACAGACTTCGGCGATTCCCACTTAATCACCGCATCAATCTTCGACGGATCTACCGCAATACCACCTCTCGAAATCACATGACCAAGAAAGCTCACTTCACGCAACCAAAACTCACACTTCGACAACTTAGCAAACAACTTCTTCTCCTTCAAAACTTGCAACACAATCCTCAAATGCTCGACATGCTCTTCCTCTGACGTTGAATACACCAAAATATCATCAATGAACACTACCACAAATTGGTCCAAGTAAGGATGGAAAATCCAATTCATATACTCCATGAAAACACCTGGCGCATTAGTCACACCAAATGGCATCACAGAATACTCATAGTGACCATACCTCGTCCTGAACGTAGTCTTAGACACATCTTCTGCCTTCACTCTTATCTGATGATATCCTGATCTCAAATCAATCTTGCTAAACACCACTGCACCAACCAATTGATCCATCAAATCATCGATCCTCGGAAGCGGATACCGATTCTTGATAGTCACCTTGTTCAACTGCCGATAATCTACACATAGCCTCATGCTCCCATCTTTCTTCTTAACTAGCAATACTGGAGCACCCCACGGCGACACACTCGGCCTAATGAACTATTTCTCAAGCAATTCTTCCAACTGCTTCTTCAACCCCCCCAACTCTGATGCAGACATCTGATACGGTGCAATCGAAATAGGATTCGTTCCGGGCACCAAATCAATTACAAACTCAACTTCTCTCTCCGGCGGTAAATCTGAAACATCATCCGGAAACACTTCTGGGAACTCTTGCACTACTGGCATGTCACTAACACCTTTCTCACCGCTTACCTTCAAAGAAGCAAACATCATGAACACACTAGCTTCACCATCTAGAGACTTCTTCACTTGCTCTGCGGTTAAGAACCTTCCACTCTCCTCGGCTACCGGCTTCGAAAACGTGATACTCTTAGTTAAACAATTGATGTTTACACCAAAAGTCAACATCCAATCCATACCAAAAATCACATCCATATTCTTCAACGGAAGACACACAAGGTCCAACTCAAAATCCACATTTCAAAAGTTAATGGGACACTTAGAACACATAAAGGAAGTAGTCACTGAACCATTGGCTGGGGCAATGACCATTCCTCTCAACAACGGAGTCACAACAAGATTCAAACGTTCAACACGACAAGCAGAGATGAAAGAATGAGTAGCACCAGTATCAACAATCGCAATCAAAGGAGTACTATTGATAAAACACATACCTCGGATGAGATTATCCGGCTGCTCCACCTCTTCCGCATTCAAAGCAAAGACCTTTCCCGCCGCCTTCTTCGGCTTAGTACACTTAGTACTCAAGTGACCCTTCTCACCACAATTGTAGCAAGTAATCTCCTTCTTGCACTCAAAAGACTTATGACCCGCTTGCCCACACTTGTAGCAACCATCACCCTTCTTGCAATCACTAGCATAATGACCGAGAGTACCACACTTGAAACACTTGACATCCGCCAAGCTAGGCTTGGAGCTTCCTCCACTTGCCTTCTTCTTTCCCTTGTCCTTAACATACGGTTTCCCAATACCATGGCCCTTTCCTCTCTTGTCATGCTTAGCCTTGTAGTAGTCCGCCTTTGCCTTCCCGGCGTCATCAAACATCCGACACTTGTGCACCAAAGTGTCAAAATCTCTAATCTCATGGAAACAGACGTACTGATAGATCTCCGGCCTCAAACCATTCTCAAACTTCACACACTTAGAAACCATAGCATCCTCCGCATTGATGTAAGGACAAAACCTCGAGAGCTCCTCATACTTAGCTGCATACTCAGCAACCGACATACTCCCTTGCTTCAAGTTCAAGAACTCAGCTTCCTTCTTGTTCCTCAAATCTTCCGGAAAGTACTTCTTCAAGAACTCATTCTTGAACGTCACCCAAGTGATAACATCACCACCAGCTTCAATCCTCCTCTTGGTACCAGTCCACCAATACTCGACCTCCTCAGCAAGCATGTGAGTAGCCAACCTCACCTTCTGGTCATCATTAGTCACCATAGCACGAAAAATCCTCTCCATGCATTCCATCCAAGTCAAAGCTCCTTCTGGGTCAAACCTTCCCTTGAACGTCGGCGGTTTGTTTCTCATGAAACGATCAAGCCTCCGTTCCTCCGCTTCTCCATGGTCTTCATGACCACCACCTCCTTGATTCTGAGCCAAAGTTTGAGCCACTGTAGTCAAAGCTGCTGCAATCGCATCATCATTCCTACCACCTCTACCAGCCATCTCTTGCTAATCCAAAAACCAAGCAACAGGTCAGAACAACAGCACAAAGTATCAAAGGTAATTCAACATACCATTCGAATACAACAGGTAATAAAACTAGTTCTGGTCCGGACAAGACTGACTAGGCTCTGATACCGACTTGTAACACCCTATTTCTACTAAGCGATAAACGCGAGAATACATCAGACATATTCAAGAAATAGATGCTACGTCACCAAACAAAATCCAGCATACATGTATAAATTATCAAATTACATAAGCATAGCAGCGAAATATATGTAAACCATATAAGCAACATCTCCAAAATCTCATGATAATAAATACATGATCTCAAACTCAAAATAACAATGTCTCAACTCCACAAAACAACATAGTCATAAAAGAAATAACATGCAAGGACACCCTAGATCAGAGCCCTAATCTAGACACTTGCACAAGAACGAGGAACTCCCGCTCCTCGGCAACATCAAAGCAACTAAGCATCCTGCACTCCATCTACCCGTCCATACGGAAAGGCAGGTGGTAAACCACTGAGGGTTAGCATTACATCATCATAATCCATAAACAGATAACAAGAACATTGAAATAATGATCATATATTCAAGAATGATAAGCAACATTGCCAAACATATACTCATAGTGTCTCCACATTTATCTTACTCAATATCATTCATAGACATCATTTCAAGTTCACATAATTCGAGTGTATCACACACATATCACAATTCGACCAAGTCAAATAATCAATCTCCAAACACAAACATCATGCACAATTCAAATGCAATTCGACTCACAAACAAATCATGCAATGTCTCTAGACTCATCTAGATGCATGTGGTACCAAGTCTCCTCAAGGTCGTCACCTCCGATGCAACAAACACATCGAGTGTAAGGTTCACTCCTGCCTTACACTTTGGACATCCATCCGTCTCCTCAACAATGAATGCATGAACATATGACTTGACTCAATACATATGCTCATACACAATTCTCCAAACCATGCATACACAACTATGCAATCATCACCAAACCATGCATACAATTATGCAATCATCACCAAAACCATGCATACAATTATGCAATTATCACCAAATACCATGCATACAATTATGCAATTATCACCAAATACCATTTAATCAAGTATGCACACATCAACAATTGCACATACATTCAACATACATATATCCATCATCATTGAACATGTATACAATCAACATTATCACCTTCTTCACATAGTTCCCCGTGAACAAGCAACACTTCATGTATTTCAAGTAAAGAAGATAACGTACTAGATCATGATATTTCACTTTATCACTATCCAACTTCATTCACAAGTATACAATTAACCATAGGAATCAATATTCAAAAGGTTCACCATCAAATAAACTTCAAGGTAAGAATTACACAAGTTCGTCTCATATTCACAACTTTGAAAATATTTGAAGGTTAAGAACAAAACCCAATACCAAGCTCAATTGCCTATGCCATGTATTCTCACAAGTCACATATGTGTACAATAGAGGTTACATAAGCATTTCATCGGCCACATATGAAGAATACACAAAATTCATGAAGTTCATCTCACTTTTGCCACTTTTCCAAAGTTATAAGTTTTCAAGGCAAATCTAGTAATCGATCCATGGAACCAATTGAAATCATCTTTAAAAGTCATATAAACATTATTCAAGTATAATCCCACTTGGTTTTCTTGAAAAGAATCAAGTTCTGGAAATAGCATCCAAAATTCTGGGTTTCATCTCGCTTGGAGCTCGCTTCCAGCGAAATAGCATCCAAAATTCTGGGTTTCCCCTTTGAAGGTTCGCTTCAAGTGAGAAAATCTCGCTTCAAGCGAAGCTTCATCTGGGCAGCCCAAAACCACTCGGGTTTAACCCCTTTTTCACACCAAAACTCAATTTTCAAAACCCCAATCCACCAAAACAAGTTCCAGAAAGTGTTTATGGGTCAAAATAGCTTCAATACACTTAAACAAACATGAATCAAGCATTAGAAACAACAATTCAACTCATTTTATCAAAATCATAGGATTTTCTCAAACACCAACACAACCTCAAATTTCTACACAAATTCGTATACAACGATTCCAGTTCAACAAATTTGATTCCAACAGTTTAACAATCATCAATAACAACTAATGAACATGAATTCATGCATAATCTAACATCACAACTTCATTTTTCATCAAATTCGCTCAAGAACACAAAACACCAACACTTATGCATTTCAACATGTTAATTCACATATAGCCACACATTTATCATGCAAATCATGTTCTCAAACATAATAGCAACAAACATGCACGAATTTACAGCACATAGAATCAATTTCATCAAGTTCATAAAATGGGAAAAATGAAAAGTTATGAACTTATGAGTGAAACCTAACCCTCTTACCTCTAGCACCAAGAATCAACAATTCTAGCTTCAATTTAGCTCCTAGGTGTGAAACCCTCTTCTAGCTCTTCAACCCTTTCTCTTGTTCTTCTCTCTAGCCCCAATTTGCCTCCTCTTGTGTTTGTGTGAAAATGAACAAAGTTTCTAACCTAGTTACTAAAAACTAAGCTTATATACTCCCTCTCCCTTAATGGGCCTTAAACACACAAATGAATAAATGAATGGGCTCACACCAATCTACAAAATACACACCAACGATAACTAATTAATTAACGCGCTCCGACAACTTAATTAATAAAACGGTCCTATCTTAGAAAAACAATAAAACGCTATCCTCCCAAATTACTAATTACCCCTCAAATGCACAAACATATGAAAATGCACACAATTAAAATAATACACAAAAAAAATAATTAAAATAAAACAAACGCGAAAAAAACGGGTTGTTACAAATCACACGCTAGCACGCGGCATGACTTAAACCGCCTTAAAGCTCCGCGCCTGAGGTAACATGCTAGCTCGACTCCACCATGCCACACAAAAGCGCGCCTCCGTGCGATGATCACCCTACACGTTTCCTCTACCGCCCCTAATTACACGCTGCATAACCTGGAGACGATTTGTCCAACACGCGCCTATATAAGGGTGAACTTGCTTCACCCTCAAGGTGCAATTCACTTTTCATATCACTTTCTACAATCTCTTCCTCTGTTCCATTACTGACTTGAGCGTCAGAGTGGTAACTTGCCTGCAGGCACCTTTCGTTCCTGAAGCTGTCACCGTCATACCAGAGCACTTTCTGCCACCGTTGTGACTCATCCGTTTTCACCGGACAGATCATTTGGCACTGGAAGGATGGCATCGTTCGCTAAATGCCATGGTCTAATGATCCTCCACTGTAACCGTTTCTTTTACGCACTCTTCCATTGTAACCGTTTCAGTTACACGTTCATCCACCACAACGGTTGACAATTACTGCTCCTTTCTCCGAAGTAACATCCGGAACTTGTAGGAGAGCCACCACAAGCTGCTCTTCCACCTCGCAAGAATCAGGTTCTACGATTCAAATCCTCCAAGATCGTACGGTTCAGGTTCTTGAACCAGCGAATCCTGAAGGAAATGGCGCGATCCTCAACGCTACGGTTAACGCTCGTACTATCACCGCGAGAAATGTGACAGTTCTTCCTCTGCCTCCTCTGCGCATGGAGGACGTTCCTCCACGTCCATTGTCTCCTTCGGTTCCTCCACCACAGGAGATGAATGAAATCCTGACAAACCTAGTGAACCTGATCCAACAGCAAAATAACAAACTCAAACGCGTGTAAAACAATCAATAAAAGATTTCAATGGAATTCGCCATACAAATTGAAGAAGCTCAGCGAAACAAACTCAAAACAACGCTGGAAGTGGTAAACGAAGCTATCTCCATTCTAGCAAACCGTCGAAAAGGAGGCAAAAGCCTCCCGCAATTTTGAACGGAGAGAGTAGCAGTCCGTCTCCCCACCATTCTCGTCGTGATAAGCCTTCGAACTGCCACGGAGGAAAGGATTCTCCTCCACACCTATTACCCTGTAATTTCAATAGGCTCATTTAATGCAGTTAACATTAGTTGACTTTTTATCTTTGCAGTCAACATTAGTTTGACGAGATGTGGACTTAGCGTGAAAGGGTCTAAAAGCCTTAGAGTTCGACAAGATGTGAGTCAGGAATGTTAGACCTTCAAAGTCACGCAACTACCGTTGAGGTGGGAATATTTCAAAATTCAAAGAGAAGCGGTTTCCTCAATGGAAACGTGGAAGTCAAGAGGTTGTCTTCATGGAAGAAGTGCCGATCGTGGAGTTAGGCTTTTTCTAGTTATTTTACTATGTATAAATAGTAGTTTTCCACAGGGAAAACAGGTCGCAAATCATTTATAGAAATTCTACAACACTCGAAGTACTGGCGGGAGAGAAAAGAGTCATACAAAATATATTTAAAGGATTTGTCGAACCACCTTTATTTTTTATGCAATGCAATTTATCTTTTCTTTAACTTTATGCAATTTTAACTTTCAGCCTTTGTTTTGCATTTACTGCTTTTAAAAACCTTTTTATGTCGAAAGACGCCTTACGGTCTCATCTTGTTCGTAATACAACCTATGAACTTAATGAACACAAACACTTTTTTCATGAAAAACAATACACAACATTTTCTAGGATTTCTGGTTTGATCTTGCTTGTAATAATCTAAACCAGTCCTTATTGTTTACCAAAAACATCGGTAAACAACACCAAAACCGTCAAAAGGAAGATTATTCCCCGAAATGCCAGCATAGAAGCCGTCACAAAGGACCTTTTACTAGAAAAATTAGCGGAATACCTTATCCCCCGCGTTTTCACAAAGCCGCCAAATTTGAAGACCTATGACGGCACCACGGACTTAGACTAACACGTGGAACATCTAGATACCTTTCTTGATTACCACCAGGCGCGATACGCAGTACACCGCAAACTGTTCGTTTTGACACAAAAAGGCGTCGCCATGACTTGGTTCAAGGATCTGGAAGATAACTCTATCAACTCGTGGAAAAAACTGTGCGGCGTATTCACTTCCCACTTTACTACGAGACGGAAGCAGCCGAAGACCATGGAGGCCTTGAACACTATCGTTTAAGATAAGAAAGAGACTCTAAGGGAGTACGTCAAACTATTCACTCGAGCAGGCGTAGAACTACAAGGCACCCAAGACGGCATGAAATGTTTCATTTTCGAAAACAACCTCCGCGATGATTGCAAGTTCAAAGAATAGTCGGGGCTCTGCGCGGAAAGAGACATGAGTGACATGTTGACCCGCATCTAGTCGTATATTAACTACGAAGAAAAAAGGTTGGCAGAAGAGGCACTCAAAACCAGACAATCTTGCAAGGGCAGTGATGACATGTCATCTTACGTTATACTTAGCATGTGTTTTCAGTCTTATTTAGTATGTTTGACCAGCAAAACAAAGGATTATTAGAGTAATTGCTTATGATTTCAAGAAATTTATAATGTTTTCTATATTAGAGTATGTAATCAGAGTTTTCCCGAAACATAGAAATTTTATGGTGTTCTTGTTGTAATTCACGAAAAAATCATGCAAATCAGCAAAGCAAGACATTCAAAGATTTATGTGGTCCTTGGGAAGACAAAGACTGAAAACAATAGTGTCACCTTAACAATAGGTGATTTATTAAAACAAAAACGATGTTTTACTAAAAAAACAGAAACTCATCCTTTAGTGTCAAACCACCGAAGCAAGTTATTGTGAGCTTCTGCAAGGAACTTTTCCACGCGAATTCTCATTTTTTCAGCTTGTTGCTTTTTCTTCTTAGCAATATTCCCCTGAAATTTTTATAAGCATATATAATATTATGTTAGCTGGTAATTAATATAAGACTTTTCACTTGAATTACGTTTTTAAATCTAATTAAGGGGACATTTATGAAGACTCACTTTTTTTTATCGGATGAAATCAATGTAAATAAAACACTTTAAAAATAAATTTCATATAAAATGGTGAGACCCATGTTAATTTCATCCAATAGAGACGTGAGTGTTAAAGATAATGTATTAGAAATGGTGTTTCTAATATTTATAAAAAAGACAAATAAATATGATATAAGATGTGTTTGTCTTGAACGAAATTGCGAGGCTTATTAAAAAACATTCTCATCTAGAAACAAATATAGAGATGAAGTATGATGTATGTTAGTACTTCAAATATCATGTTATTATATTTTTAATATTACAAATTATATTTATCCAATCATGATTAGCAAGCATATATAGTGCTAAAACTCGTAGCACCACCAACACTTTAAACCACATCACTATTAACAATTAAAAATCAATTAAACTAGCTAATATGTCCTAAACTTTTTAATATTACATCTTAAAACAATGTTAAACATAACATACAAGTATAAGAGTTAAGACTTTATTTATTCAAAAAAAGTGTACTCACATCAACTTCTTTTTCATCATTGATAATTTCTTTTCCTTTGCCTTCTCTTTTTCTCTTGCGTTCTGGCATTGTTCCATCTTTCTCATATTTCTCAACACCTTTAAAGGAGCGACAAGTAAACCCTTCCTTCTTATGATGATAAAACTACAACACAACAATTATTATTTAATTAAATTTTGATCTTGTCAATAAAAAAAATAACATATGCTTAGTACATGTTCAAAATGTTACTTTAACAATAGTTCGGAATATGTCCAAACTGTGTTTTCGTAGAGACTACAATCCAATAAAAATTAACTTCCCTAAAAAAACGCAAGCTATTCCTCTAGCAATGATTATACCGCTAAAAGTTGTTGAAATTGAAATATTTGGATTAAGTGATCCAAAGAATAAGACCAAAAGAAATTGAGAAAAAATCAATAATCCAAAATATTTAATTTAATTCTTCAATTATATTCATGAATGTGTATGATTATTTTACCGTAAAAAGTAAAATAATTTTAATGGGGTTTTCTACAAAAAAAATAAAGTATAATATATTGACCTTAGAAGGAGAAATTATTTTATAGGTTTATTTAGTTTTACAATGAAGTAGAATTTCAAAAGTTTACATTTTAAAGTGTAATTCTAATACAAACCTTATCAATCCTTATTCCATTGCTTCGTGGTTGCTCTTCAACTTCCCACCTATCAATCAATTCAGCTGGAAATTTTATGGGGCCTCTCGTTTTTCTTGTTGATTCTGTAGATGGACTTACAATCTAAACCCATAAAAATTAAAACAAAATTGAAGTTAGAAAATATTTAAGTGGAGGAATATTAAAATTTGAAATGAAATCAAATTTACCTTCCTCGTTGGAGCAGTGACGATGGCAGCATCAGTGTTATCATCACTATTATCCTCATTGCCACTGTTATCAGCATCTGGAGATATGCATGATATTGGATCAGCATAAAATACTTTGTCATTCTGCATTTAGAATATAACACAAGCAACGAACATAGTTAACCCATGCATGTCTACAAAGCATTAATTTAATTCATTCTATTAAATAAGAAAATCTATTTGGGATTTAATTTATCTAACTATATATGTATGACGGATATCAAATTATTCGACAAATGTTATAAGAAAGTTTAATTTGTAGATATTTCTAACTCATTTGGATTTGTCTGGTGTTGTTGGTGTAATTGAAAAAGATAGACATGGTTTGTTGTAATTTGAAATTCACAGATTTATACATATTCTTCTAATGAAAATAAAAATTTCATAATAAATATCGTTCATAATTTACAAATATTAACGCAATAAAAAAAACATGAAGAAAAACACTAATATACTATTTTATCTAATTTATCATGCACAAATGATCTTACATGATTTATATAGAAATGCATACTAGAATTGAACGAAAATCTATGAATATGCGATGTTTAATTTATGAAAAAAATCACATATTAAAACAAAATTTAAAGGGTGGAAATGACATAATGAAAAGTTAAAAACTAAAATATGTGTGAGAATAAGAATAGGCATTATTGAAAATAATGTAACAATTACACTCAATTTCTACCTCTCCTGCAAAAATCTTTTCATTCGATTTTGGATTTGATGCCATAGGTACTCACAAGAGAAACCAAACTTCAAATTTTGAAAAAAAAGTTCTTTGAAATGAAGAATACGAAAGATCTCTTTTATAATAGAATTTTATATATTTGTTAATTATTTATATATATATGAGTCAAAATATACATTTAAAAAATATTATATGTATTTTGACTGAATTTATTATCTTAGTAAAAATGTCTATAAATATTAGTATATACATTTATATCAGTCAAAATACTTATTAAATAATAAAAAGATAAATATATAAAACATTTAATATCTTAGAAAATATAAAACATTTAATCGTTTAATATTTATATATAATTCAACTGTATCTCTATAAAAAAATTATATATACTAAATATAAAAAAATATACAAAAATAAATACATGAGTTTGGACTGACTTTTTCATTACCTATTTGTTCTAGACCGGTCAGAAGATGAATCACACGCTAGCACACGGCATGACTTAAACCGCCTTAAGGCTCCGCGCCTGAGGTAACATGCTAACTCGACTCCACCGTGCCACACAGAAGCGTCCCTCCGTGCGAGGATCACCCTACACATATCCTCTACCGCCCCTTATTACACGCTGCATAACCTGCAGACGATTATGTCCAACACGCGCCTATATAAGGGTGAACTTGCTTCACCCTCAAGGTGCAATTCACTTTTCATATCACTTTCTACAATCTCTTCCTCTGTTCCATTACTGACTTGAGCGTCAGAGTGCTAACTTGCCTGCAGGCACCTTTCGTTCCAGAAGCTGTCACCGTCATACCAGAGCACTTTCTGTCACCGTTGTGACTCATCCGTTTTCATCGGACAGATCATTTGGCACTGGAAGGATGGCATCGTTCGCTAAATGCCATGGTCTAATGATCCTCCACTGTAACCGTTTCTTTTACGTACTCTTCCATTGTAACCGTTTCAGTTACACGTTCATCCACCACAACAGTTGACAATTACTGCTCCTTTCTCCGAAGTAACATCCGGAACTTGTAGGAGAGCCACCACAAGCTGCTCTTCCACCTCGCAAGAATCAGGTTCTACGATTCAAATCCTCCAAGATCGTATGGTTCAGGTTATTGAACTGGCGAATCCTGAAGGAAATGGCGCGATCCTCAACGCTACGGTTAACGCTCGTACTATCATCGCGATAAATGTGACAGTTCTTCCTCTGCCTCCTCTGCGCATGGAGGACGTTCCTCCACGTCCATTGTCTCCTTCGGTTCCTCCACCACAGGAGATGAATGAAATCCTGACAAACCTAGTGAACCTGATCCAACGGCAAAATAACAGACTCAAACGCGTGTAAAACAATCAATAAAAGATTTCAATGGAATTCACCATACAAATTGAAGAAGCTCAGCGAAACAAACTCAAAACAACGCTGCAAGTGGTAAACGAAGCTATCTCCATCCTAGCAAACCGTCGAAAAGGAGGCAAAAGCCTCCCGCAATTTTGAACGGAGAGAGTAGCAGTCTGTCTCCCCACCATTCTCGTCGTGATAAGCCTTCGAACCACCACGGAGGAAAGGATTCTCCTCCACACCTGTTACCCTGTAATTTCAATAGGCTCATTTAATGCAGTTAACATTAGTTGACTTTTTATCTTTGCAGTCAACATTAGTTTGACGAGATGTGGACTTAGCGTGAAAGGGTCTAAAAGCCTTAGAGTTCGACAAGATGTGAGTCAGGAATGTAAGACCTTCAAAGTCACGCAACTACCGTTGAGGTGGGAATATTTCAAAATTCAAAGAGAAGCGGTTTCCTCAATGGAAACGTGGGAGTCAAGAGGTTGTCTTCATGGAAGAAGTGCCGATCGTGGAGTTAGGCTTTTTCTAGTTATTTTACTATGTATAAATAGTAGTTTTCCACAGGGAAAACGGGTTGCATATCATTTATAGAAATTCTACAACACTCGAAGTACTGGCAGGAGAGAAAAGAGTCATACAAAATATATTTAAAGGATTTGTCGAACCACCTTTATTTTTTATGCAATGCAATTTATCTTTTCTTTAACTTTATGCAATTTTAACTTTCAGCCTTTATTTTGCATTTACTGCTTTTAAAAACCTTTTTATGTCGAAAGACGCCTTACGGTCTCATCTTGTTCATAATACAACCTATGAACTTAATGAAAACAAACACTTTTATTCATGAAAAACAATACATAACATTTTAAAGGATTTCTGGTTTGATTCTGCTTGTAATAATCAAAACCAGCCCTTATTGTTTACCAAAAACATCGGTAAACAACACCAAAACCGTCGAAAGGAAGATTATTCCCCGAAATGCCACCATAGAAGCCGTCACAAAGGACCTTTTACCAGAAAAATTAGCGGAATACCTTATCCCCCGCGTTTTCACAAAGCCGCCAAATATGAAGACCTATGACGGCACCACGGACCCGGACGAACACTTGGAACACCTAGATACCTTCCTTGATTACCACCAGGCGCGATACGCGGTAAACCGCAAACTGTTCGTTTTGACACAAAAAGGCGTCTCCATGACTTGGTTCAAGGATCTGGAAGATAACTCTATCAACTCGTGGAAAAAACTGTGCGGCGTATTCACCTCCCACTTTACTACGAGACGGAAGCAGCCGAAGACCATGGAGGCCTTGAACACTATCCTTTAAGATAAGAAATAGACTCTAAGGGAGTACGTCAAACTATTCACTCGAGCAGGCGTTGAACTACAAGGCACCCAAGACGGCATGAAATGTTTCATTTTCGAAAACAACCTCCGCGATGATTGCAAGTTCAAAGAATAGTCGGGGCTCTGCGCGGAAAGAGACATGAGTGACATGTTGACCCGCATCTAGCCGTATATTAACTACGAAGAAAAAAGGTTGGCAGAAGAGGCACTCAAAACCAGACAATCTTGCAAGGGCAGTGATGACATGTCATCTTACGTTATTCTTAGCATGTGTTTTCAGTCTTATTTAGTATGTTTGACCAGCAAAACAGAGGATTATTAGAGTAATTGCTTATGATTTCGAGACATTTATAATGTTTTCTATATTAGAGTATGTAATCAGAGTTTTCCCGAAACATAGAAATTTTATGGTGTTCTTGTTGTAATTCACGAAAAAATTATGCAAATCAGCAAAGCAAGACATTCAAAGATTTATGTGGTCCTTGGGAAGACAAAGACTGAAAACAATAGTGTCACCTTAACAATAGGTGATTTATTAAAACAAAAACGTTGGTTTGCTAAAAAAACCAGAAACTCATCCTTTAGTGTCAAACCACCGAAGCAAGTTATTGTGAGCTTCTGCAAGGAACTTTTCCACGCGAATTCTCATTTTTTCAGCTTGTTGCTTTTTCTTCTTAGCAATATTCCCCTGAAATTTTTATAAGCATATATAATATTATGTTAGCTGGTACTTAATATAAGACTTTTCACTTGAATTACATTTTTAAATCTAATTAAGGTGACATTTATGAAGACTCACTTTTTTTTATCGGATGAAATCAATGTAAATAAAACACTTTAAAAATAAATTTCATATAAAATGGTGAGACCCATGTTAATTTCATCCAATAGAGACGTGAGTATTAAAGATAATGTATTATAAATGGTGTTTCTAATATTTATAAAAAAGACAAATAAATATGATATAAGATGTGTTTGTCTTGAACGAAATTACGAGGCTTATTAAAAAACATTCTCATCTAGAAACAAATATAGAGATGAAGTATGATGTATGTTAGTACTTCAAATATCATGTTATTATATTTTTAATATTACAAATTATATTTATCCGATCATGATTAGCAAGCATATATAGTGCTAAAACTCGTAGCACCACCAACACTTTAAACCACAACACTATTAACAATTAAAAATCAATTAAACTAGCTAATATGTCCTAAAATTTTTAATATTACAGCTTAAAACAATGTTAAACATAACATACAAGTATAAGAGTTAAGACTTTATTTATTCAAAAAAAGTGTACTCACATCAACTTCTTTTTCATCATTGATAATTTCTTTTCCTTTGCCTTCTCTTTTTCTCTTGCGCTCTGGCATTGTTCCATCTTTCTCATATTTCTCAACACCTTTAAAGGAGCGACAAGTAAACCCTTCCTTCTTATGATGATAAAACTACAACATAACAATTATTATTTAATTAAATTTTGATCTTGTCAATAAAAAAAGTAACATAAGCTTAGTACATGTTCAAAATGTTACTTTAACAATAGTTCGGAATATGTCCAAACTGTGTTTTCGTAGAGACTACAATCCAATAAAAATTAATTTCCCTCAAAAAACGCAAGCTATTCCTCTAGCAATGATTATACCTCTAAAACTTGTTGAAATTGAAATTTTTGGATTAAGTGATCCAAAGAATAAGGCCAAAAGAAATTGAGAAAAAATCAATAATCCAAAATATTTAATTTAATTCTTCAATTATATTCATGAATGTGTATGATTATTTTACCGTAAAAATAAAAATAATTTTAATGGGGTTTTCTAAAAAAAAATAAAGTATAATATATTGACCTTAAAAGGAGAAATTATTTTATAGGTTTATTTAGTTTTACAATGAAGTAGAATTTCAAAAGTTTACATTTTAAATTGTAATTCTAATACAAACCTTATCAATCCTAATTCCATTGCTTCGTGGTCGTTCTTCAACTTCCCACCTATCAATCAATTCAGCTGGAAATTTTTTGGGGCCTCTCGTTTTTCTTGTTGATTCAGTAGATGGACTTACAATCTAAACCCATAAAAATTAAAACAAAATTGAAGTTAGAAAATATTTAAGTGGAGGAATATTAAAATTTGAAATGAAATCAAATTTACCTTCCTCGTTGGAGCAGTGACGATGGCAGCATCAGTGTTATCATCACTATTATCCTCATTGCCACTGTTATCAGCATCTGGAGATATCCATGATATTGGATCAGCATAAAATACTTTGTCATTCTGCATTTAGAATATAACACAAGCAACGAACATAGTTAACCCATGCATGTCTACAAAGAATTAATTTAATTCATTCTATTAAATAAGAAAATCTATTAAGGATTTAATTTATCTAACTATATATGTATGACGGATATCAAATTATTCGACATATGTTATAAGAAAGTTTAATTTGTAGATATTTCTAACTCATTTGGATTTGTTTGGTGTTGTTGGTGTAATTGAAAAAGATAGACATGGTTTGTTGTAATTTGAAATTCACACATTTATACATATTCTTCTAATGAAAATCAAAATTTCATAATAAATATCGTTCATAATTTACAAATATTAACGCAATAAAAAAAACATGAAGAAAAACACTAATATACTATTTTATCTAATTTATCATGCACAAATGATCTTACATGATTTATATAGAAATGCATACTAGAATTGAACGAAAATCTATGAATATGCGATGTTTAATTTATGAAAAAAATCACATATTAAAACAAAATTTAAAGGGTGGAAATGACATAATGAAAAGTTAAAAACTAAAATATGTGTGAGAATAAGAATAGGCATTATTGAAAATAATGTAACAATTACACTCAATTTCTACCTCTCCTGCAAAAATCTTTTCATTCGATTTTGGATTTGATGCCATAGGTACTCACAAGAGAGACCAAACTTCAAATTTTGAAAAAAAAGTTCTTTGAAATGAAGAATACGAAAGATCTCTTTTATAATAGAATTTTATATATTTGTTAATTATTTATATATATATGAGTCAAAATATACATTTAAAAAATATTATATGTATTTTGACTGAATTTATTATCTTAGTAAAAATGTCTATAAATATTAGTATATACATTTATATCAGTCAAAATACTTATTAAATAATAAAAAGATAAATATATAAAACATTTAATATCTTAGAAAATATAAAACATTTAATCGTTTAATATTTATATCTAATTCAACTGTATCTCTATAAAAAAATTATATATACTAAATATAAAAAAATATACAAAAATAAAATTGGCATAAAAAAATACATGAGTTTGGACTGACTTTTTCATTACCTATTTGTTCTAGACCGGTCAGAAGACGAATCACACGCTAGCACGCGGCATGACTTAAACCGCCTTAAGGCTCCGCGTCTGAGGTAACATGCTAGCTCGACTCCACCGTGCCACACAGAAGCGCGCCTCCGTGCGAGGATCACCCTACACGTGTCCTCTACCGCCCCTAATTACACGCTGCATAACCTGGAGACGATTATGTCCAACACGCGCCTATATAAGGATGAACTTGCTTCACCCTCAAGGTGCAATTCACTTTTCATATCACATTCTACAATCTCTTCCTCTGTTCGATTACTGACTTGAGCGTCGCAGTGCTAACTTGCCTGCAGGCACCTTTCATTCCAGAAACTGTCACCGTCATACCGGAGCACTTTCTGCCACCGTTGTGACTCATCCGTTTTTACCGAACAGATCATTTGGCGCTAGAAGGATGGCATCGTTCGCTAAATGCCACGGTCTAATGATCCTCCACTGTAACCGTTTCTTTTACGCACTCTTCCATTGTAACCGTTTCAGTTACACGTTCATCCACCACAACGGTTGACAATTACTGCTCCTTTCTCCGAAGTAACATCCGGAACTTGTAGGAGAGCCACCACAAGCTGCCCCTCCACCTCGCCAGAATCAGGTTCTGCGATTCAAATCCTCCAAGATCGTATGGTTCCGGTTCTTGAACTGGCGAATCCTGAAGGAAATGGCGCGATCCTCAACGCTACGGTTGACGCTCATACTATCACCGCGATAAATGTGACAGTTCTTCCTCTGCCTCCTCTGCGCATGGAGGACGTTCCTGCACGTCCATTGTCTCCTTCGGTTCCTCCACCACAGGAGATGAATGAAATCCTGACAAACCTAGTGAACCTGATCCAACGGCAAAATAACAGACTCAAACGCGTGCAAAACAATCAATAAAAGATTTCAATGGAATTCGCCATACAAATTGAAGAAGCTCAGCGAAACAAACTCAAAACAATGATGGAAGTGGCAAACGAAGCTGTCTCCATTCTAGCAAACCTTCGAAAAGGAGGCAAAAGCCTCCCGCAATTTTGAACGGAGAGAGTAGCAGTCCGTCTCCCCACCATTCTCGTCGTGATAAGCCTTCGAACCACCACGGAGGAAAGGATTCTCCTCCACACCTGTTACCCTGTAATTTCAATAGGCTCATTTAATGCAGTTAACATTAGTTGACTTTTTATCTTTGCAGTCAACATTAGTTTGACGGGATGTGGAGTTAGCATGAAAGGGTCTAAAAGCCTTAGAGTTCGACAAGATGTGAGTCGGGAATGTCAGACCTTCGAAGTCACGCAACTACCGTTGAGGTGGGAATATTTCAAATTTCAAAGAGAAGCGATTTCCTCAATGGAAACGTGGGAGTCAAGAGGTTGTCAACATGGAAGAAGTGCCGATCGTGGAGTTAGGCTTTTTCTAGTTATTTTACTATGTATAAATAGTAGTTTTCCACAGGGAAAACGGGTCGCAAATCATTTATAGAAATTCTACAACACTCGAAGTGCTGGCGGGAGAGAAAAGAGTCATACAAAATGTATGTAAAGGATTTTTCGAACCACCTTTATTTTTTATGCAATGCAATTTATCTTTTCTTTAACTTTATGCAATTTTAACTTTCAACCTTTATTTTGCATTTACTGCTTTTAAAAACCTTTTTATGTCGAAAGACGCCTTACAGTCTCATCTTGTTCGTAATACAACCTATGAACTTAATGAACACAAACACTTTTTTTCATGAAAAACAATACACAACATTTTAAAGGATTTCTGGTTTGATCCTGCTTGTAATAATCAAAACCAGCCCTTATTGTTTACCAAAAATGTAACACCCCGTTTTCCCAAAACAACGTAATATTATATAAAACATCAGAGTTCAACGTACAACGGAGTATTACATCTACTTTTCAAAATTCAGTTTAAATAGATTATAAAAACTATTTAATTCAACACCTCATTTTATAAAAATCTGCAGCGGAATATTTATTTAAAAATCAATCAACAACTATGTCACCATCCTTGGCACGAAGGCCTCATCATACTACAATTTATTGCATAAAGATAAAATCTCCAACGACATGTCCTTCAGATAAAATGATACATAAAGGAATGAAAGAATTAAACATCAAAAATTCCCATCCCGTTACGTATCAGAGCCTACAACACGAGAGCCAACTCCTATCTATCCTTCGCTACCTGCACTTGCCCACGAGGCGGCAATTCCAGCAGAAGGGGTGAGATTCACAACAATAATATTAATATATAAATCAAACGTCAAGATTAACAATCATAAATCCAACTCATACATATACATCATAGCACATCATAACATTATCATAACAACATCATAAGCATCATCATAACAACATCATAAGCATCTTCATAACAACATCATAAGCATCATCATAACAACATCATAAGCATCATCATAACAACATCATAAGCATCATCATAACAACATCATCAGCATCATCATAACAACATCATGAGCATCATCATAACAACATCATAAGCATCATCATAACAACATCATAAGCATCATCATAACAACATCATAAGCATCTTCATAACAACATCATATCAAGCATCAACGTCTCAAAACATCGTCTCATAACATGTCAACAATTTGACTCAACTAAATGCAACTCTAACATCTTGCCATCATGCATGTGGTACCATATATTTATAGCATTAATATGCTTCACCGTCGCTTTGAGCAAATGCTCCACCGTCGCTTTGAGCATAAAGCTCCACCGTCTCATAATTATGCAAATGCATGGACTCGTCATTTAACAACTTGACTTCAACTTCTCAAAACATCATTCATAATGCAGGACTGACACATGCAGGTATAATAGTTACATGGCAGAACATCATCTCATTAATCATATACATCGCAACACGTAACATCATCACAATCACATAACATCATATTTAAACATCACTTAACCTCATCCAAAGCAACTCAAGTTTAGCAAAATATAATATTTTCATGTAAACATACATTAATCCATCGTATCAACAACAATAGCAACATATACATTAATCAATTACATTCATGCATCATAAACACCTTCATTCTATATTTTTATCACACCAATAATTCTTTAAAAATCATTTTCAAGTCAAACCAAAGCCATTAGAAAGCTAACTCAATTATCTACAACTTTAATGTTTATACCAAAAGCCAGTTCAAAACAGAAATGGGTGAAAAAGATGCAAGAACGCGAAATAGGGATACTGTCAAATCGGAGTACGATTTGAAAAATCGGAGCACGATTTTCTGGGTCAAAAATTGCATTTTCATTCTGGAAAAATCGGAGCACGATTTGACAAAATCGGAGCACGATCTGGCACAGGCTGTTACGATTTTTTTACCATTTTTCCCCTCAAAAACCCAATTTTGATCCCTTGATTACCCAAAATGAGTTACAAACATGTTTATGGGTTCAATACACAACAAAGCATCAGCAACAACTCATAGCAACATCATCAACAACATAATTCGACAACTTGAGCAATTTTTCATATTCTTAAACCTAGAACAACAATCACCAATTTTCAATCTATTTTCATGAAATCATATACATATATATTAACAATTGGAAGGTAAACCCACCCTTACCTGATTAAATGAATAAGGCAAGCTACAACAATCAATCTTCTAGGCTAATCCCCTTGTTCTTGGTTCTTCTCCCTTCTACCCAAAAAGCTTATGTTTTCTTTTCTGTACGTACCAAGTTTTTGTCTGCCTCTTTCTATTCCTTACCAACCAAAACATAACCCCCTTTTCTTTCTATTTACTCCCTCACTAAATCTTATTAAATTTCTCATTAACCCTCCTTAATTCTATTAACTCTAATAACTCCCTCTTTTTCTAAAATAAATATAATTTATCCTATTTCCATAAAATTCTACAAATAAATATATAATAAAATATATATCAAATAACAACACACTAATATTCACATAATTCAACATTTTCATATAAAAATACACCAAACATATTAAAATCAACCAAAAATAGTAAAATAGCAACTGGGGCGTTACAAAAAACATCGGTAAACAACACCAAAACCGTCGAAAGGAAGATTATTCCCCGAAATGCCACCATAGAAGCCGTCACAAAGGACCTTTTACCAGAAAAATTAGCGGAATACCTTATCCCCCGCGTTTTCACAAAGCCGCCAAATATGAAGACCTATGACAGCACCACGGACCCGGACGAACACGTGGAACACCTAGATACCTTCCTTGATTACCACCAGGCGCGATACGCGGTAAACCGCAAACTGTTCGTTTTGACACAAAAAGGCATCGCCATGACTTGATTCAAGGATCTGGAAGATAACTCTATCAACTCGTGGAAAAAACTGTGCGGCGTATTCACTTCCCACTTTACTACGAGACGGAAGCAGCCGAAGACCATGGAGGCCTTGAACTCTATCGTTTAAGATAAGAAAGAGACTCTAAGGGAGTACGTCAAACTATTCACTCGAGCAGGCGTAAAACTACAAGGCACCCAAGACGGCATGAAATGTTTCATTTTCGAAAACAACCTCCGCGATGATTGCAAGTTCAAAGAATAGTCGGGGCTCTGCGCGGAAAGAGACATGAGTGACATGTTGACCCGCATCTAGCCGTATATTAACTTCGAAGAAGAAAGGTTGGCAGAAGAGGCACTCAAAACTAGACAATCTTGCAAGGGCAGTGCTGATATGTCATCTTACGTTATTCTTAGCATGTGTTTTTAGACTTATTTAGTATGTTTGACCAGCAAAACAAAGGATTATTAGAGTAATTGCTTATGATTTCGAGACATTTATAATGTTTTCTATATTAGAGTATGTAATCAGAGTTTTCCCGAAACATAGAAATTTTATGGTGTTCTTGATGAAATTCACGAAGAAATCATGCAAATCGGCAAAGCAAGACATTCGAAGATTGATGTGGTCCTTGGGAAGACAAAGACTGAAAACAATAGTGTCACCTTAACCATAGGTGATTTATTAAAACAAAAACGATGTTTTACTATAAAAACAGAAACTCATCCTTTAGTGTCAAACCACCGAAGCAAGTTATTGTGAGCTTCTGCAAGGAACTTTTCCACGCGAATTCTCATTTTTTCAGCTTGTTGCTTTTTCTTCTTAGCAATATTCCCATGAAAATTTTATAAGCATGTATAATATTATGTTAGCTGGTACTTAATATAAGACTTTCACATGAATTACGTTTTTAAATCTAATTAAGGGGACATTTATGAAGACTCACTTTATTTTATCGGATGAAATCAATGTAAATAAAACACTTTGAAAATAAATTTCATATAAAATGGTGAGACCCATGTTAATTTCATCCAATAGAGACGTGAGTGTTAAAGATAATGTATTAGAAATGGTGTTTCTAATATTTATAAAAAAGACAAATAAATATGATATAAGATGTGTTTGTCTTGAACGAAATTACGAGGCTTATTAAAAAACATTCTCATCTAAAAACAAATATAGAGATGAAGTATGATGTATGTTAGTACTTCAAATATCTTGTTATTATATTTTTAATGTTACAAATTATATTTATCCGATCATGATTAGCAAGCATATATAGTGCTAAAACTCGTAGCACCACCAACACTTTAAACCACATCACTATTAACAATTAAAAATCAATTAAACTAGCTAATATGTCCTAAACTTTTTAATATTACATCTTAAAACAGTGTTAAACATAACATACAAGTATAAGAGTTAAGACTTTATTTATTCAAAAAAAGTGTACTCACATCAACTTCTTTTTCATCATTGATAATTTCTTTTCCTTTGCCTTCTCTTTTTCTCTTGCGCTCTGGCATTGTTCCATCTTTCTCATATTTCTCAACACCTTTAAAGGAGCGATGTAACGCCCTCTTTAATTATTTAATTATTTTATTAGATGATATGGTATATGTTTATATATTATATGGATTTGATGGTTATGTGACGTATATGTGACGTATTTGTGACGTGTGACGTGTTATTATTTTATTGTTTAATAAAATAATATAAGTGATGTTTATATGAATATTTATTTGATAAATAAATAGATTTGGTGGAAAAATATAGAATTTTAAGAGATGGGGTTATATTTATAATTAAGAAGAGTTGTGTGGGTTAAGAGGGAATTAATTAAGTTGGGAGGGAGTATATAAGAGAAGTAGGTTAAGAGAGGAAAGTTTTGAGAACGCGTACAGGCAATTGAGAAAAGAGAAGAAGAACGGTCAAGAGAGAAGAGAAGCTAGGTTCCAATTCTGCACAATTTTCCAGGTAAGGGTGAGCCTAACTTCAGTAATATTAATAGTATATCATCTGTTCTTGATTAGCTTAGAGATTGGGAAGAATTGAGAGAAGTTTTGAGAATTAGGGTTGTGAGGAATTTTGATGAATTTGATGTGAGAATGTGTTGCATTGCTGTAGAAACGTGTTACAGAACCTAGATTATCCCCTAGGACAACATTGCTGATGAATTAGAGGCTTACCATGAGAGTTTTGGGATGAATTGGTGTGAATAGGGCTGAACCCGTAGTGATTCTGAGATCGCTCGCCTGTGGCGAGTGATCACTCGCCGTGGCGAGTAACCCTTGGTTGCTCGCGAGGCGAGCAGTATAGCTCGCCGTGGCGAGCTTGACCCTTAAACTTAGGATTTTTGCCAAACTTTAGATGGTTTTGAGTGCCCTTATATTTATAGAGATGACCTGTGAAGTTGGTTTGGTCAAATTAGATTTAGAGAGCTTAAAAATGAGGATTTTTGGTGAAAATGTCAAAAAGGCCGAAGCACCCAGGATTTCTCGCCTCCAGCTCGCCCCCAACTCGCCGTTGGCGAGTGAGTTGATGTGAGTACTCGCCTGTGGCGAGCAGATGCACTCGCCGTGGCGAGTTAGTGCCACCCTGAACTATTTGTTGTTTTTGCGATCTGTTTCGCATGGGACTTTGAGAGGAGCCCTTTGGGTAGTGTTAGTGAGGTTTTATACCCTTTGATGTATTCTGTAAAGATGATTGCTGATGATTTACTTGAGCTGTTGATAAATGATATATGGTTGAATATAAGTGATGGTTAAATATGATGATATGTGATTATGATGAAGATACGTGTTGCGATGTATATGATTAATGAGATGATGTTCTGCCATGTAACTATTATACCTGCATGTGTCAGTTTTGTATTATGAATGATGGTCTTGAGACGGTGTATTAAGTTGTCAAACGACGAGTCCATGCATTTGCATATATATATGAGACGGTGGAGCTTTATGCTCAAAGCGACGGTGGAGCATTCGCTCAAAGCGACGGCGAAGCATATTAATGCTATAATCATATGGTACCACATGCATGATGTTGAGACGTTAGGTGTTGCATTTAGTCGAGTCAATTGTGACATATATGAGATGATGTTTTGGGACGTTGATGCTTGATGTGATGTCGTTATGATGATGCTTATGATGATGTTATGATGTGCTATAATGTTTATGTGATGAGTTGGATTTATGATTGTTAATCTTGACGTTTGATTTATATATTAATATTATTGTTGTGAATCTCACCCCTTCTGCTGGAATTGCCGCCTCGTGGGCAAGTGCAGGTACCCAGTCTTAGATGCGTTGATGCGAGGAGTCTGTGTGAAGTAGGGTTGCTCTGATACGTAACGGGATGGAGTCTTTTGTAGAGTCTATTCCTTTATGTATCATGTTTGAATAAATGTTAACTTTAAGACTTAGTGATGTCGAAACATTAATCTTTTTGAGACGTTTGATGGCTTTTAAGCCAAGACTATTTATGAGACGAGACTTTTGAATTCCGCTGTGTAATTGAATATTTTTGTGATTTGATAAATTATTATCTACGTTGTTTTTAAAGAAGAAATGTGACACTCCTTTGAGAAGTACTCTGATCTTATATGATTTATTTAATGAAATTTTTAAGATGGGAAAATGGGGTGTTACAAGCGACAAGTAAACCCTTCCTTCTTATGATGATAAAACTACAACACAACAATTATTATTTAATTAAATTTTGATCTTGTCATTAAAAATAATAACATAAGATTAGTACATGTTCAAAATTTTACTTTAACAATAGTTCGGAATATGTCCAAACTGTGTTTTCGTAGAGACTACAATCCAATAAAAATTAATTTCCCTCAAAAAACACAAGCTATTCCTCAAGCAATGATTATACCGCACAGAACCTGTAGTATGTGAGCGTCGCTCAAGTGAACGCCAAGCGAGCCTCAAGCGAGGAACATCTTGACTTTCGTCATTTGGTTCGCTCAAGGGAGCTATGCTTCGCTTAAGCGAGATGGGTCCTGTGCGACCATTTTGTGTAATTTTTCTAAGTGCTCCTAACCCAAACCTAAGCTTCCTATTATGTTTGTTGGATTTATTTAGAATTGTTTAGATGGTAAAACTATATTATGAAGATGATTAAGATGGAGTTATGTATGTTTGCATGAAAATAATTATGCTTGCTAAGTGTGAGTTTGTCGTTGATGTTGCTAAGTAGTATTGTCCAATTGGGGAGGATGTCCTAAGTAGTTGTTGTTGGTTGTATGCTGATATACACCATTAGATGTTGTTGGGTTGTATGCTGATATACACCACTGAGTCCATTCATACTCATATGCATTTGTTGGGGGCTTATTGCCCTGGAATGTTTATCATTCACCCGATGGGGGCTTATTGCCCTGGAACGCTTTATCGTTCACCTGTTGAGGGCTTATGCCCTGGGATGCTTTAACCATCCAACTGTTGAGGGCTCATGCCCTGGAATGCTTGTCATTCAACGCGCGTAAAATGGTACCACATGCATGTTGCACTTTGTAGTTGATGTCGTTGCATAGTTGAAGTCGTTGCATAGTCGTGTCGATGAGAGTTGTTGGTGTAATGTCGCCACAAACGTTGTTGTTGTAATTATTTAAATGAAGTAATATTGTTGATGAATGATGATGCCATATATGTATGGATATTGATATATTTGTTGATGTGTTTTAATTCAAGTTGAGGATTCATTATATATATATTATCTTTGATTTGTGAACTCACCCCTTCTGTTGGAATTGCCGCCTTGTGGGCAAGTGCAGGTAGTGAAGGCTAGTGAGTGTTGGCTCTTGTGTCTAGGGCTCTGATACGTAACAGGGATGGGGAATCGTTGTCTTTTCTTGCATTCCTTTATGTATCATTTCTTTTGAAGGATATGTTGTTGAAGATTTAATTGTTGAATAATATTGTTATGTTTAGGCCTTGTGCCAATGAATTTCGTTGTAATTGAATGTTGATGATTTTTAAAAGAATAATTCCGCTGCAGATTTTATAAAGATGATTTGTTGATATTTGAATAGTTTTATATTCTATTCAAATAATTTTGAAAAGTAGATGTAATACTCCGTTGATGTTGAACTCTGATTATATTATCTTTATTACGTTGTTTTGGGAAACGGGGTGTTACACTCATTGCTATTGTTATCAGCATCTGGAGATATGCATGATATTGGATCAGCATAAAATACTTGTTCATTCTGCATTTACAATATAACACAAGCAACGAACATAGTTAACCCATGCACATCTACAAAGCATTAATTTAATTCATTCTATTAAATAAGAAAATCTATTTGGGATTTAATTTATCTAACTATATATGTATGACGAATATCAAATTATTCGACAAATGTTATAAGAAAGTTTAATTTGTAGATATTTCTAACTCATTTGGATTTGTCTGGTGTTGTTGGTGTAATTGAAAAAGATAGACATGGTTTAAGAACAACTTCTGAAGTGATGTTCAAAACTAACTTGCAGCGGATAAAAACAAAGAGGGAGAAGGAAGAAAGACACAAAGCAATTATACAGGTTCCTTCCACAAACCGGAAGTAGTTGTAACGCCCTAATTTATTAATTATTTATTTTATAGAGTTTAGAGTCTTTTTATATATTTTACTGAATATTTGCGATGTGTGGGTTTTTATAATTATGAGTTAGTAGTATTAGCGGTTTAATAAAATATTATTAGTGGAAGAATAAACTAAAAATAGACTTTATGAGGCAGTAAGGGCAGAATTGAAATAAGGGGAAATTATATTAGGTTAAGAATATAAGAGGTAGAGTTTAGAAAGTTAGTTTTACGTAAAAACAGTTTTTAGGTGAAAAGGGAGAAAGTGAGAAGTCAGAGAAGAGGAGCTTGTAGTCTTAAGGTAAGGGTGGAACTAACTTTCTATAATCTTAAGTATATGATTCTATAAAAGATTAATCATGTTGTTGTTGTTGAGTTTTAGGCTTATTGAAATTAGGTTAAAATTCAATAAAAAATTGTAGAAAGTGTATGAATTTCATGAATTAATGTAAGGAAGTGAAGTGGCCGTAGAATATCAGTAGGTAATGATTCCTATCAACTTTGGGGTTTGGGATGTCAGATTTTGGGTTTTGGAGTGAGAACAGAGGTCTGTTTGCAGACCTGTCTGTCATCGCTCACGTCAGCGAGTGATTATCCTCGCCTAGCGAGTTGAAGTTATCGCTCTCCTAGCGAGCAAGTCTTGTCGCCCGACGAGTAGTCTCAACTCGCCACAGCGAGTGCTTTTCCTCGCCTAGCGAGCTGTTCAGTAGAAAATAGTGATTTTTGTAGAAATGATGTTTTGGGTCAAGTTTTATATGAATTTTAGTGCCTTTTTATGTTTATAAATGATTAGACAACTTTCAGAATCAAATTTGGGCATTGGGAAGTTAAAATTGGGATTTTTGGGTGGAAAAGGTCTAAATGCCGTAGCTACCCATTTTTGCTCGCCTTCGGCGAGTAATCTTTCTCACCACACGAGTTGTTCATGATGTGCGCTCGCCAGAGCGAGTAGCTTCTCTCGCCTTGCGAGCTGTGCAGTAGCAAACTGCATGTTTGTGTTCTTGTGTCTTTTTCACATGTTTCCGTTTTGATTTAGCCTTTGATATGAACATGAAAATTGTTGATAACTGACTTATCTTTTCAGTGACCTTGAGTTGATGAGCAAATCTGTTGTAGTTGATTTAATATGAATTTATTATGTTGATGTCGTTGCATTTAAGTTGTGTCATTGCATAACATAGTCCAACGAAGGGGGCTTGACGCCTGACAAGTCGAATGACTTTAACGAAGGGGGCTTGATGCCTGACAAGTCTAATTATGACTTTAACGAAGGGAGCTTGATGTTCTGTTGGTACCATATGCATAATTATGCTGCATTTGTCGAGTAGTTGTTGTTGCATTGTCAATGTTGCTGTTGTTGCATTATTAAATGATGTTTAATGATAATTGTTCTTAATGTTGAATTGTTGTTATTTTTATGTTGATTAATTCTTTACATGAATTTTTGCTTATTATTATTGAATGTGAAATCTCACCCCTTCTGTTTGAATGTTGCCTCTACGTGGGTAACGTGCAGATAACCAGGAGTAACCGCTGATGTGAGTTGATTCCTCGTGTCGTCATAGGAGTCATGCTCTGATACGTAACGGGATGGGGATTAATTACATGCTTTGTTTTCCTTGTTACGTATTTTCTTTTAAAATTGTTGTTGAACCATTTGGAATTGAATTTTTATTACGTTGTTGAAGTTGAGGCCTTAGTGCCGAGTTTTGATTAAAACGTTGAATATTTTCCGCTGCGATGTTATTTGAATTATTGAAAACAGTTGTTTAGTTAAATAGTGAATTTAACTCTATTTATATTTTTGGAAAAACGAAATGTGACATCATGTGTGTGATGAACTCTGATTTATCATATGATATTTACATGTTGGGAAAATATGGTGTTACAATTGGTATCAAAGCAGGTCAGTCCGTCCGGCCAAGTAGTTGAGTTGTTTATGTCGTGTTTTCTTATGATTATTCGTTGTGTAATGAACATAGAATGACTGGAAGGAATGATGCTGCTATTGCTGTTGCGTTGCAAGCTATGACTCAAGTTGTGGGGCAACAACCTAATGCTGGTGGTAATGATGGGGTTCGTATGCTGGAAACTTTTCTGAGGAACCATCCACCTACTTTCAAAGGCAGATATGATCCTGATTGAGCTCAGACATGGCTCAAGGAAGTTGAGAGAATTTTTTGAGTCATGCAATGCAATGAAGCTCAGATGGTGCGTTTTGGTACGCATATGTTTGCTAAGGAGGCTGATGATTGGTGTGTAAGTACTCGCCCGCTTCTGGAGAACGGAGCAGAGGGAGTTACATGGGCTGTCTTTAGGAGAGAATTTCTGAATAGGTACTTTTCGGAAGATGTTCGCGGGAAGAAGGAAATTGAGTTCCTAGAGCTGAAACAAGGTGATATGTCAGTAACGGAGTATGCTGCTAAGTTTGTTGAGTTGGCCAAGTTTTATCCGCACTATACTGCTGAGACTACTGTATTCTCTAAGTGCATCAAGTTCGAGAATGGTTTGCGTGCTGAGATCAAGCGGGCAATAGGATACCAGAAGATCGACAGTGAATTTTTGAATAGTATCAAGGAAGCTCAGAAGGCAGATGTGAAGTTGGTAGATCTAATGGTTGGAAATAATCAGACTGAAGATAGTGACTTTAAGGTTGATGATCAAGGAGTGTTGCGGTTTCGGAATAAGATTTGCATTCCTGATGATGCAGAATTGAAAAAGATGATTCTGGAAGAAAGTCACAAGAGTAGCTTGAGTATCCATCCGGGAGCTACAAAGATGTATCATAATTTTTAGAAATTGTTTTGGTGGTCTGGGTTGAAGCGAGATGTAGCGCAATTTGTGTATGCATGTCTAATTTGTCAGAAGTCGAAAGTTGAACATCAGAAACCTGCTGGGTTGTTGACACCGTTAGATATTCCAGAGTGGAAGTGGGATAGTATATCCATGAATTCTGTGACGAGTTTTCCGAATACTCCAAGAGGACATGATGCGATTTGGGTAATTGATGATAAACTGACGAAGTCGGCGCATTTCATTCCGATTAACATCAGTTTTCCTGTATCTCAGTTGGCGGAGATTTATATCCGTGAGATTGTGAAGCTGCATGGTATTCCATCAAGTATTGTATCAGATAGAGATCAAAGATTTACTTCTAGATTTTGGAAGAGTTTGCAGGAGGCGTTGGGTTCTCAGTCGAGGTTGAGTTCGGCGTATCATCCACAGACGGATGGACAATCAGAGAGGACAATTCAGTCGTTGGAGGACTTGTTGAGAGTTTGTGTACTAGAGCAAGGGGGAACTTGGGATAGTCATCTTCCATTGATTGAGTTCACTTACAATAATAGTTACCATTCTAGCATTGGAATGGCACCGTTCAAAGCGTTGTATGGTCGAAGATGCAGAACTCCGTTGTGTTGGTATGAGTCCGGTGAGAGTGTGGTGCTAGGACCAGAGATTGTCCAACAAACTACTTAGAAGGTCAAGTTGATTAGAGAAAAGATGAAAGCGTCACAAAGTAGACAAAATAGTTACCATGATAAGCGTAGGAAGGATCTTGAGTTTCAAGAAGGAGATCATGTGTTTTTGAGAGTCACTCCCGTGACTGGTGTTGGACGGGCGCTAGAATCAAAGAAATTGACTCCGAGGTTCATTGGTCTGTATCAGATTTCGGAGAAGGTTGGAACGGTTGCGTATATAGTGGGTTTGCCACCGCATCTTTCAAACTTACACGACGTGTTTCATGTGTCGCAACTTCGGAAGTATGTTCTGGATCAATCTCATGTGATTCCAAGAGATGATGTGCAAGTAAGAGACAACCTTACGATTGAGACCTTACCAGTGAGGATTGAAGGTCGCGAAGTGAAGAAGCTGAGAGGCAAGGAGATACCTCTTGTGAAAGTCATTTGGAGAGGAGCAGCTGGTGAAAGTTTAACGTGGGAGTTGGAGAGCAAGATGCTGGAGTCATATCCAAAGTTGTTTGCTTGAGGTACATTTTCGAGGACGAAAATATTCTAAGTGGGGGAGAGTTGTAACGCCCTAATTTATTAATTATTTATTTTATAAAGTTTAAAGTCTTTTTATATATTTTAGTGAATATTTGCGATGTGTGTGTTTTTATAATTATGAGTTAGTAGTATTAGCGGTTTAGTAAAATATTATTAGTGGAAGAATAAAATAAAAATAGACTTTATGAGGCAGTAAGGGAAGAATTGGAATAAAGGGAAATTATATTAGGTTAAGAATATAAGAGGTAGAGTTAAGAAAGTCAGTTTTATGTAAAAACAGTTTTTGGGAGAATAGGGAGAAAGTAAGAAGTCAAAGAAGAGGAGCTTGTGGTCTGCGATTTCAACAACCTAAGGTAAGGGTGGGACTAACTTTCTATAATCTTAAGTATATGATTCTATAAAAGATTAATCATGTTGTTGTTTTTGAGTTTTAGGGTTATGGAAATTAGGTTAAAACTCAATAAAAAATTGTAGAAAGTGTATGAATTTCATGAATTATTGTAAGGAAGTGAAGTCTAGGTCGTAGAATATCAGTAGGTAATGATTCCTATCAATTTTGGGGTGTCAAATTTTGGGTTTTGGAGTGAGAACATAGGTCTGTTTGCAGACCTGTCTGTCATCGCTCGCCTCAGCGAGTGATTATCCTCGCCTAGCGAGTTAAAGTTATCGCTCTCCTAGCGAGCAAGTCTTGTCGCCCGACGAGTAGTCCCAACTCGCCACAGCGAGTGCTTTTCCTCGCCTAGCGAGCAGTTCGGTAGAAAATAGTGATTTTTGTAGAAATGATGTTTTGGGTCAAGTTTTATATGAATTTGAGTGCCTTTTTATGTTTAGAAATGATTGGACAACTTTCAAAATCAAATTTGGGCATTGGGAAGTTAAAATTGGGATTTTTGGGTGGAAAATGTCTAAATGTCGTAGCTACCCATTTTTGCTCGCCTTCGGCGAGTAATCTTTCTCGCCACGCGAGTTGTTCATGATGTGCTCTCACCACAGCGAGTAGCTGCTCTCGCCTCGCGAACTGTGCAGTAGCATACTGCCTGTTTGTGTTCTTGTGTCTTTTTCACATGTTTCCGTTTTGATTTGGACTTTGATATGAACATGAAAATTGTTGATAACTGACTTATCTTTTCAGTGACCTTGAGTTGATGAGCAAATCTGTTGTAGTTGATTTAATATGAAATTATTATGTTGATGCCGTTGCATTTAAGTTGTGTCATTGCATAGCATAGTCCAACGAAGGGGGCTTGACGCCTGACAAGTCGAATGACTTTAACGAAGGGGGCTTGATGCCTCACAAGTCCAATTATGACTTTAACGAAGGGAGCTTGATGCTCTGTTGGTACCACATGCATAATTATGCTGCATTTGTCGAGTAGTTGTTGTTGCATTGTTGAGTCGTTGTTGTTGCATTGTCGATGTTACTGTTGTTGCATTATTAAATGAAGTTTAATGATGATTGTTGTTAATGTTGAATTGTTGTTGTTTTTATGTTGATTAATTCTTTACATGAATTGTTGCTTATTATTATTGAATGTGAAATCTTACCCCTTCTGTTTGAATGTTGCCTCTACGTGGGTAACGTGCAGATAACCAGGAGTAACCGCTGATGTGAGTTGATTCCTCGTGTCATCTTAGGAGTCATGCTCTGATACGTAACGAGATGGGGATTAATTACATGCTTTGTTTTCCTTGTTACATATTTTCTTTTAAAATTGTTGTTGAACCATTTGGAATTGAATTTTTGTTACGTTGTTGAAGTTGAGGACTTAGTGCCGAGTTTTGATTAAAACGTTGAATATTTTCCGCTGCGATACTATTTGAATTATTAAAAAGAGTTATTTAGTTAAATAGTGAATTTAACTCTATTTTTATTTTTGGAAAAACGAAATGTGACATCCTGTTTGTGATGAACTCTGATTTATTATATGATATTTACATGTTGGGAAAATGGGGTGTTACAGTAGTCCTATCCCTCTTGCACTTCCAAGGAGAGTTCACTAAAATGTAATATCTGATTACAAATGCTCACTGCTAAACTTAGCAAGAGACTTCAAATGCTCAAGCACAACTGCAAGAGACTTCCTATGCTTCTGAACACAATCAAGAGACTTCTATGCTCAAGCAGAAAAGCAAGAGACTTCTAATCAAACAGAATTACAAAAAAAAATGTTTGACACTGAACACTTGATTTACAATCAGAGGTGCTCACAATACAAATCAGATATAGACTCTTAAGACTCTAGAATTTCTAAGATATTAGCTTTGAAAAGAAATTGTAAGTGAACTTTTGGATGCTGAACATTTTGACAGAGTTGTGGCGCTTTCAAATTGTTGTTGAGTCTTATCGTTCTTCAAGTCTTCACTCCTTTATATAGAGGTGTGAGATGAACGTTGTGAATTGCCAGCACATCCAAAAAGAGTCGTTTGAAGCTTTGATCAATCATCAATGATCCATTGCCTGATATGGTTATTGTCCTATGAAGGATCAATTTCAAATGCATTCCATGTATGTAGGAACATTGTTGCAGGTGTAACACCCCAAAATCCCAACATAAAAATTTCCATATATTATCAGAGTTAAACCCATATTCAGGATGTCACATTTCATAAAAATCACTAAACAACAATGAATAATATTTTATTCTTCATCAAAATATTCAATGTAACAGCGGAATTATAAACTCAAAATATTCTTTTAAGTAAATCTTGGCACAAGGCCACATCAACGTCTCAAAAGGTTCAACAACCATTTTAAAGTCATAAATAGTTCAAAGAAAATATGTAAAAGAATAGAAACAACGACAAAGTCCCATCCCGTTACGTATCAGAGCATCCTAAGACACCACACACAACGGATTCCTCACATACGCACCTAAGCTTGATTACCTGCACTTGCCCACAAGGTGACAATTCCAACAGAAGGGGTGAGAAACACAATCAATAATATATATCATATAATTCAATAATTAATGACAAACCACATAAAATCATCACTTCAATCACATCGTAAATAGATAGTATTTAACATAAACACATCACAATTCATCACATTTATTCACTTTAACAACATCACAAAATCATCTTCACATCATCACTTGAACAACATCACAAACGACACGACTCGACAATGCAACTCTACACTTAGACATCATGCATGTGGTACCATTATTATAAGCACTAATATGCTTCACTGCCACTTTGAGCAAAAGCTCCATCGCCACTTTGAGCAAAAGCTCCATCGCCACTTTTATGCATATGCAATGGACTCACACTTATAACTTAAATAAGTTAAACAACTTAACACTGACTTCGACAACAATAATAATTGTGCCTAAACTCTTTAAGACTCCCTCCCAAACCTTGACGTTGACAAGGACTTCTCTCCACAATATTCTTAATTCGACACATAACTTCATAAATTCATATAAAATTATTCGCAAGGTATTTTTGTGTCAAACCAACGCCATTGGAAAGACAATTCAACTATCTACAACTTTCGCATTTACAACTAAGGTCAATTCTGTGCCGATCAATACCAGTTTTTTTTATTTCAAATTCGGGTACAGAAACTGAAAATTACTGTGACCTACGTGTAGTATTTTGACCATAACTTAAGTTCTAAGAATGATTTTGAAGTCAAACCAAAGCCATTAAAAAGCTAACATTTTTGTCTACAACTTTCGTGTTTACACCTAAGAAAAATTCTGTACCTATCAGTACCAGTTTTTATTTCAAATTCAGGTACAGAAGTGGAAGCGAAAAGTTGTGCTGAAATCTCATGAAAATTACTGTGACCTACGTGTAGTATTTTGACCATAACTTAAGTTCTAAGAATGATTTTGAAGTCAAACCAAAGCCATTAAAAAGCTAACACAATTATCTACAACTTTCATGTTTACACCAAAACCCAGTTCAAAACAGAAACATGTGAAAAAGGTGCAAGAACATGAAACAGGAGATGCTGTCACTGTGCAGCTCTCGGGAAAAGTGACATTTTCCACCCAAAAATCTCATTTTTAATCCCTTAATCACCCCAATGTATTTGAAATCTTGTTTACAGATCATATATGCAGCAAAGGAGTCAAAACAACATACAATTATGCATGAACCGACATAAATCATCACATTTATAATAAACCTAACCCTAGAACATATTCATCCATCAAAAATCAAATTAACATATATATTATTGAAAGGAATCCCACCCTTACCTTAATTCAGCAACGCAAGAAAATTCTGCAGCAAAATCGATCCCTTTTGTAACGCCCTAGTTTTTATTTGATTATTTTGGTTGATGTTTAATATGTTTTATGTATTTTATATGCTTTAAAATAATTTATGTGACTTATGTGGTGTGTTGCATTTTATTATAATTATTTTAAATTATTTAATAGGAATAAGTAAGAAAATAATATTGTTGGAAATATTGGGGGTTAATGAGAATTAATAGGTTTTAGTAGGAGTTAAGAAATAAGTGGGGGTTACACTTTGGGGAGAATAGGAAAGAGTTAGGCAGAAAACTTTTGTACGTACAGTAAGAAAAGAAAACTAAGCTTTTTGGGAGAAAAGGGAGAAGAGCCAAGAACAAGGGGAATTGCCTAGAGGAGAGATTAAATTGTTGTAGTTGTTCTTCTTAATCCAGGTAAGGGTGAGGCTAGCATTCAATTTTAATATATATACATGATTCTGAAAATTGGATTGAATTGGTCTGTTTTTGTTTAGGTTTTGAGAACTTGATGAATTGTTGAAAATATTGTTGAATTGTTGTTGATTCTATGCTTTTTGTGTTGCTTTGAGTACTATGATGCATATAAGACCTATAAACGTTTCTGTAAATCATTTTGGGTGATTGGGGGATCAAAATTGGGTTTTTGGATGAAATAGGGTTTTGAAAATCGTAGGTTTGAACTGTACAGATGATGCGTCGCTTAAGCGAGCATTCATGTAGTTGCTCAGAATTCTGAAAAGCCAGTTCGCTTAACCGAGCGTCAAGCGAGCTGTAAGCGAACAAAAACCTGACTTTCGTCATTATGTTCGCTCAAGCGAAGTTCCCTTCGCTTAAGCGAGCGACCCAAATTCTGCCCAGAACCTGTAGCATGTGAGCGTCGCTTAAGCGAACGCCAAGCGAGATACTCCCAGACTTACGTCTTTTAGGTCGCTTGAAGAGAACCACGAGCGAACCTTGAGCGAGTGAGAACCAACAATTCTGTGAAGATTTCGCTTGAAGCGAAATGGCCTTCGCTTGACGCGAGATAGGCCCTGTAAGACCAATTTTTGAATTTTGCTACGTGCGCTAGGACATTTTTCTGAGCATCTTAATATGTTTATGGGATTTATTAAACATTGTTTGCATGGTGAAAATTATAAAAGATGGAATATATCGTGGGATGGTGCATATTGAATTAATTACAAGTATGTACGTCGTGTTGTCGAGTGGTGTTGAGTCTGATGTCTAGTTGGGGAGTGTGTTATAATTATTTAGGCACAGGTGTTGATGTTGTATGTAGATATACACAAGTGGAGTCCATTGCATAATGCATAAAAGCGGTGAGGGCTTTGCCCTGGAACGCCTTGTCGTTCAAAGAAGGAGGACTCATGTCCTGGAACACTCTGTTGTTCAAAGCGGTGAGGACTTAGGTCCTGATGAATGCTTTAACCATTCAATTTCCGGTGAGGGCTTCTGCCCTGTATATTGGTACCACATGCATGTGCATTGTTGCATCGTCGTAGTTGTTGTATTGGGTGAGTCGTCATTGTTGTTGACGTGTTGTTGATATTTAGTTGGTGTCGGTGTGTAGTCATCATGAAATGAAATTGATGCAAATTAATTTTAATTAAGGGAATGGTTGTTAATCAAGAATAATGTTATATTCATACATATGATTTGATTGATGTTGTTGAGGTGTATTGTTGTTGTTTCTTTTCAATTGATGAATTATTTATATATATTATTTTGATTGTGAATCTCACCCCCTTCTGCTTGAAAATGTTGCCTTTCGTATGGCTAACTTGCAGGTGATCCTGAGTAGTAGGTGGTTGCTCAATGTCTAGGGCTCTGTTGCGTATGGGATAGGATTTGTTTTATTATTTTCATTGCTATGTAACGAATAATGAGACATGATGACGTAGACCTTGTTGACTTATTTTGATGAGGCCTTTGTGCCAAGATTTTATTTGAGGATTAATTATGATTGAATGAATATTCCGCTGCAAATTTTTATAGTTGGTTGTTGTAGTTTAATAGTTTATTTCTATTAAAGAATTTTATTTAAGCAGTGTAATGCTCCGTTTGTGGTTTAACTCTGATTTGCTTTATTTAAATTACGTATTTTTGGGAACGGGGTGTTACAATTGGTATCAGAGCAGGTTGGTCTGTCCGGCCAAATAGTAGAGTCGTGTTGAGCCACCTAGGATAGAGTGTCAACTCTAATGTTGTTTTTGTTGTTGTTTCTGAGCTGTTGTTTCTAATGTAGAACTTTGAAATGGCCGGTCGTAATGATGCTGCTATCGCTGCTGCACTTGAGGTTGTTGCTCAAGTTGTAGGACAACAACCTAACGGTGATGCTGGCGACAATGGTGTGAGGATGTTGGAGACCTTTTTGAGGAACCATCTACCGACCTTCAAGGGAAGGTATGATCCCGACGGAGCTCAGAATTGGCTGAAGGAGATTGAGAGAATCTTCAGAATTATGGAATGCAGTGAGGCTCAGAAGGTGCGGTTTGGTACGCACATGTTGGCTGAGGAGGCAGATGACTGATGGGTGAGTCTTTTGCCTGTGCTTGAACAGGATGGTGCTGTGGTGACCTGGACTGTGTTCAAGGGAGAATTCCTGGATAGGTATTTTCCGGAAGATGTCCGAGGAAAGAAGGAGATCGAATTCCTAGAGTTGAAGCAGGGAGATATGTCCGTGACTGCCTATACTGCAGAGAATGCTGAGTTTTCAAAATGCATCAAGTTTGAGAATGGCTTGAGAGCCGACATCAAGAGGGCCATTGGTTATCAAAAGATAAGAAATTTCTCTGAGTTGGTAAGTAGCTGCAGAATCTACGAGGAGGATGCCAAAGCTCATTACAAGGTGATGAGTGAGCGCAGAGGGAAAGGACAGCAGAGTCGTCCAAAGCCATATAGTGCACCTGCTGACAAGGGTAAGCAGAAAGTGAATGATGAGAGGAGGCCCAATAGGAGAGATGCTCCTACTGAGATTGTTTGTTTCAAGTGTGGCGAGAAAGGCCATAAGAGCAATGTCTGCGGTCGTGATGAGAAGAAATGCTTCAGGTGTGGTCAGAAGGGACACACATTAGCTGATTGTAAACGTGGAGATATTGTTTGTTATAACTGCAATGGGGAAGGTCATATCAGTTCACAATGTACGCAGCCGAAGAAGGTGAGGAATGGTGGTAAGGTGTTTGCATTGACTGGTACGCAAACAGTTAACGAGGATCGACTTATCAGAGGTACTTGTTTCTTTAATAGTACTCCTTTAATTGCTATTATTGATACTGGTGCTACGCATTGTTTCATTGCTTTTGATTGTGCGCAAAGGTTGGGGCTAGTTATGTCTGATATGAATGGAGAAATGGTTGTTGAAACTCCAGCGAAGGGTTCAGTGACTACTTCTCTCGTTTGTTTGAGTTGTCCTGTGTCTATATTCGGTAGGGATTTTGAAGTTGATCTTGTCTGTCTACCATTGGTCAGAATGGATGTGATTTTTGGGATGAACTAGTTAGAATATAACCATGTTCTTATTAATTGTTTTAATAAGACAGTACATTTTCTTTCTGCCGAAGAAGAAAGCGGAGCAGAATTTTTATCTACTAAACAGATGAAGCAGTTGGAGCGTGATGGAATTCTGATGTTCTCTTTAATGGCATATTTGTCGTTAGAAAATCAAGCTGTAATTGATAGATTGCCGGTTGTAAAAGAATTTCCTAAAGTTTTCCCTGATGAGATTCCAGACGTGCCACTAGAAAAGGAGGTTGAATTTTCGATTGACCTTGTTCCAGGAACAAAGCCGGTGTTGATGGCACCTTATCGTATGTCGGCATCTGAACTTGCTGAATTGAAGAAACAGTTGGAAGACTTGCTCGACAAGAAGTTTGTAAGACCAAGTGTTTCACCTTGGGGAGCACCGGTGTTGTTAGTAAAGAAGAAGGATGGTAGTATGAGGTTGTGCATTGACTACCGTCAGTTGAACAAAGTTACGATAAAGAATAGGTATCCACTCCCGAGAATTGATGACTTAATGGATCAGCTAGTGGGTGCCCGTGTGTTTAGCAAGATTGACTTGAGGTCAGGGTACCATCAAATTAAGGTAAAAGATGAGGATATGCAGAAGACGGCATTTAGGACATGATATGGTCATTACTGTAACGCCCATTTTGATTATTTAATTATTCAAATTATTTGAGGAGTCTAGATATATTTATTAATATATTATGCGATGTTGAATTAAGATTCTATGTGTTTTTATGTGACGTGGTGACTTATTTTATTGTTTAATAAAATAAGATTTGGAAATAAAATAAAATATTTAGTTGTGGGTTAGTTTTGGATTTTAGAGAATTATGTGGCAGAAAAAGTAAATAAGATAAGATTTGTTGGGAGTATATAAAGGGAAATTAGGTTAAGAAGTCAGTACGCGTTACTGAATTTTGGAAAAAAAGGGAGAAACGGCTGCGTGAAGGGAGAAGAGCATAGAGGCTGTGATTTCTGCTTTTATCAGGTAAGGGTGAGCCTAGCAATTTAATTATGTTATTCTGTAATTCATCTAATCAAGATTAACAATCATAGGGCTGTTTTGAGAGAATTGGAACTAGGTTTAAAGTGGAGAAAAATCATGAATTAAGCCATAAAGCTGTAGAACAGATGTTTAAGATGAGTACAGAACGTAGATTAATCATAACATTGATGTTTCTGAGAGTCTAGACGTTTAAGATGATGAATTTGGGAACTTTTAGTGTGATTTTCGCAGAACCCGTAAGCATCTGTTCATCGCTCGCCTAGGCGAGCTATGCAACTCGCCGCGGCGAGTAGACCTAGATCGCTCACGAGGCGAGCAACCCAGCTCGCCATAGCGAGCATTACCCTAGAGCTCGCGAGGCGAGCACTCCAACTCGCCATTGCGAGCAGGACCTTTAGTTACTCGCGAGGCAAGCAATCCCACTCGCCATAGCGAGTTCTGTCAGAACTTAGAACCTGTTCTGTTTGCGACCTGTAGTCGCATATGACCTTGAGAGATGACATTGGGGTAGCTTAAGAGACTTTTAATGATGTTTAACATAATCTGTAATGATGATATACGATGATTGAAATGGTTTGTGATGATTTTATGATGCTTATATGTGATATATGAATCAAATAAGTGATGAATACTTGATTTACATGTGATGTTTTGTAATATTGATGTTATACCTTGTGATGTGCTTGCTGCCATGTTGCTGTTCACTTATGTATAGTTGCTGCATGTGTCAGTCTATGTTGATTAAGATGTCCCGCGACGTTTATGATGTTAACTTGTTTAAGTTAAAGTATGTTGAGTCTCATGCATACTCATTCTATGATGGGGGCTTATGCCCTGGAGTTTTTACTCACCAGCGACGAGGGCTTATGCCCTGGAGCTTTGCTCACCAGCGACGAAGGCTTATGCCTTGGAGTATATTTATACTCATAGCGACGAGGGCTCATGCCCTGGATTGGTACCACATGCATATAAGACGTTAGGGTTGCATAGTCAAGTGATGTTGTCGAGTCGAGTCGTCTAAGATGTTTATTTAGATGTTTATGATGTTGATTGTGAAGATGCTGAATGACATGTTGTTCATGTTGATGCTTTAAATGCTAGATGTTTATCTGTGATATGTTGAATTGTGTTTGATTGTTGATTGTGATTATTTAATTACATGTTTAATATAATTACTTGTGAATCTCACCCCTTCTGCTGGAATTGCCGCCTTGTGGGCAAGTTCAGGTAACCAAGACTAGGTGCTATCGTGTGAGGTGTCCCGCGTTGTGTCTAGGCGCTCTGATACGTAACGGGATGGGGAAACTTTGCTTATATTTTCTCTGTTCCTTGCGTATTATGTTATTTGATATGATTATGTTATTCTGAAGATTTTATTAAGACGTTGTTGAGGCCTGTGTGCCAAAGACTTTTCATTATGAGATGATTTTATGATTTTCCGCTGCAATAATTGAGTAATATTTTACGAATATTTTATGAAGGGTTAATGATTATTTATTCATTACTATGAGATGTTTTGAGAATGTGATGCCCTGTTTATGTGCTTACTCTGATGCATGATTATCTTTTTAAAGAAATTTTTATGTTGGGAAAAACGGGGTGTTACAATTGGTATCAGAGCAGGTCGGTCCGTCCGGCCAAGTAGAGAATCGAGTGACGTTGTCTTAGAGTTAGAATACTATAGTTGTATTATTCTAACTTATGTTTGCTTTGTAGAGGACTAAGATGGCTGGAAGGAATGACGCTGCGATTGCTGCTGCCTTGGAAGCGGTTGCTCAAGCTGTGGGACAGCAACCGAATGCAAATGCTGGTGCTAATGCTGAGGTCCGTATGCTAGAGACCTTCTTGAGAAACCATCCTCCTACCTTCAAGGGGAGATACGATCCAGATGGAGCCCAGACATGGCTCAAGGAAATTGAGAGAGTATTCAGAGTTATGCGGTGCACGGAGGTGCAGAAGGTGCGTTTCGGTACGCACATGCTAGCCGAGGAGGCTGATGACTGGTGGATTAGTCTTCTAACTGTTCTGGAGAAAAACGGTGCTGAGGTTACTTGGGCCGTTTTCAGAAGAGAATTCCTCGACAGATACTTCCCAGAGGATGTTCGGGGAAAGAAAGAGATCGAGTTCCTGGAACTTAAGCAAGGGAACATGTCAGTGACTGAGTATGCGGCGAAGTTCGTGGAGCTAGCTAAATTTTATCCACATTATACCCCTGAGATTGCTGAATTTTCCAAGTGCATCAAATTTGAAAATGGATTGCGTGCTGATATCAAGAGAGCTATTGGGTATCAGAAGATTAGAAACTTTTCTGAGCTGGTGAGTAGTTGCAGGATCTACGAGGAAGACACTAAGGCTCATTACAAGGTGGTTAATGAGAGGAAAGGAAAAGGGCAGCAAAGTCGTCCTAAGCCCTACAGTGCCCCTGCAGATAAGGGCAAACAAAGAGTTAATGATGAGAGGAGACCTGTTAAGAAGGATGCTCCTGCTGAGATTGTCTGCTATACTTGTGGTGTGAAAGGCCATAAGAGCAATGCTTGTCCTAGAGAGGTAAAGAGGTGTTTCCGTTGCGGCAAGAAGGGTCATACTACTGTGGATTGCAAACGTGGTGATATCGTATGCTTTAATTGTAATGAGGAAGGTCACATTGGGTCCCAGTGCACACAACCTAAGAAGACTCAGACTACTGGGAGAGTTTTTGCTTTGACTGGTATGCAGACGGAGAGCGAGGATCGCTTGATCAGAGGTACTTGCTATTTTGATAATATACCTTTAGTTGCTATCATTGATACTGGTGCTACACATTGTTTTATTGCTCTTGATTGTGCTGCTACGTTGAACCTTGTTGTGTCTGATATGAACGGGGAGATGGTTGTCGAAACTCCAGCTAAGGGTTCGGTAACTACTTCCCTTGTGTGTTTAAGATGTCCTGCGTCTATGTTTGGTCGTGATTTTGAGATTGATTTAGTGTGTCTACCGTTGATTGGGATGGATGTGATTTTGGGGATGAATTGGTTAGAGTACAATCATGTTCTGATTAATTGTTTTAGCAAGACGGTGCATTTTTCTTCTCCCGAAGAAGAGAGTGGGGCAAAATTCTTATCTACTAAACAGTTGAAGCAGTTGGAACGCGATGGAATTATGATGTTTTCTTTGATGGCGTCCTTATCTATTGAGAATCAGGCGGTGATTGATAAGTTACAAGTGGTATGTGATTTTCCAGAAGTTTTCCCTGATGATATTCCTGATGTGCCTCCGGAAAGAGAAGTTGAATTTACGATCCTTCTTGTTCCTGGAACAAAGCCTGTGTCTATGACGCCTTATCGTATGTCAGCTTCTGAGTTGGCTGAGCTGAAGAAACAGTTAGAGGATTTGCTTGATAAGAAGTTCGTGAGACCTAGTGTTTCACCATGGGGAGCTCCAGTGTTGTTGGTCAAGAAGAAAGATGGTAGTATGAGGTTGTGCATCGACTATCGACAGTTGAATAAAGTAACGATAAAGAATAGGTATCCACTTCCAAGAATTGATGACTTAATGGACCAGTTAGTGGGTGCTTGTGTGTTTAGCAAGATAGATTTGAGATCAGGTTATCACCAGATTAAAGTGAAAGATGAGGATATGCAGAAGACGACATTTAGGACGCGTTATGGACATTATGAGTATACGGTGATGCCTTTCGGTGTTACTAACGCACCTGGCGTATTTATGGAGTATATGAATAGGATCTTCCATGCTTATTTGGATCGCTTTGTTGTGGTGTTCATTGATGATATTCTGGTTTACTCCAAGACTGAAGAAGAACATGCTGGGCATTTGAAGATCGTCTTGCAAGTGTTGAAAGAGAAGAAGCTTTTTGCTAAGTTGTCTAAATGTGAATTCTGGTTAAAAGAAGTAAGTTTTCTTGGCCATGTTATTTCTGGCGATGGCATTGCAGTTGACCCGTCTAAAGTTGAAGCAGTATCGCAATGGGAGACTCCTAAGTCGGTTACAGAGATTAGAAGCTTTTTGGGATTAGCAGGTTATTACCGAAGGTTTATAGAGGGATTTTCTAAATTGGCTCTTCCATTAACGCAGTTGACGTGTAAAGGTAAATCTTTTGTGTGGGATGTTCATTGTGAGAACAGTTTTAATGAGTTGAAGAAGCGCTTGACGACGGCTCCAGTCTTGATTTTGCCGAAGTCTGACGAACCTTTTGTGGTGTATTGTGATGCGTCCAAGTTGGGTTTAGGTGGTGTGCTTATGCAGGATGGTAAAGTGGTGGCTTATGCTTCAAGACAGTTGAGGATTCATGAGAAGAATTACCCGACGCATGATTTAGAGTTGGCAGCTGTGGTCTTTGTATTGAAAATATGGAGACATTACTTGTATGGTTCGAGGTTTGAGGTGTTTAGTGATCACAAGAGTTTAAAGTACTTATTTGACCAGAAGGAATTGAATATGACTTTGGTTTGAATTATCATCCGGGCAAAGCTAATGTGGTTGCAGATGCCTTAAGTAGGAAGACCTTGCATATGTCTGCTATGATGGTGAAGGAGTTTGAGTTGCTTGAACAGTTTAGAGATTTGAGCTTAGTTTGTGAAAGGACACCTCAGAGTGTAAAGCTGGGAATGCTGAAGATTGATAGTGATTTCTTGAAAAGTATCAAAGAGGCGCAGAAAGAAGATGTCAAGTTTGTGGACTTGTTGGTTGCTAGTAATCAGACGGAGGATAGTGACTTTAGAGTTGATGATCAAGGAGTGTTGAGATTCCGAGGTAGGATTTGCATTCCTGATAATGAGGAAATGAAGAAGATGATTCTTGCAGAGAGTCATAGAAGTAGCTTGAGTATTCATCTGGGAGCTACGAAGATGTATCATGATTTAAAGAAGCTGTTTTGGTGGTCTGGTTTGAAACGTGACGTGGCACAGTTTGTGTACTCTTGTTTGATTTGTCAGAAATCGAAGGTTGAGCATCAGAAACCTGCTGGTATGACGGTACCTTTAGATGTGCCAGAGTGGAAATGGGATAGTATATCCATGGATTTTGTGACGAGCCTGCCGAATACTCCTAAGGGGAATGACGCCATTTGGGTGATTGTTGATAGATTGACGAAATCGGCTCATTTTCTACCGATTAATATTAGTTTTCCTGTTGCCCAGTTGGCAGAGATTTATATCAAGGAGATTGTGAAGCTGCATGGTGTTCCTTCGAGCATTGTATCAGATAAAGACCCGAGATTTACTTCTAGATTTTGGAAGAGTTTGCAAGAGGCTTTAGGTTCTCAGTTGAGGTTGAGTTCGGCTTATCATCCGCAAACAGATGGTCAGTCGGAGAGGACGATTCAGTCGTTGGAGGATTTATTGAGGGTGTGTGTGCTTGAGCAAGGAGGAACTTGGGATAGTCATCTTCCATTGATAGAGTTCACGTACAACAACAGTTACCATTCGAGTATTGGGATGGCACCCTTTGAGGCTTTGTATGGGCGGAGATGCAGAACTCCGTTGTGTTGGTTTGAGTCAGGCGAAAATGTGATGTTAGGACCGGAGATTGTTCAGCAGACTACTGAGAAAGTAAGAATGATTCAAGAGAAGATGAAAGCGTCGCAGAGTCGACAAAAGAGTTATCATGACAAGCGTAGAAAGGACCTTGAGTTCCAAGAGGGAGATCATGTGTTCCTAAGAGTGACTCCTATGACCGGTGTTGGCCGTGCGTTGAAGTCAAAGAAGTTAACCCCGAAGTTTATTGGTCCATATCAGATATCAGAGAGGATTGGGGCGGTGGCCTATCGTATTGGATTGCCACCACATTTATCGAATTTGCACGATGTCTTTCATGTGTCGCAATTGAGGAAGTATGTTCCGGATCCGTCTCATGTGATCCAAAGTGATGATGTGCAAGTTAGGGACAACCTTACGGTTGAGGCCTTATCAGTGAGGATTGATGAAAGAAAGACGAAGACGCTGAGAGGCAAGGAGATACCTCTCGTTGGGGTCGTTTGGTCAGGAGCGACTGGTGAAAGCTTGACGTGGGAGTTGGAGAGTAAGATGCTGGAATCTTATCCAGAGTTGTTTGCTTGAGGTAATTTTAGAGGACGAAAATCTTTTAAGTTGGGGAGAGTTGTAACGCCCATTTTGATTATTTAATTATTCGAATTATTTGAGGAGTCTAGATATATTGATTAATATATTATGCGATGTTGAATTAAGATTCTATGTGTTTTTATGTGACGTGGTGACTTATTTTATTGTTTAATAAAATAAGATTTGGAAATAAAATAAAATATTTAGTTGTGGGTTAGTTTTGGATTTTAGAGAATTATGTGGGAGAAAAAGTAAATAAGATAAGATTTGTTGGGAGTATATAAAGGGAAATTAGGTTAAGAAGTCAGTACGCGTTACTGAATTTTGGAAAAAAGGGAGAAACGGCTGCGTGAAGGGAGAAGAGCATAGAGGCTGCGATTTCTGCTTTTATCAGGTAAGGGTGAGCCTAGCAATTTAATTATGTTATTCTGTAATTCATCTAATCAAGATTAACAATCATAGGGCTGTTTTGAGAGAATTGGAATTAGGTTTAAAGTGGAGAAAAATCATGAATTAAGCCATAAAGCTGTAGAACAGATGTTTAAGATGAGTACAGAACGTAGATTAATCATAACATTGATGTTTCTGAGAGTCTAGACGTTTAAGATGATGAATTTGGGAACTTTTAGTGTGATTTTCGCAGAACCCGTAAGCATCTGTTCATCGCTCGCCTAGGCGAGCTATGCAACTCGCCGCGGCGAGTAGACCTAGATCGCTCGCGAGGCGAGCAACCCAGCTCGCCATAGCGAGCATTACCCTAGAGCTCGCGAGGCGAGCACTCCAACTCGCCATAGCGAGCAGGACCTTTAGTTACTCGCGAGGCGAGCAATCCCACTCGCCATAGCGAGTTCTGTCAGAACTTAGAACCTGTTCTGTTTGCAACCTGTAGTCGCATATGACCTTGAGAGATGACATTGGGGTAGCTTAAGAGACTTTTAATGATGTTTAACATAATCTGTAATGATGATATACGATGATTGAAATGGTTTGTGATGATTTTATGATGCTTATATGTGATATATGAATCGAATAAGTGATGAATACTTGATTTACATGTGATGTTTTGTAATATTGATGTTATACCTTGTGATGTGCTTGCTGCCATGTTGCTGTTCACTTATGTATAGTTGCTGCATGTGTCAGTCTATGTTGATTAAGATGTCCCGCGACGTTTATGATGTTAACTTGTTTAAGTTAAAGTATGTTGAGTCTCATGCATACTCATTCTATGATGGGGGCTTATGCCCTTAAGTTTTTACTCACCAGCGACGAGGGCTCATGCCCTGGAGCTTTGCTCACCAGCGACGAAGGCTTATGCCTTGGAGTATATTTATACTCATAGCGACGAGGGCTCATGCCCTGGATTGGTACCACATGCATATAAGACGTTAGGGTTGCATAGTCAAGTGATGTTGTCGAGTCGAGTCGTCTAAGATGTTTATTAAGATGTTTATGATGTTGATTGTGAAGATGCTGAATGACGTGTTGTTCATGTTGATGCTTTAAATGCTAGATGTTTATCTGTGATATGTTGAATTGTGTTTGATTGTTGATTGTGATTATTTAATTACATGTTTAATATAATTACTTGTGAATCTCACCCCTTCTGCTGGAATTGCCGCCTTGTGGGCAAGTGCAGGTAACCAAGACTAGGTGCTATCGTGTGAGGTGTCCCGCGTTGTGTCTAGGCGCTCTGATACGTAATGGGATGGGGAAACTTTGCTTATATTTTCTCTGTTCCTTGCGTATTATGTTATTTGATATGATTATGTTATTCTGAAGATTTTATTAAGACGTTGTTAAGGCTTGTGTGCCAAAGACTTTTCATTATGAGATGATTTTATGATTTTCCGCTGCAATAATTGAGTAATATTTTACGAATATTTTATGAAGGGTTAATGATTATTTATTCATTACTATGAGATGTTTTGAGAATGTGATGCCCTGTTTATGTGCTTACTCTGATGCATGATTATCTTTTTAAAGAAATTTTTATGTTGGGAAAAACGGGGTGTTACAATTACGAATACAAGGTGATGCCTTTCGGTGTTACGAATGCGCCTGGTGTGTTCATGGAGTATATGAACAGAATTTTCCATGCTTATCTGGATAAATTTGTTGTTGTATTTATTGATGATATTTTAATTTATTCTAAGGATGAAGAGGAGCATGCAGAACATTTGAAAGTTGTATTGCAAGTGCTGAAAGAGAAGAATCTGTATGCCAAGCTGTCAAAGAGTGAATTCTGGCTAAGTGAAGTAAGTTTTCTTGGTCATATTATTTCTGGTACTGGTATTGCAGTTGATCGGCAAAAGTGGAGGCAGTATCACAATGGGAGACTCCTAAGTCAGTGACTGAAATCAGAAGTTTCTTGGGTTTAGCTGGTTATTACCGCAAGTTCATAGAAGGATTTTCGAAGTTAGCACTTCCGTTGACTCAGTTGACCTGTAAGGGTAAGTCTTTTGTGTGGGATGCTCAGTGTGAGAGCAGTTTTGGTGAACTGAAACGAAGATTGACGACTGCTCCTATCTTGATTTTACCGAAGCCAGAAGAACCTTTTGTCGTTTATTGTGATGCGTCCAAGTTGGGCTTAGGTGGTGTGTGGATGCAAGATGGCAAAGTAGTAGCTTATGCTTCTAGACAGTTGAGAATACATGAGAAGAATTATCCTACACATGATTTGGAGTTGGCTGCAGTGGTATTTGTTTTAAAAATTTGTAGGCACTATTTGTATGGTTCCAGATTCGAGGTATTTAGTGATCATAAAATTTTGAAATATTTATTTGATCAGAAAGAGTTGAACATGGCAGAGGAGATGGTTAGAGCTATTGAAGGATTATGATTTTGGCTTGAATTACCATCCGGGTAAAGCAAATGTGGTTGCTGATGCTTTGAGCAGGAAGACGTTGCATATGTCTGCCATGATGGTGAAAGAGTTCGAATTGTTAGAACAGTTTAGATATTTGGATCTCGTCTGTGAGTTGACACCTCAAAGTGTGCAGTTGGGGATGCTAAAGATTAATAGTGATTTCTTGAATAGTATCCGAGAAGCACAACAAGTGGATGTCAAGCTTGTTGATTTGATGGTTGCTGGTAATGAAACTGAGAATAGTGACTTTAAAGTCGATGATCTGGGTGTGCTATGATTCAGAGGAAGGATTTGTATCCCTGATAACGATGATTTGAAAAAGTTAACTCTAGAGGAAAGTCACCGAAGTAGTTTAAGTATTCATCCGGGAGCTACTAAAATGTATCATGACTTGAAGAAATTGTTTTGGTGGTCGGGATTGAAACGAGATGTTGCTCGGTTTGTGTATGCATGTTTGACTTGTCAGAAGTCGAAGGTTGAGCATCAGAAGCCTGCAGGGCTGTTGACGCCGTTGGATGTACCTGAGTGGAAGTGGGACAACATTTCCATGGATTTTGTAACGAGTTTGCCGAATACTCCAAGAGGGCATGATGCTATATGGGTTGTGGTCGATAAGTTGACAAAGTCGGCGCACTTTATTCTGATAAATATTACTTTTCCCGTAGCTCAGTTGGCGGAAATCTACATCCGTGACATTGTGAAGTTGCATGGTGTTCCGTCAAGTATTGTGTCGGATAGAGACCTGAGGTTCACCTCTAGATTCTGGAAGAGTTTGCAAGATGCATTGGGTTCGAAGTTGAGATTGAGTTCAGCTTATCATCCGCAGACAGATGATGCGTCGCTTAAGCGAAGCTTCCCGTCGCTTAAGCGAGCATTCATGTAGTTGCCCAGAATTCTGAAAAGCCAGTTCGCTTAAGCGAGCGTCAAGCGAGCTGTAAGCGAACAAAAACCTGACTTTCGTCATTATGTTCGCTCAAGCGAAGTTCCCGTCGCTTAAGCGAGCGACCCAAATTCTGCCCAGAACCTATAGCATGTGAGCGTCGCTTAAGCGAACGCCAAGTGAGATACTCCCAGACTTACGTCTTTTAGGTCGCTTGAAGCGAACCACGAGCGAACCTTGAGCGAGCGAGAACCAACCATTCTATGAAGATTTCGCTTGAAGCGAAATGACCTTCGCTTGACGCGAGATAGGCTCTGTAAGACCAATTTTTGAATTTTGCTACGTGCGCTAGGACATTTTTTTGAGCATCTTAATATGTTTATGGGATTTATTAAACATTGTTTGCATGGTGAAAATTATAAAAGATGGAATATATCGTGGGATGGTGCATATTGAATTAATTACAAGTATGTACGTCGTGTTGTCGAGTGGTGTTGAGTCTGATGTCCAGCTGGGGAGTGTGTTATAATTATTTAGGCACAGGTGTTGATGTTGTATGTAGATATACACAAGTGGAGTCCATTGCATAATGCATAAAAGCGGTGAGGGCTTTGCCCTGGAACGCCTTGTCGTTCAAAGCGAGAGGACTCATGTCCTGGAACACTCTGTTGTTCAAAGCGGTGAGGACTTAGGTCCTGATGAATGCTTTAACCATTCAATTTCCGGTGAGGGCTTCTGCCCTGTATATTGGTACCACATGCATGTGCATTGTTGCATCGTCGTAGTTGTTGTATTGGGTGAGTCGTCATTGTTGTTGACGTGTTGTTGATATTGAGTTGGTGTCGGTGTGTAGTCATCATGAAATGAGATTGATGCAAATTAATTTTAATTAAGGGAATGGTTGTTAATCAAGAATAATGTTATATTCATACATATGATTTGATTGATGTTGTTGAGGTGTATTGTTGTTGTTTCTTTTCAATTGATGAATTATTTATATATATTATTTTGATTGTGAATCTCACCCCTTCTGCTTGAAAATGTTGCCTTTCGTATGGGTAACTTGCAGGTGATCCTGAGTAGTAGGTGGTGGCTCAATGTCTAGGGCTCTGTTGCGTATGGGATGGGATTTGTTTTATTATTTTCATTGCTATGTAACGAATAATGAGACATGATGACGTAGACCTTGTTGACTTATTTTGATGAGGCCTTTGTGCCAAGATTTTATTTGAGGATTAATTATGATTGAATGAATATTCCACTGCAAATTTTTATAGTTGGTTGTTGAAGTTTAATAGTTTATTTCTATTAAAGAATTTTATTTAAGCAGTGTAATGCTCCGTTTGTGGTTTAACTCTGATTTGCTTTATTTAAATTATGTATTTTTGGGAACGGGGTGTTACACCTTTCATCTTCTTCCTAGCTTCCTCTTGGTCCTTCTCAAAACTCCCTCAAAACTCACCTTTTCCCAATTGCACGTGAAAACGTTTTCTTCTCTTTTTCTTAACCTAATTCTCTATTTATATAACTCTTAAACAATTTATTTTATTTCCACTTAACCCTTAATCTTCCTAAAATTTCATAACAACCAAATTTTAAACTCTTATTTTTACTAAAAAGTAACTCCCCATATTCTTTTAACTCTCATTTAATTTCTATTAAACTCACTTAATTCCCTTTTAAACCAAATAATACCTTTTTCCTCCTATTTTGTTAAAATATGCACCACAAATCACGTTAATCAACATAAAGTCATGTAATTCATTTAAATAAAACACATCACACAAAGGTCATATGAAAATCATAGAAAACTACTCAAACATTTACTAAAAATAGTTAAATAAAAAAATGGGGCGTTACAGCAGGCAGAGTTGTTTTCCTTGTCTTGTAGTATAGACAAACTTTGTATAGTGGAGGTAGTGGTTGTACACTTCGTACAACTGTACTTTGTCAACGCTCTACAAAAGGACAAGCATCGAATGCCTTTGAATCCTTTTGAATTAGTCGTTGCCCTTCTTTTCCACTCTTCTGCAATGCTTAGACGATATTGAATCTATTGAACATCTTTTGAAGCTTTAAGTTTGCATCTCCTAATGAATTGTAGCTTCTGGTGATCTTCCGCTTCTGATGAACTAGCTTCTGATGAACTCGCTTCTGATGACACATCATCACTTCAGGAGTGCTTTGTCTTTAGGAGAACTTTGACTTCCGGAGCAGTTCTCTTCAGATGCTTTTAAGCTTCCTTTTTTTGTTGATTACTTTGCTCTTTTTTGTTCTTCCAGAACCTATTAATGATCTCAAAAATTTTGTCTATGGTCCTGTACACTTGAACAAATATTAGCAAATCCAATTGACAATTTTTAATACCTTGTTATCATCAAAACTCTTAAGGGTAATGTTAAACACATTTTGTTCCAACAATCTCCCCCTTTTTGATGATGACAAACATTAGTATTTAAAAAAAATGTTCAAGTGTTGTTAATCTATTTAACAAGTTGACTATTAGGGTATGAGGTTTGTAAGCTCCCCCTGAGTCTTATAATACTTTAAGGTGAGGTTTGTAAGCTCCCCCTGAGTTATATTCTTGTTAATTAAATTCATTTAGAAACGAATTAACTCTCAGAATAATTTCACATTATAAAGATTAAGAGATGAGAAGACTGTCCTATTAATTTAAATTCCTTAAAAGTAAATTAATGGGGCTCAGAGCCTTTAAATACTATCTACTATTCCCCCTTTTGTCATTAACAAAAAGTATAAAGAATAAACCAAAAAGAAGAGTTGAGAAAAAAAAAAGTGAGAATATGAATATAAAGGATCAGAGCATAAAAATCAGTTCAGAATCAATCAATAACAATGTATCAGAGCACAAAATATTCAGAATAGTTATACAGAAGCATAAATAAGAAGACAAGTGATCAGAGCAGAAGACAAGTTCAGAAGCAAACAGCAATGTATCATAACAGTTATTCAGAAGCAAGTGAAACAAAGAATTTAAAACAATCTAGGGTGTGCAATCTAGGGTTGGGCTTGTTTTTGGAGAATCATTTCCATCATTTGCTTCATCATCTTCTGAGTTTCTTCAGTTTGTTGCTTTATCTCTTGTTTTAATTCTTTATTGCTTTTGACAAGCCTTTCTTCTTTAATCCTAGCTTCCTCCAGCCGAGCTTCTGTTGCAGTCTTGTATTCTAGCAGCATCAGTTTCTGCTCTAGAAGCTCATTCTTCAGCTGCTTGTTTTCTTTCTCAAGAAGAGTATTCCTTTGCAGCAGTGCCAGTTCAGAAGAGGCTTCTTTGAAGTTTATCTTGTTTAGCCAGTCCAGATTAAGCTCTCTAGGGTGGATACTTGAAGGAATGACACTCCTTGCTTCCAAGCACAGTGGAGTCTTCACCCATTTTCTGAGAACTTTAACTTCATGTAAGTTGGAGACCACTCCCTTCAGCGATTCTTGGAGCTGTGCCTGTGCAAGCTCTTGAGCATCAAAACAGGATCTTTGAAGTTCTGAAAGAACAAATTCCACTCTGTCCTTCAACCTTGTCCACATCTTTTCATAGTTGTCCTCATGAATGAGGTTGTTCCTTGCTTGAACAAGATTGTTCAGCTCCTGAAAGATACCTTCACATACATTTGCTAAAACAATTAAATGTAGGAATAAGGTGGGTGGAGAGGGGACACTTGCTTTTGCAGGGGCTACAGGTTGAATAGCTAGGTTTTATGATAAAGGTTGGTCATTTATGGAGGTTTCAGGTTCAACATGAGTGTTCGTTGTTGGTGATTGGCTGTTTATGGTTAGTTCAGATGCACTCTATTTAGAAGCAGGTTGTTCAAGAACGGTTAGTTCAGGAACAGATAGTTCAGGGATAAGAACAGAGTCATTGTTGGTTGTTGTGGCCATTTTCTGGTTTGGTTCATGTTGTGGGGGTATTCTGTCATAACTTCATTAGAAGCTATGTTAGAGGCTATTTGTGAGTGTGACACAAATTCAGGTAGTTCACCTGAATAATGGCTTTCTAGGTTAGGGATTATGTATTGTTCAGTAATTTCAGTGGTTTGAGTTGTTGGTGAGTTTGGTGTAGATGATGATACAATTATGTTTGCAAGATCTGTCCTTACACAATCACCTTCACCCTCTGCAGCAGCAGGTATTGATTGAATAGGTTCAATCACAGGTGGTTGTAATGGGTGATTTGCAGGTAGATTCTTGCATGCATCAATTCTCATTTGTTGCATATCAATTATCCTCTCTTGAACAGAGGGATACATTGGCACAAATGTATCATAATCAGGCTTTTTAGTGGTTTTGGTTGATGGTGATGGGGGTAAAGCTTTGTTAAGAGTGGAGTAAACTTTACTAAGGGGTATATCATCTAGATCAGATGATGTGGTTGATGATGATGATGAGAGTGAGTTTGACCTAATGTCAGATGGGGAACTGGATCCTAATTCAACTATCTCAACATCAGTATGTAAAGTTTCAGAAATACCTTCAGGAGCTTCTAGACTGTTAGGAACTTCTGATGCAGCAGTATTTCCTTATTCAGCTTCTTCAGTAGTCATCATAGCCAGAGCTTCGGCTTCATTTGCTGCAAGCTCTTGCACAACCTCAGCATCCTTGATTACTTCTTGAGCAGCTGCAGCTGATGATTCTTTGGTTAGAACCTCAGCAAGTATCTCAATCTGCTTGGCCAGTTCTAAGGCTCTCTGAACAGCATCCTCATTGACCTTCTTCTTCAACTCCCTAGTGACCAAGTTAGTAGCTTCTACAATCTGGTCTTCTTCTTCAATATATCTGGACTCCTTCAACTTCCTTACATTGTGCTTCCTCTTCTTCTTTGGAATAGAAGGTTGTTCAAGAGCAAACTGTGAAGTAGTAGCAGTCTTACCACTTCTGGTTCTTTTATGTAAGATCTTGTCAGCTTCAAGATCTTCAACCTCTTCCTGAATGGTTGCTACTTCAGAACCAGTTGCTTCAAAAGCTTTATCCTTCTTAGCCTTCTTTGCTTTCCTTGCTGGCTACTCAGAAACATCTTCTAAGTACTCAGCTACAGGAAGAGGACCATCATACATCTCTTATGGAATATCTTCCAGATGGATTTCCTCTCCATAGATCTTCAGATAGTCATCTATGTAATACAGTTGCACATCAATTGCATCCTGCTTGCAGATTGGAGGAAAATTCTCCATAAGGTTTGAGGAGACTCTGGACTCCTTCATGTCAGTGTCAAGCTTCTTGATGACTTCTTGCTTGATCAACCTTATGTTTCCTAAGCTGCTTCCATTGGTTATCTTGCCTGTGACTGTTCCAAGCTCTTGATCAGTGAATACCTTAGTGTGTTCCAGGGCCTTGAGAAAACCCTCCTTGATATAAAATTTCTAAAATCAATCTCCCATATGGAATCTAGGTTCTGTTGTTCAATTGACTTTCCTTCAGGGTCTTGATCATGTGCTTGAATATGTACTTGGGCACATTTGCTTTCTCCTTCTTGATGAAGAAGTGCAAGAACACCCTGTGCTCCAATGATGATTGATCAGAACCTCCTCCCTTGGGCAGTAGGTTCTCATTTTGTATCTTAAGCATCATTCTTTTCTCCATGGAATGGTTGCTATAGGAACCTTTCTTCTTGCTGTTGAACATGGTTTCATTGACAGTATCATTCTAAGGACTCTTCTTATTATTGTGCAGACCATCCTTAAAGTTGCCTTCAGAAGCCTTTCTCATTACATAAGAAATGACAGCTTGGGAGATGAACACTGGGATCCCCATTATGCTTGATTTGATCTCTGGATCAACAAACGGCTCTAAACCCATCTCTTCCTATTATTTTCTAGCCAGTGAAGGATCAATGAGGATCTTCTCATCCATTTCTTGTTTAGCAGCATGTTTATCATAAACAGAGGCTCTTACCCAGAAGTGCCTCACCAGGTTCTCATAGGTTGGACCATTTAGCATATTGAAGTAGTGGATGAGGTCCTGTGACTCGTAGTACTCCTTGATGTTACAGCCATTGAGTGCTAGAGATATGAAATCTACAGGTCTTTCAACTTGAACATGTAAATCCCATTTTTACAAGGACATAGTTCTCCCTCTAATTTCATAAGCCGGAGCTTCTTGCTGAGTAGACGTTCCTTGAGTAGTATCTTGAATAGTCGATTCTGGAATAGAGCTTGAAGATGCCATTGAAGATGATGATGAACTTTTAGGGTTCTAAGATTTTGATTTGGGGAAGAAAGTGTTTCACTTCGGAGAGAGTAGTTTGAGAATAGAAAGTGTAGGTAGTGAAGTGAGTAGTGTGTGATTTGTCTAAGTGTTTTGAGTAAAAAAAGATTGTAATTTCAGTAGGGGACAAACAAACACAACATTAATGACAGTTGGGGGCACGAGAATAGTACATTCAAAGCATAAATATCATCATAGCCCACTTAAGTTACACACCAATAAAAATAAGCCACGTTAGCAAACTTCAGATGCGCTGTCTAGTTAGTGGGACAGGTGTTACCAAAAGCAACTCCAGCAATTCCACTAACTCTACTATTCAGAAGCACAAAATCATGCTACTAAAGTTAAAGTGCTTATGTGATCTTCAGAAGCACATTTTCCTTATAATCTCAGTTAAGAGCTTCTGATGGACCATACCTTCTGAACTGACTTTAGAACCTAACTTCTAGTTCAAGAGCAAGCAATTTCAATCAGACACAAAGTGCATGTTCAAATTTTTCTTTATTAAATCAAATCTTTCAACAGTTAAAGGTTTAGTGAATATATTAGCCCACTGATGTTCAGTATCAATGAATTGTATATCTAGAATTCCTTTTTGAACATAATCTATAATAAAATGGTGTTTGATTTCAATGTGCTTGGCTCTTGAATGTAGAATTGGATTCTTTGACAAACAAATAGCAGCAGTATTATCACAAAAGATGGGAATACTATTAGCATTAATCTGATAGTCTTCCAACTGATGTTTCATACATAGAAGTTGTGTACAACAACTTGCAGCTGAAATGTATTCTGCTTCTGTTGTAGACATAGCAATAGTTGTTTGTCTTTTGCTAGCCTAGGATATCAGATTCTCTCCCAGGAACAGACAGTTACCACTAGTTGATTTTCTTTCAATCTTGTCACCAGCATAATCAGCATCACATAATCCAATCAACTTGTAATCTAAGGATTTTTTGTAAAGGAGTCCAAGATTGGTTGTTCCTTTTAGATACCTGAAGATTTTCTTAACAGCTGTTAAATGAGATTCCCTAGAATCTAACTGGAATCTTGCACACAAGCATACACTGAATAAAATATCTAGCCTAGATGCAGTGAGGTATAACAAAGAACCAATCATACCTCTATACAAATTCTGATCTATCTTTGATGCAGTATCTTCTTTGCTTAAGGTGCTGGTTGGATGCATTGGAGTGTTCATCACTTTACAATCTTCTAGCTTGAACTTCTTCAGAACCAATCATACCTCTATACTCCATCTTTACATTGATTGATTTGAATGCCAAGGAAAAACTTTAATTCTCCCATCATGCTCATTTCAAATTCATCCTGCATTAACTTTGAGAATTCCTTGCAAAGAAATGCATTAGTAGAACCAAATATTTTATCATCAACATATATCTGCACAACAAGAATGTCTTTCTCAAGAGTCCTTTTTAAGAGTGTTGTGTCAACTTGACCTCTTTTAAAATCACTTTTAATCAGGAAATTACTTAGTCTATCATACCTCTGGGAGCTTGTTTCAAGCCATATAGTGATTTCTTAAGTTTATAAACATGGTCAGGATGCTTAAGATCCTCAAAACCATGAGGTTGCTTGACATACACTTCTTCTTCTATGACACCATTAAGAAATGCACTCTTGACATCCATTTGATATAATATTATGCCATGATTAACTGCATAGGATAGAAGTAACCTAATTGCTTCCAATCTTGCAACTGGAGCAAATGTTTCAGTGTAATCAATGCCCTCTTGTTGACAGTAACCTTGGGCAACAAGTCTAACTTTGTTTTTGGTTACTTCACCTTGTTCATTCAGCTTGCTTTTGAATACCCATTTTGTTCCAATAATGTTCTTCTGAGGAGGTTTGGGTACCAGATCCCACACATCATTTCTTTGAAACTGATTAAACTCTTCTTGCATAGCTAATATTCATCCATCATCTGAAAGTGCTTCATCAATTGTAGTGAGTTCAATCACTGATAACAATCCTATCATAGACTCTTCTTGTCTGAAGTATAATCTTGTTCTTCTAGGACTGTCTTTGTTTCCAATTATTTGATCCTCAGGATGTGAAGACTTGTACTTTAATATATTCTTGGATTAATTTGCTTGTTGAGAGCCATCTTGAGCTTCTTCAGAAGCTACTTCATCTTGAGCTTCTAAGGTTGGTTCAACTTCTGGACTTACTTCAGAATCAGTAGTCTGATCAGGTTCTGGAGTATCTTCAGTGACCTATATATCTACATAACTTTCATCTTGCTCTGGAGTTTCACTTCTAGGCTCTTTGTCATCAAATTTAACATGCATAGATTCTTCAACACAGAGTGTCTTCGAATTATACACTTTGTATGCCTTTGACCTTTCAGAGTAACCTAAAAAGATTCCTCTTTGGGCCTTGGCATCAAATTTCTTTAGGTAGAGCTTGTTATTCAGAATGTAACATGTACATCCAAATTGATGAAAGTAAGAGATATTGGGTTTCCTTCCTTTAAAGAGTTCATATGCAGTTTTCTCCTAGATAGGTCTGATATAGATCCTATTTTGAACATAACATGTTGTATTCACTGCTTCTGCCCAGAAATGTTTAGCCAAATTGTTTTCATGAATCATGGTTCTTTCCATTTCTTGTAAAGTTCTATTCTTTCTCTTTACAACCCCATTTTGTTGTGGAGTTCTAGGAGAAGAGAATTCATGGACAATTCCATGTTTTTCACAAAAAGTTTCAAATGGCTCATTTTCAAATTCTCCACCATGATCACTTTTGATTTTCAAAATCTTCATTTCTTTTTCAGACTGTATTTGAGTGCAGAGGTTACTGAATACATCATATGCATTATCTTTACTTCTCAGGAATTTTACCTGTCATACCCTCATTTTGGACCTAAAAATACTCACTCAAATTCCTCTGTTATTTTCCAATGCTTTCAAATCCACCGTGTTTTCTACTGTGCTTCAACTGCATACATTACTGCTTCAGTCTTTTGAATTTTTTGCATAAAATCATACAAAAGGGTATTTTGGTCATTTCCTATGAAGGAACCCATTTTCAGTCCCTACAATTTGTCCCTGAGTCTTTTCAATCTGTTTGCATGAACCATTAATCGAGTTTTGTACAAAAATCATCTTAATTTGCATCTGAGTCAGTTTGAGTCGTTTCTGTCCCAGGGGCATTTCAGTCTTTTCACATCAAGTAAATTTTGGGCAGAGAGGTATTTTAAAATACCTCATTTGTGGTAATTTGTTCGTTTTAGTCCGTTTTGTCAGTTTTAATTGTTTCACTTTACGTTGCATTTCAAATTACTTTTTTTAACCAATTTTATTTTCTTACATTTTAGTCCTAACATTTTCAAAAATTGCAATTTGGTTCAAATTTTATACTTTATTACAAAAAAACAGTTCAATTTCTTTTTTAAATTCCAAAAACAGTCCAATTTTTCTTCTTTTTTATTTTGCAGTTTAGTCCCAAACTTTTTAAATTTGCATTTAGGTCCCTAAGTCAAAACAGTCCAAGCTGCCACGCAGGGGTCCAGATTCCACGTGTCACAATCCTATTTGTTCACAGGCACACATGGCAAGCTATAAATGGAACAAGGTGTCAGAAATCACAGAATCACGCGCGCCACATCACACAAACAGAATCAAACTTTCTCTCTCCATTCAGTTAGATCAAAATCCACAAATTCAGAAAAATCACAAGAACGCAGAGCAATTTCTTCAAACCCTAGTTCTTTCCAGAACCAAATTCAAGGGTGATTCGGTGAAATTGTGGTAGCTCTCAGGGATTCAAGGTTGAATCTTCATCACCGAGCCAACTTCCCCTGCAATTCCAGCATCAGGATCATCGCAGAAAGCGACGAACCCCAACGCGATCACAGAGACGCATCAGAGAAGAAGAGGGAAGAAGCAGTGAAGGATTTCACAAGGATCCGGATCAAAGAAGAAGAAAAGATCGAAACGAGCTTACCGGTAAAGAGCAAAACCAAGAATCAAAGAAACGGTTCGAATCTCCGATCAAAAACCCAGGTAAAACCCTAATTCCATCTCATTTCTTCCTTCGGTATCATAGAAATCCAGAATGATGTGAATCCGAAGCCGTTTCGAACCGTTCAATCCAATACACAAACCCTAACACAAAAATCATTTCGAAAATCAGAGGAACACTTCGAAATTCACAACGAGTGTGAATCGAAGCAATCTCTCATGCATCCATAACAGTTTCAATCGAAAGAACAGAGAAAACGAACGGTTCGAACACTTTGAGATGAAAATCTCAGATTCACACCATTCAAACGGTTAAGATTGTGTTCTTGTGTAGGATTCATGTTTAGATCAGTAAAGCGAAGGAATTAAGCCATGAACAAGCAATTTCTGGGTAGGATTCACAAATTAGGGTTAGGGTTTGCAAGAAGAGAGAACGGCGGAGAGAGGAAGAGAAGAAAGAGAAAATGTTATGCAAGAATGAAAGAAAACGGGTATGAAATCCTTTTATACATGCAGTTGGGGCGGGTTGACCCAAACCCGACCCGTTCTTCTCACGCTCTCAGCCGTTTGATTCAGATCCTGATGGATCTGGATCAATCCAACGCTCCTGGGGCGTTAGCTTGATCCGGATCCATCAGATCCGTGGATCCAGACCCGTCAGGTCCGTGGGCCTTAGGTTTTTAGGTTCTCTTGTTTTTTTGCTGCTATACACGCCCCCGCTTGTGATATTTGAACCCCTGCGCGCACTAAATTTTTTTGCAAAAATCCTGGAAAATTACTATGGATTCTTGATGTATTCTTGTCTATTTTGTGATAGTTTCACAATTTGAGGCGGTTAAAAAGCATGTGCGCTAATTTTTATTGGATTTACATGTTTTGGTGCTTTTTTGCGAATTTTCTTGCACTATTTTGGATCCAATTTTTGCTCTATGGAGTTGATACTTGATATGTGGTTTTTGTGATGTGTTCATCTCTGAATTCATGCTATTCCTACATTCTTGCATGCCTAATTGTTAATTCTTTGGTTTTTGGATCCTTTCTTGTTTTACAAATTAATCCCTAGTCCTCTAGTTCAAGTGCTCAATAATTTTACAAGTTGCTTACAATCCATAATGCTACAATTTTGTTTGTTAATTTCCCTTTGCAAGTTTAATTGAAAGCTTCTCTTTTGGTCAAATTTAGTTGCTAATTTTGAGATGCAATTTGTTGTTAAAATGTGTTGATTTTAGGGTTAAGTGTGATTCATAACTTCTCCTTGATTCTTGAAATGTTTGCTTACAAAAGGAAAAAGGTGCTGTTTTGGGTAAAGATCATAGGTTATGGGACTTAGTTTAGATTTTAGGTTTTAGTGTGGTGTCATTTGCATTATTTTTGGTGTTTGTTCTTTTGCAATTTGTTTAATGTTTTTAGTTATGTTCACTTCATCTTTTTTCAATTGGTTTAGTGCTTTGTTAGTAAATTTCACCTACTATGCATTGCTACTCATGCTATCATTTCTCATTTCATTACTAACCATTTTGTTCTATGTCTCATGCACATCATTAGCATTGCATTATGTTCTTTTCTTCCTTTAGTCACCCTTATGCAATTTTCTATTCGATTCATGTAATCTTTTAGGTTTAGTTTATTTTCTTTAATTTCATGCAAGACTATAGAATGTAAACTAGGACCCGATGTAAAAGACTATGGACTATGATGATGTACACCGACACATGCACCGACACATGCACACACGTTGTATGACTTTCCGCTAGATGTATGTGTAGGAAGCGTAAAACCTAGGAAAACTTATAATTTCTTCATCAAAAAAAATCAACACATAACTCAAACTATTTTTGCAATAAAATGAGGTCAAAACCTCACCACTTTTTCTTTCATTTTCTTAAGACAAAATCAAAACTAGTGCTAATTTCCAACTTTAACCATTTTTTTGTAAATAAATTGGACTAACCTCACTTGTTTTCAATTCTAATGCCTACACGGCCTCTTATCTCGTTCTTCAAAACCATTTTCAAAACTAAAAATTGAACCAACCCACAAAAAAAAACATTTTGAAAGAGAACTACATGGAATTTTGATCCCTTAAAAGGGTATGTAGGCAAGAGACTCAAAATCTCTCCAAGTCCAATAAAAACAATACTCAAATCTTCTTTCTCTCATTCTTAAAATCAATCTTCTTTACAAATAGCAATAAAAGCAAAGCGTATACGTAAAGCATAGTAAAACGGTTCCTATAGGATACTATAGTCATTGCGGGTGCCTAACACCTTCCCGTAATGAAATCAGCCCCGAACTTAGGATTTTTAAGGTTTTCTCGATTTTACCTTCCCCAAAAAAAATAGAGACATCAATGATCGAAAGGTTCAAATCCAATTAATGATTTGACACCCGAAAATCGCGATGACATTACCCAAGTCCATCTACTGTAATCATCAACAATGACTAGTCCATACTTGCTTCCGTATAAAGATGCAGTGTTAACTGGTCCAAATAAATCAATATGAAGCAGTTCTAAAGGTCTAGAGGTTGAGACAATGTATGTAGCTTTAAAAGATGATTTCACAATTTTTCCTCTCTGGCATGCACCACAGAGTGCATCTGAATGATAGTCAATGTTAGAGATTAACCTCCAGTTAGCATGTCACAACCTTCCGTGCCATACCCACTTCTTATCATTCATTGACAGAAGACAAATTACCTTCTGATCAACCAGTTCATAGAAATTGATTTTATAGACATTCTTTACTCTCTTTCCTTTGAACACTATGGACTTGTTCTCTTTGTCGATTACTGACTGATACTCAAAAGGTTATGTTCAAGACCATCTACCAACCACACATTATTAATAGAGATAGAGGAGTTACCAATAGTTCCTGTACCAATGATCTTGCCAGACTGGTTGCCTCCAAACTTCACATTTCCTCCTTCTTTCATTGTGAGGGTGAGGAACATTGACTTCTCTTCTGTCATGTGTCTTGAGCAACTGCGGTCCAAATATCATGATTTTTTCTTTTGCTTTGCTCTTAGGCATATCTGCAGTATTGACAATTTCAAATTTAGGTACCCATTGTTTTATGGGTCCTTTGAGGTTACTGCTGGAAGTTTTACTCTTCACTTCTTGTACCTTGCGATGTGGTTTTTGTAGCTTCTGATTAACCATTACCTTAGGTTTAACACCTTTTGGTTTTGATTCCCCAGAAGCAGTAATTGTTTTGTTCTTCTGAAACTTAGACTTTAAGACACCAGATTCTGGCTTCAACAGACTTTGAGGAATAGGTTCTAATCTCTTCAGAATCTTGATCTTTGAGGTCTTAGAGTCAGAATTTGTCATAACCTTAGGCTTAGAGTTCTTTGGCGTTGAAGTAATCTTAGCCTTAGAGCTGGAAGCTTCAGGTTCTGACTGAACTACAGTTTCAACTTTAACACCTTCAGGTACAAAGAAGGTTTTCAATCCTTCCTTGATACATTCACAACATGCTTTGAGATTGGTGTCATTAGATTTTCCTTCTGAAAATCCAATCCTTTTGCCATTGTTCTTGTAAATGTTGAAAATCATAGAAGCAACTCTACTTCTTTCAATACCAGATATAATAAAATCTTCAAGAGCAATTTCATGGTTACTTAAAGGTTTTCCATTACACTTTTTTTGTAGCTTCTGACATAAATACTTGAGCTTGTCTTCATAGGTTTTACAAATGAAGTCAAAGCCTCTAAGTCCTTCTTCAGAAGCTTTTAGATCCAATAGAGTTGATTCTTGTTGTTTCATTAAATCAACATATTTTTCTTTTAAATCTTTCAACTCATAGGTTCTCAGTTCAAAATGTGTAAGGAGCTCTTTAATAGACTCAATAAGTTCTTCTCTGGGAATTTAAGAATATACCTCATTTTCTTCTTCTAAGTCAGATTCTGGTTCAGCTTCTGAAGTTGTTGTAGCTACTGACCCAACAACTATCTTTGCACCTTCATCAGCATCATCCTTATCAGATTCAGATTCACTGTCTAAATCTTTCCATGTTGCCATGAAACTCTGCTTGATCTGCTTCTTGATCTAGTTTGACTTGAACGTTAACTTCTTTGACTTGTCCTTTGATTTCTCCTTCTGAATATCAGTACAATCATCAATGAAATGTCCAGGCTTCTTGCAGTTGAAGCAACCTTTCTGATCTTCTTTCCTAGAACCTTTGTAACCACTCCTTCTGCTCAAGAACTTCTTGTTCTTCTTGGCCAGATACAGCAGCCTGTTGGAGAGCATAGCCATCATCTCAGCAGGATCTTCATCAGAATCTCCATCAGGTGATTCTTCTTCTTTAGACTCTATGACTTTAAGAGTTTTTGATGACTTCCCTTTAGATGGTAGAGCTATAGATTTACTCTTCTTAGCAGACTCATGTTCATTAAGACTTAACTCATGAACTTTGAGAGAGCTAACAAGATCTTCAACACTTAAAGTGTTTAAATCTTTAGCTTCCTCAATAGCAGTAACCTTTGGTCTCCATCTAGCAGGCAGACTTCTTAGTATCTTGCTTACATGATCAGAAGCAACATAACTTTTCTTCAGTATTTGTAGTCCGGAGACTAGGGTCTGAAATCTTGAGTACATCTCCTCAATACTTTCATCATCCTTCATCTTGAACAACTCATACTGATGAACAAGCATAAGTGCTTTAGCTTCTCTAACCTTTTTGCTACCTTCATAGTTTGCACAAAGAGAAGCAAACATAGCCTTTGCAGTAGATTTATCACTCATCTTCATATACTTTACACGAGGTATATTAGTAACAAGTGAACCTCTGGTCTTGTGATGCTTCTTGTATATCTTCTTTTGAGCAGGAGTATGTTTCTTTCTGTCTACAACAACTCCTTCTTCATCAAGATCCAAGTCACCAACTCCATCTTCCATAATATCCCATAACTCTTCATCTAAGCCCATGATATAATTGTAGAAGTTGGTTTTCCACCATGAGAAATCTTCAGGATCTCCATTGAACTTTGGAACTTTTACTAAGTCAGCTTTCTTATCACTGTAATCATAAGGTACAACATTATGATTACCACTAGAACCAAAAACAGATGATTCAGCAGACATGTTTTTCTCAGATCTTGGACTTTTACACTGTTAAGTGTTATCAACAGAACCAAGGCTCTAGATACCAATTGAAGGTGAGAAAAACACAAGAAGGGGGTGTTGAATTGTGTTAGGATTTTCTTCGTTTTCTCTTAAGCTGAATCACACTGATCAGAAGTAGTTCAAGAACAGCTTCTGAAGTGATGTTCAGAACTAACTTGCAGCGGATAAAAACAGAGAGAGAGAAGGAAGAAAGACACAAAGCAATTATACAGGTTCTGATGAAGGACAACGAAGCCGTCGGAAGCAAGTTAGGAATATTTTTGCTGAAAAAGATGAAAAGACTCAAAATTAAGATGAAGAAATGGAATGGATAGACAGGGACGCCACACTTCCTAATCCAAGAAAGATAAGTCTATGGAATTGAGGATCGCCACAAGAAAAGAGATTTCTTGATAAGATCAATGCATGGTTCAATCTAGAACCAAAAAAATAAGCAAAGCTTCACAACACACAAAGTGTATTTTTTTATCAAAATTCTACCTCCTTACATATCATTTTCGTGCTCTATTTATATGAGCTTATTACATGATGATTTTGACTCTAAAAATCTTCGAAAATGAAAGGAAATGCAGCCACTAATTACCATAATGTTTTGGTGGCTGATTAATGCAAATAAAAGGTTACAAAATGACTCTCTAAGGTGGGTGGCTGCATCAATGCATGGAGAGGTTATACATTCACTTGCTCCTTTAATCATCATGGTTGAATAGTTTCAAGATGTTACACTTTCAAAATTCAGCTCCATCTAACATCCATTGTGCTTCTTTAAAGTGTATTTTCTTCTCTTACATCAGCTCATTAATCTAAATCACGTCATCCAATTCATGCGCATTTTACACCAAGAAACGTGTTGAATCTGATAATGAGTCTAGCATAAGAAATTTAGGAAATATTGTAAGCTTTCCAACGCATTAAAGATCACCTTAATCAAACATCCAGAACTCTAGATATGACAAAAACAAGATAGCCATAGAATCGCCTACGAAAATAACACTTGGAACTAAGTACGTGTTTGGTTGCACGGTCAAAAAGAGAAAACGCGCTTCCATCTGTTCAAAAGCACTTTGAGGATGTTTGGCTCTCCATCACCCTTCTGCCGCCGCCTTGCTTTTGATGATTCAAAATCGATTTTGAAAGAAGCTGCTATTCCTAGCTTCTTCAAATCGATTTCCTACACCTGACGTTTGGTTTCTCTCAATTTCTCTTTTTTACCCTTGATTACCTTCACCGCCGTAAATCCATGTTGATCTGAATTTTTCAATTCTCTTTTCAAACATTGAAGACAAAGCTGTTTCTTCACCTAAATCAAAAGTTCATTAAACTCTAATTCCTTAATTTGACAGATCAAACCAACTTGTTCACCTACATGAAAACCTCTTTATATATGTTGGCTCTTCTCCCACCCTCTTATTCCCTCATACACGCTAGAAAAGGAAGGAAAATAAGCAAAGTTCCATATAGCAGCAGTGTAGGATACCTCAAGGTAAGCTCAAATTTTCCACTTGTGTCCATTAATTTAGTTATGATAATGGTGCATTTGATGTGTTTGATAAAATGCCAATAAAGAACTATTGTTTTCATTGACCTTAGTTGTGATTGCTTCTTTGTTTTGGTTGAAATATTAATGATACTTTGAAAATAGCTTCTCTGATTTTCATCAAATGATAGTGATATTGATGAATGATATTTTTATTACATGAATGCTTTATATTTACTCTTAACAGGTTTTTTATTACTAATTAAATTCTATCTGTCTTTGTTCATTTGATACAAAATAAAGTTATTTTGAAAATTTAACCACTTGTTCATTTGCTGGTTTTATTGTTCAGTTTTTACCACCCTTTTGGTTCAGTTTTACTGATTTTTTTTGAGCCAGTTTTACTGGTTTTTCAATGCAGATTTTTTCCACCTCTTTTTCAGGATTGATTGAATGCATTAGACTGAGTGTTTATGTTTCAAAACTGGAGTTATTGTTTTAGATTGTGTGGAAGTATTGTTCTGATCATAGTTATTTGCAATGCCATGATTTCTTTTTTTTTTTTGTGACATTCAAAGCATGTTTCTTATGACAATAAATTGCGTGGCATTATGATTTTTGATTTTTGATTGTTCTGATCAAAGTTATGTTTATCTAATGAAGTTCAATGTCCCATCTAATATTTTGGCAAACACATGTGAAATCTTCACAAATATATAGTTACAAAGATAGGATCATAATAAAATCACAAAAGAAAGAAAACTAACATGTAGGAAGCACTTGGCAATTTGTTGCAAAATGCAATACATAAGAGTTACTTTGCTAGTAAACTTATTTACATTGTTAGTACCTTTTGCACTATATTTGTCTATAATTCAAATGCCATGATTTATGATTGCTCTGATCATTGTTATGTTTCTTATGACAGTAACCAAATCTCATTGCAAAATGAACTATTGGAATGAAGAATCAAATGAAGAGGATGATTTTTTTGAACAAGCTTCTTTAGTGGATTGTCTGAAAAGAAATGGATGCAATGGCTTTTGTGTTTTCCAAGATTGCTAATATTGTCTAATGAAATTGTTTAGTTCTGATTCAGTGTGGAACTGTAAAATGATTTTATCTCTTTATTTTGTTCATCTAGGTGTTGTATTGTTCCTTAGTGTACCCTTTTCTTTCTTCTTTACAGTGCTAAAAATCATTATATACTTGTGTTGATTACTATATCGAAAGAATAGGACAATTGATGAATTTCAAATCCATTGGAAGGTTCATATTAAAAAAAATTATATATATTCCCTACATATATTTTTATTTGAATATTGTGTGATTAACAATTATATTAATCTAGTAATTTTATTGTCAATTAATCAAAAATAAATGAAGGATGAAAAAACCAAATAAATGTAAAAGCAATTTATTTGAAGGATGAAGGATGAAGGATGTAAAATAAAAAATTATATATATATATATATATATATATATATATATATATACACACTCACATTTTAAAGCCTATTTTGGTCTTTTACACATCTAAAAGCAATTCTAACTCAAAACATCCAAACAACATTTTTCATACAAATCACTTTTGTTTTGAAGGTATCCAAACATAAATCACCTTACATTCAACTCACTTTCAACCAAAATCAATTTTACAAAATCAATTTTACTAAAATTAATTTTTTCCACCGCACAACCAAACACACGCTAAAATTGACAGGGTTAATTTCATTCCATTTATTATATTAGCTCTTGTAGAAGGTGAGAGTATTAGGTTCTCATCATACTCCCCCTCTTCAAGAGAATTCAACCTCGAATTTATAGATTGAATACCTCCGGGGTCAAAAATAACTCGATAGAATTCATGACATGCAATTTCCAATTTAGAAAACTCTTCATTTTGATTGATAGAATTTGTTGGATTTTCCTCCCCTTGTGATTTGTGGACATAATCATCTTTCCAAAGCACAAAATTTTCTTCCACTTGTTTAGGAATTTTTTTCTTCATTCTCTTTGTTTCCTTCATGACATAAAGAAATGTTAGGCAGTTGAATAATACTAGAAGAAGAATCCCAACATTTGAAAACACAAAGTAACTTAGAAGAAGGTACTAGTGTAATAGTAGGCCTAAACTTCGAATTATTTTTTTCTTGATTTTCATTCTCACGCTCCTTTTTCTCTTCTTTTTTTTCGACTTCTTCAACACCTTCTTTTCTCTCTTCTTTTTCATTTACCTCTTTTTCATCACATTCTTTTTTTTTCGTCTTTTTTTCTACTCTCTCTATAATCATTTTGGATTTGAAAGAGATTTTCTTCTAGTATTCTAGAGATATCAACCTTTCCTCTTTCAATCCTTTCCATCATTTCCTTCTTTCTGTTTCTATTTCCCTTTTTCTTTCTCTTTGCAATATTTTTTCACCTTCTATCTTTTCCACCTTCTTTCTTTGAATTTCTTTAAGATGATAAGAAGGTTCATAACGCCTCCTCATCATTCTTTTCATTTCCTCCCATGTTTCAATGGGTGGATCTCCATTCTTTCCTTGATAGTTTGATCCCACCACACCAATGCATAATCTTTAAATTCAAGAGCTGCAACCTGCACTTTTTGAACATTAGAGTAAGTGTTGCATTGAAAAAAATGTTTGATTTTTGTTTCCCACTCTAAATATGCATCCGGGTCTCTTTGCCCTCGAAAAAATGGAATTTTGATTTTTTTTGTCACTATATCTTTCCATTTTTTCCTAGATTCATAGAGAGATTAAAATGAAGAAAAGAAATGGTAACTATGGAAAGGGATTTTAAAATTGAAACAAATTTTTTTCCCAAACGAAACTGTGCTCTGAATACCAAATGATGAAGGACAACGAAGCCGTCGGAAGCAAGTTAGGAATATTTTTGGTGAAAAAGATGAAAAGACTCAAAATTAAGATGAAGAAATGGAATGGATAGACAAGGACGCCACACTTCCTAATCCAAGAAAGTGATAATTTCACTAGTAATACTATAATAAACCACTAATAAATACCCACACCTAATATAAAAGTCACACATCGCAATTATTCAAATAAAAATATACAAAAAGACACTAAACTCGATAAATAAATAAATAATAAAAATAGGGCGTTACAACTCTCCCACACTTAGAATATTTTTGTCCTCGAAAATGTACATTATTCTCTGCTCACTACACAACAAACAATAATAAGAAAACACGACGACAATATTCAACAATAAGAAATCACGACGACAGTATTCAACCGTCACACGACACAAACGACTCAACTACTTGGCCGGACGGACCGACCTGCTCTGATACCAATTGTAACACCCCGTTTTCCCAACTTAAAAATAGTATAAAATAAATCAGAGTTTCATCGCAAACAGGATGTCACATTTCGTTCTTCAAAATATCATCAAATATAAATAGAGTTAAATTCACTATTTATTTAAACAACTGCTTTCAATAATTCAAAATAATGTTGAAGCGGAAAATATTCAACGTTTTAATAAAAACTTGGCACTAAGGCCTCAACTTCAACAACATAATAAAGTTTCAAATCCAAAAGTGGTTCAACATCAACTTATAAGAAATACGTAACAAGGAAAACCAAACATATAAATATCCCCATCCCATTACGTATCAGAGCATGACTCCTATGACGACACGAGGAATCAACTCACATCAGCGGTTACTCCTGGTTATCTGCACGTTATCCACGTAGAGGCAACATTCAAACAGAAGGGGTGAGATTTCACATTCAATAATAATAAGCAACAATTCATATAAGAATTAATCAACTAAAACAACAAATTTTCATCATTAATAATACTTCACATATTTCCAACAACAATCAACATTTAACTTCATGCCAATAATGCAACAGCAACATCAACAATGCAACAACAACGACTCGACAATGCAACAACGACTACTCAACAAAATGCAATGTAATTATGCATGTGGTACCAACAGAGCATCAAAATCCCTTCGTTAAAGTCATAATTGGACTTGTCAGGCATCAAGCCCCCTTCGTTAAAGTCATTCGACTTGTCAGGCGTCAAGCCCCCTTCGTTAAAGTCATTTGACTTGTCAGGCGTCAAGCCCCCTTCATTGGACTATGCTATGCAATGACACGACTTAAATGCAACGACATCAACATGATAAATTCATATTAAATCAACCACAACAGATTTGCACATCAACTCAAAGCCGCTGGAACGATAAATCAGATATCAACAATTTTCAAATATCACATCTTTATATAACACATCTTTAAATCATACATATTCAAATAACACATCTTTATATAACACATCTTTAAATCACACATCTTTAAATACCACATCAATTACACATCGTCAAATAATACATCAATTACACATCGTCAAATAATACATCAATTACAGTTAGTCATATAATTCATCAATTGTCTACACTTGAAAAGAAATAGAACCTAAACTAAATTCTAAATAAGAGAATTAGAATTAGAATATCACACATATGATCCTACAATCATTATTTTTGACTTCCATTTCCAAGTCATCTCTTAACATCATTAAATTCTCTTAGACCATTATGATCGGTTTATGTTTTAGACTCGCTATTATTCCGAGGTAATAACTTATATCTAAACACCTTTCCTAATTTAGGTATATATATTAAGGACTATTTACTGTTAATCTACACGCTAGCGGCTTGGTTAAACTCACTAATGTTCTCATAGATGTTCTAGAGTCCACTGAAAGAGTTATGCTGAAATTTTAAGGAAAGTGCAGCATGACCTACATGCAGTATTTTAATCATAATTAAAGTTCTAAAAATCTACTTGGAGTCCAACCAAAAGCAACTGAAAGCTAACAACCATATCTACAACATTCATAAAAACGACCAATCCTAATTCATAACAGAAAATTCCATAAAATTGATTTTCCTTAGCTTGGAAAAAGAGCACGACCTTGCTGACCCCTGTGTAGTATTTTGATCATATCTTGAGTTCTATAACATTAAATCGAGTCCCTCCAAATACTAGTGAAAGCTAACATCCATATCTACAACTTTCATGAAGACACCTAAACCCAGTTCGGAACTTAAACTTGTCAAACCGAGACAACAAGTAACGCGTTTTGCACAGTGACAGCAAAATCGCAGTTCAGCTGCGATTTCGCCTTGGGGAAACCTTTTCGACTCCTTTTTTGATCTAATACTCTCAAAAATTGACATTAATCATCACCCTATGATTACTCTATCATTAGAAGATTAATTATTCATTAACCTACTGGATTATCCACTCTTTTTAATACTAGAAACTCAATTTGAAACCTAAACTAGTTTTCCTCAATTCTCATCTTTCAACTTCATCTTTTATTTCGTTCATCATAAATCTCTCATCACAATCTCACATAATAACAACAACATCATATTAAGAATTAAACAACTCCGTCATATATTAAGATACCCTAAAGTGCAAAGATTCTCCCCCTTACATTAATTCATGGAATTACCTACACTTTCAACAATCTAATTGAATTTAAATCTAATTTCTATAACATCAAAAATTCAACAAAACAACATCATTAAACTCTTTTCAAAATTATATGCTTATGATTAAAGAAGGTTAGTCCCACCCTTACCTCTAGGTTTTGCGAAATTGATGATTTCCTATGGTGGAATCTCTCTCTAGGTTCTTCTTGCTATTCCTCCTTGCCTCTTCTCTCCACAACCCTAGTTTTCCTTTTGCCTCTTGTTGCTCTCTTTATCCGTAACCCTTCTTCTCTAATTCTCTTCTCTATTTATAAACTTTAATTTAATTTGTTACTAATCTTTTCATATTACTACCCGCACCTCTCGAATTTGTTACTATTATTTTATGTAACTATACTGCCTTGCTATATGCACTCCCCTATGCTTAAATCATTAAAATACTACTCATCTCACTAACTACACCTCTCCTATTCTTAACCTAACAAATTCTCCTTATTCCAAAACTGTCCTTATGCCTCATTAATCTAATTTAATTATATTCTTTCACTAGTAATACTATAATAAACCACTAATAAATACCCACACTTAATATAAAAGTCACACATCGTAATTATTCAAATAAAAATATACAAAAAGACAATAAACTCAATAAATAAATAAATAATAAAAATAGGGTGTTACAGTATTGATGACCATCCCTCTCAACATCGGAGTCATAACAAGATTCAAACGTTCAGCACAATCAAGCAAGATAAACGGATGAGTATCACCGATAGCAGTAATTGCAATCAATGGAGTACATTTGATAAAATACATACCTTTAACCAGATTATTCGGTTGCTACACCTCCTCCGCATTCTAAGCAAACCCTTTTCCTCCCACCTTCTTCAACTTTGTACACTTAGTACTAACATGACCTGTAACAGCTTGGTTTTAGCTAGAATTATTTTAATTATTATGAGTATGTGTTTATGTGTGTTTATATGTGCTTATTTGCCTTTGTGTGTATTTGTGTTTGACTTAGAAAGTGTTAAAGATGAGTTCAAAGGTTGACCCCTCCTATTTTTGGTAAGTTTTTAAAATATACTAATATTTTTGTTTAAAATTTTATATTATTTTAAGATTTAATTTTTTATTAAAAATAGTAAAGGTCCACAATTGAATCAATTTTGAGAGGTCCTTATTATACTCAACCAAAAATAAGTACATAAATTGCAATGAAAAAATCATATTATTTAAAAAATATAATATAATATAAAATAAATATTAAAAATATATTTATTTGGTTCAAGTCTAGGGTGATTAATTTTGAATGACATGAAATTGATACCTGACACCAATAGAGGTCAAGTTTGATTGGTTTGGTTAATATTGAGTTGAATCATCGAGTTTGTCAAATTATTAATTTGTTTCTTGTACCCCTTATACCTATGTTGTTCTTTTGATTGGCTGCATATATGAACATGCATCATGTGGGACAAAATGCTCCAGCATGAGTGCATCATCTGGTCTCAGGATGTTATAAGATATTTTGTGTGCTTCTAGAAGTTTAGTTTGTTATCGTCTAACACATTCCGTGTGTTACAAGCTTTGTTTCTTATGAAGTATATTGCTACATATATGTTTGTTGAGAAAATTATGCAACGACCAAATCTATTTTAAAGAGATTTGGTTGAAATTTGTTTTGTGGACAACTAAGCATATTCATCCCATTGAAGAAAAAAGCCTATCAGATGAATGGCTATTTAAGGAAGCTCAACACTAATAACAACAAACGAAATCAACAATTGAAGATCTACGTATTATGGTTTCGAATTTGAATCTTTATGTTATTGTTTGTGCACCACTCTAGCGCCATTATTGATCAACTAAGGGCATAGACTTGGTCTGTTTAGTTTATTTGTAATTCATTATTATTCAAACTGTGTTTGAGTTGATCATTAGGGTTAGAAATTGAGAGAAAGTGAGAGGGGTTCTCATATTTAGGGGGAGTTCTACATAAAAAGTCTTAGGCAGTATTACGACGTGGGGTTATGAACAAGTTTTGTTCATAACAGACTATACGTTGAACCAACATGGGTTAACAATTATTTGTGTATTCTTTATTGAAATTCCAGGACACTACCAACAAAATGTTCTATGCGATGTTCCAACACCAGACACAGATTACGGATGTTGAGTGTAATGTTTAGAACATCGTGCTAGTAGTATACAAAAATAACAAGGAAAATAAAGAACAGAAAAAATAAAAAGGCACAGAGAGTTTGTTAATCCAGTTCGGTGCAACGTCACCTACTCTGGAGGCTACCAAACCAGGAAGGAAATCCACTAGTGTAGTCCTTATTCAATAGCTCTCAGCAAACAACACGTTTGCACTAAAGACCTAGGACCTACCCGTATTGACTTCAACCTAGGAACTCCTAGATCTGAGATCCCATCTCACTTCCCTCAATCAACCACAACCTTTGTGATTATCAGTTACAAACACAACAAAAGATGAAGTTACCTTCAAACAAAACTACACCTTGCTTAAAATCTTTGGTGTATCACAACCTACCTACCTCCGTGCTTCACAGCTTTGGAGTAGTACACAACTTACAACTCAGTAAAATACAGTCCTTAAAATGTATCAAGGTTATACAAGAAAGGTTCACAAATAACAATGACTCAAAACCCTAAAAATAACACTAATCTTCAATGACGGCTTCGGTGAATGAATTAGGTCTTGTAGTTTTGTATAAATACTGAAGCAAAACGGGTCAAATAGACTTGTTGGGCTTTAGAACAAATCAGATCAAACGGTGATTTGTTACGCAAGAATCAGTAACAAATATGGTAACTCCTAAAAAGTAGGAACATCTTTAGGAACAAACCAGCTGATTCTGGAAATAATAAAACAGCTGATTCTGGACAAAAAGCACGCGTCTTGGCCAACAAGAAATAAGGCGTGGTTTCCTTAAAAAGATAAAGCTCACGAAAACCAAGCCACTCAAACAAGGCACACTGAACCGTGCCAAGCTGTTGGAACATTGTATCCAACATCATAAATGAATATTTGTTTTAGCAAAAGTGAAGCCAACACACAAATATCCAACAATCTCCCCCTTTGGCTAAAACAAACTGAGGCCAATAAAACAAGAAGAGAGATACCATCATACTTTCTTTCATTTTAACACAAGAACTTATCTTGAAAGAAAGTAACAAACTTTAGCATTACTTCAAAAGAATATCTTCAAAAATAATGCACAAGAAACGTTGGAACAACTCCAAGAACATCATAGGCATACACAACAGCGGAATAGCGATAGAACCCAGCCTCAGAGAAACACCGAGGGAGAAATAAACTCCCACAAAATAAAACAGAGAGGAATAAACTCTCACAAGCAACCAACTTCAGAGGTACAACATATACATTTCTTCAAGTCAACAAAAGCACATCTCGTTTATCATACCCAAGCAAAAATAAACATAGTATCACTCCCCCTCAAATAAACAACCATAGAGTGACTACTAACAAACATATACTACTCCCCCTGAATACATGCATGCATAATAAGGAGAACTTCATAAACAGAAAAACTTCACATGCAAACAGATGTTTTCAACATCTGATACAACATCAGGAAAAAGCAAACAAACACATCTACTCCCCCTTTTTAGCCATAAATGCTGACAAACTAATTAGAAAACTCCACACACTTTGGTCATCACTTTCTAATCCATCCTTCTTATCACCAACATACACAGTATTACCATCCTCATGATTAGAAGCCTTCTTATTTTGGGATTTTTCATTATCAGAGGTTGACTCAGCCACACACTTTATTTGATCAGGTTGAACCAGGGATGTTGTAGCATTCAATGCAACATCTGGTGCAATAACAGTTTTAAAAGAAAACACATAAACACTTTTATCAATAGTATTATCAACATCAACAACATTCAAACTAGACTGAACAAGGTTTCCCGACTTAGTCAAAATAGGTGGAACACTAATCGACGCAGAGGAAGTCACGGGAGAACTTACCTTAAGACTTTTGGGTTTCCATTCTTTCCTAGCTTGAACACTCTTACCACTGACCTTTGGTTGAACATGAGGATGAGGATACAATTTATAACAGTACGGCCTTATGTGACCATATCTACCACAATGGTGACATATCCAAGGTGATTTCTTTTTGTTTTTAGAATTTTGATGTTCTTCAGGATGCTTCAACATTGGTTTTCTAATAGAAGCAACATTTGTTCCTGCAGCACCTACAAATTTAATATCTTTGTCCTGCTTTTGCTTTCCTATCAACCAATGGTCTTCTAAGGCATAAGCAAAATTTACGTTCTGTTGTTTCTGGTTTAGAGGTTCATAATCAAAACCTATTCCATTTGGTTTTCCTTTAACTTGACTTTCTAAAATTTTATCCAGAACACCAGTATCAGTTGTCATCATCCTTACTTGTTTCTTAACATGTTCAAGTTGTGAGTTCAGAAGTGTTACCTCATCATTGAGTTTAGAGAGTTTTGCCAGATGATTACTTCTTTCAACTAGCAGTTGACTATTTATCTTCTTCTGTTCTACTAGCATCTTGGATACCTTAGAACTTCTGGCATATAAACCTTTATAGGAAGCAGCTAACTCTTCATCACTTGATTCAGTGTCAGAAAAAACTCTAGCAGTCATGGCTGTCACCTTCATAGTAGATTCACTTTCATCATCTCTTTCTAGGACATCTTTATCAGACTTATATCTTCCTGTCAAAGCTGTTACACGATTGGAATATTCATCATTGTTTCTATCCCTTCTTTCAGACTCACTGTTTTTGCTGATGTTGAACGAGATGTTCTGAACATTTGGCCTCGACTTTTTGTTAATCATCTCCATCCCTTTGTTGAATTCTCCACCAAGACGCACAAATGCATCTAAAATACTTTCATCAGTCTCCATATCACATTGAACATCTTCCTCATCAGTGTTGGAAACAAAAGCTATGCTTTTCTTCTTATATCCATTAGCTAATTCAAAGGATTGAAGTGATCCCACTAGCTCATCAAACTTCATATTGGAGATGTCTTGTGCTTCTTCAATTGCAGTCACCTTCATGTCAAACCTCTTAGGTACAAATCTGGGGATTTTCCTCACAATCTTTTCATCAGAGATTTTCTCTCCAAGTGAGTCAAAAGCATTGACAATATTAAGAATATTCAGGTGATAGTGTTGTATGCATTCATCCTGTAACATTTTCAAATTCTCAAATTTAGTAGTAAGAAGTTAAAGTTTTGCACTTTTTACCTTAGTTGTGCCTTCATGTGCTGTTTTGCGAATCTCATAAGCATTCTTAGCAACAGTGCATTGCTTGATCAATCTGAATATGTTCTTGTCCACTCCATGGAATAAAGCGTTAAAAGCCTTCGAGTTTTCAAGAGCTAATTCATCTTCTTCCTTGGACCACTCTTCTTCTGGTTTCATATCAGCAGTCTTGTTTCCATATTTTTTAAGCACAACAGGATGTTCCCAACCATTCAGAACTATTATCCATGTCTTACTATCTATGGATTTGAGGAAAGCAATCATGCGTGATTTCCAATCATCATAGTTGGAGCCATCCAACAAAGGTGGTCTGTTCACAAATCCTCCTTCCTTGTCCATAATGCCAGAAAGTATCTTCCCTGGAGCTCACCCTAAAACAAGCAGGGTGCCTGCTCTGATGCCAATTGAAATTCCAGCACACTAGCAACATAATGTTCTATGCGATGTTCCAACACCAGATACAGATTACGGATGTTGAGTGTAATGTTTAGAACATCGTGCTAGCAGTATACAAAAATAACAAGGAAAATAAAGAATAGAAAAAATAAAAAGGCACAGAGAGTTTGTTAACCCAGTTCGGTGCAACGTCACCTACTCTGGAGGCTACCAAGCCAGGAAGGAAATCCACTAGTGTAGTCCTTATTCAATAGCTCTCAACAAACAACACGTTTGCACTAAAGACCTAGGACCTACTCGTATTGACTTCAACCTAGGAACTCCTAGATCTTAGATCCCATCTCACTTCCCTCAATCAACCACAACCCCTGTTATTATCAGTTACAAACACAACGAAAGATGAAGTTACCTTCAAACAAAACTACACCTTTCTTAAAAGCTTTGGTGTATCACAACCTACCTACCTCCGTGCTTCACATCTTTGGAGTAGTACACAACTTACAACTCAGTAAAATACAGTCCTTAACATGTATCAAGGTGATACAAGAAAGGCTCACAAATAACAATAACTGAAAACCCTAAAAATAACACTAATCTTTATGACAGCTTCGATGAATGAATTAGGTCTTGTATAAATACTTAAGCAAAACGGGTCAAATAGTCTTGTTGGGCTTCAAAACAAATCAGATGAAACGGTGATATGTTACACAAGAATCAGTAACAAATATGGTAACTCCTAAAAAGTAGGAACATCTTTAGGAACAAACCAAATACATCCAAAGTTTCCTAAATTGTTGACACAATTTTAGGAAATAATAAAACAGCTGATTCTGGACAAAAAGCACGCGTCTTGACCAACAAGAAATAAGGTGTGGTTTCCTTAAAAAGATAAAGCTCATGAAAACCAAGCCACTCAAACAGGGCACACTGAACCATGCCAAAATGTTGGAACATCGTATCCAACATCATACATGAATATTTGTTTTAGCAAAAGTGAAGCCAACACACAAATATCCAACATTTATCGCTGTTATTTGTTAGTTTATTTTATGTAGGTTATTTACATTGTCTGAGACATTGTGTCTAACGTTTGTCCTCATGAACGAAAATTTCGATTGGCATCACAACAAACACCATGTTCTGTTTGGGTGAGCTCTAGGTAAAAGTATATTTTGTTCTTATGGACAATACTAAGTAAGGAGGAACATTCAATAGACCACAAATCTTTGATGGTACCAACTATGACTATCAGAAGGCTCGAATGATTGGTTTCCTTAAATTTATCGAGAGAATAAAATGGAAAGCAATTTTCAAATGTTGGACACATCGTGTGATTGTCTCTAAAGAATGAACATAAATATCTTCCCTAAATCTATAAGAAGAGTGGTCTAAAGAAGAAGATGAAGAAGCTCTTGGAAATTCCAAAACCTTGAATTCTATATTCAATGGGGTACACAAGAATATGTTTAGATTAACAAACACTTGTATTAAAGCTAATGAGACTTGGGAGATTGTCAAAACTGATCGTGAAGGCACATTGAAAGTGTGTATGTCAAGACTTCAGCTCCTCACAACCAATTTTGAACATTAACGTCCACCTGTGTTACTTAGCCAACACTTCTTTTGCCTTAGGAGAGAAGATGTCTAAAGAAAAGCTGGCAAGAAAAATTCTCAGGTTCTTACCTAAGAAGTTTGATATGAAAGTTACAGCCACTGAAGAAGCTCAATACATAAGTTGCATTAAGGTTGATGAACTCATTGGATCTTTACAAACAAAAGTATAATGAAGAAAGAGGATGCAGACCAATGTGAGAAGGATAGTGAAGAAAGTATCTCAAAAGCTATTTCTTTTCTAAGTAAAAAATTTAACGAAGTCTTGAAGAGACTGGATAAAATATCGAGGACAAATTGTAGGTGAGAAAAAACACAATAAGGGGGGATTGAATTGTGTTTTCAAAAACTTTTCCTTCTTACGATATAAAAACTGTTCTCAGGATCAGAGTCTGATAGAGTTCAGAGTCTGATTTGAGTTCAGAGTCTTAATGCCGCAGATAGAGAGTAAGAGTGCAGAAAAGAAAGAAGAACACAAGCAATTATACAGGTTCCTTCCACAAACCGGAAGTAGTCTTGTCCCCCTTGCACTTCCAAGGAGAGTTCCACTAAAATGTAATATCAAATTACAAGTTTCTCAAACACACAATAAGAGACTTCTCAATGCTCAAGGACAACTCCAAGAGACTTCCTTTGCTCAATCACAAAAGAAAGAGACTTCTATGCTCAAGGACAACTCCAAGAGACTTTTCTAAACAATTACAAAGAATTGAAAAGGGTTTTGAATACTTGATCTACAATCAGAGGTATTCACAAAACAATGCAAACAGAACAGACTGTGTTTTTCTAGACACTTAGAAATTCTAATATATGAACTTTGGCAAGAATTCTCTAAGTTGTTGATGTGTATTTTGCAGCGTTTTGGCTCAGATAATATGTGTTAGACTTATTCTTGCAGCGTAGCTCGCCGTGGCGAGCTTGTCCCTTAATTTTAGGACTTTGGCCCAATTGAAGATGGTTTTGAGTGCCTTAATATTTATAGAGATGACTTGTGAAGTTGGTTTAGCCAAATTGGATTTAGGGAACTTTAAAGTGAAGATTTTTGGTGAAAATGTCAAAAAGGCCGAGAGCACCCAGGATTCCTCGCCTCCAGTTCGCCCCCAACTCGCCTTTGGCGAGTAACCTTTGTGAGTACTCGCCTGTGGCGAGCAGATCCCTCGCCGTGGCGAGTTAGTGTGGTTCTGGGCTGATATTCCGTTTTGCGATCTATTTCGCATAGGACCTTGAGAGAATACTTTTGGGTAGTGTTAGAGATGTTCCATAGCCTGAGATGGAGTCTGTAAGAAGGATTAAAGATGCACACTTGTGTTGATGCTAAGTGATGAATTATTTATATTTTTAATGACTTGTAACATGATGTATATGACTATGATGATGATGTCTATGTATTATAATGTGTATGCAATGTGATGAGCCTCTGCCATGTATTATTCATAGCTGCATGTGTCAGTCTGATTTAATTAATGATGTTTGAGACGTGTGATAACTTGATTAAGTCATTAAGAGTCGAGTCCATGCATTTGCATAACTATGAGACGGTGGAGCTTTATGCTCAAAGCGACGGTGGAGCTTTTGCTCAAAGCGACGGTGAAGCGTATTAATGCTTATATATATGGTACCACATGCATGATGTCGAGATGTTAGAGTTGCATTTAGAGAGTCAAATTGTGGACATTATATGAGACGATGTTTTGAGACGCTATTGTGATGTTTGAGATGTTTGTGACGGTGATGTTATTCCTTGTATTTGAATATGTGCTGGAGATGATGAGTTTATGTTGTTAATCATAAATGTTTGATTTATATATTAATATTTCTGTTGTGAATCTCACCCCTTCTGCTGGAATTGCCGCCTCGTGGGCAAGTGCAGGTAGCGAAGGATAGATAGGAGTTGGCTCTTGTGTCGTAGGCTTTGATATGTAACGGGATGGGATTTGATGTTTATGATTTCATTCTTTTATGTACCGGTTTTGAGACATGTTGCTTAGACTTTTATTGATGTTGAAGATTTAAATCATCGTTGAATAATAAATTTTAGTATGATGAGGCCTTTTTGCCAAGGACGTTGATGTAGCTGTTGATTATGATTTCCAAATAAATATTCCGCTGCAGATTTTTATAAGAATGATATGTTGGATTAAATAGTTTATTTTCTATTTAAATAATTTTGAAAAGTAGATGTAATACTCCGTTGTATGTTGAACTCTGATGTTTTATATAATATTACGTTGTTTTGGGAAACGGGGTGTTACATCTCTAACCTCCTAAAAGGTTCAAGACCCATTTCTTTCCTTGATTTCCCTTTCAGGCTTGGATCCCTTGCCATAACCTGCCTTTCTTCTGAATTAGCAGCTTCTTGATCGAAGACCTCAACTCTTACCCAGAAGTCCTTAACCAAATTTACATATGTTGGTCCATTCAACATATGAAAGTAATCAAACAACTTTTGTGCTGAAATCAGCGATTCAAGGTTCATCCCGTTTCTCTTGAGAGAGGCGAAATCCACCGGTGATTCTATTTGAACATCAAACGATTCAAGAGGAGTAGCCATTGTCTTTGGTTTGATCAAGTAACTAGACCCTGTGCCGAGTTGCATACCAGAACCACTTGTAGAAGTTGCCATTGAAGAAGTTTGAAGGTTTAGGGTTTCTAGTTTGAGATATAGAGAAAATCTGATTTTCTTAGATTAACTGCTTAAAAAAAACTTGAAAGTGTAGGAAAGTGAGTGAGTTGTATGTGATTGATATATATAGTGATTTTTGACAAAATGTTTCACATTCAGAGGGGACAAACAGACACACTCATTAATGACAATATAGAGGGCGCGAGAATATTTGTTTAAGAGAATAATATCATTGCCCTTTCAGTGTTATTACCCAATATAGATACACCATGTTAGAGAACTAAAAAGTAACTGTTGCAAATAGGGGGCTAGGTGTCACTTGAATTAACTTCAACCTTTTCCTCTTCTGCATGCTATCAGAGTCAAAGGATTCCTTCTCAGAGTCTGAGGGTTTTCAGGGGCTGAATTTCTTCAGAGTCTCCAACAGAGAGTCTGATGCTCAACAGCTTCTGATAAATTTCAGAGTCTGATTTTTCATTCAGAGGCAAGCATTACTCAGTGACTAAATGCATGTTCAAATTTTTCTTTATAAAATTAAATCTTTCAACAGTTAAGGGTTTAGTAAAGATATCAGCCCATTGATGATTAGTATCAATGAATTGAATATCTAAAATTCCCTTTTGAACATTGTCTCTGATAAAATGATGTTTAATTTCAATGTGCTTGGCTCTTGAATGAAGAATAGGATTCTTTGACAAACAAATAACAGCTGTATTATCACAATAAATGGGAATACAGTTTTCAGTTATTTGATAGTCTTCTAACTGATGTTTCATCCAGAGTAGTTGTGTATAACAACTAGCAACTGAGATATATTCTGCTTCTGTTGTTGACAAAGCAATAGTTGCTTGTCTCTTGCTAGCCCAGGATATCAGATTATCACCAAGGAATTGACAATTTCCACTGGTTAATTTTCTTTCAATCCTATCACCAGCATAGTCAGCATCACAGAATCCAACTAGCTTATAATCTGAAGATTCTTATACAGAAGTCCAAGATTAGTTGTTCCCTTCAGATATCTAAAGATTCTCTTAACAGCTGTTAAGTGAGGTTCTCTAGGATCTGATTGAAACCTCGCACACAAGCATACATTGAACAATACATCAGGTCTAGATGTAGTGAGATATAACAGAGAACCAATCATACCTCGGTACAGCTTCTAGTCAACTTTAGATCATTGATCTTCTTTGCTTAGAGTGCAGGTAGGATGCATTAGAGTGTTCATCTCTTTACATTCTTCAAGCTTGAACTTTTTCAGAAGTTCCTTGTTGTATTTGGATTGATGAACGTACACTCCATCTTTGCACTGGTTGATTTGAATTCCCAAAAAGAACTTCAGTTCTCCCATCATGCTCATTTCAAACTCATCTTGCATCATCTTAGAAAAGTCCTTGCAAAGAGATCCATTAGTTGAACCAAAAATGATATCATCAACAAAAAATTTGCACAACCAGTATGTCTTTCTCAAGAGTCTTCTTGAATAATGTTGTGTCAACTTGTCCTCTTTTAAAATCATTTTTAAGCAAGAAATTACTTAGTCTGTCATACCAGGCTCTAGGAGCTTGTTTCAGACCATACATAGATTTCTTTAACTTATAAACATAGTCAGGATGTTTTAAATCTTCAAATCCAGGAGGTTGTTTCACAAACACTTCTTCAGAGATGACACCATTGAGAAATGCACTTTTGACGTCCATTTGATACAAAGTTATGTAGTGATTTACTGCGTAGGAAAGAAGTAACCTGATTGCTTCCAATCTTGCAACTGGAGCAAAAGTTTCACTGTAATCAATGCCTTCTTGTTGGTTGTACCCTTGAGCAACAAGTTTGACTTTGTTGCTCATTACTTCTCCCTGTTTATCTAGCTTGTTCCTAAACACCCATTTGGTTCCAATAATGTTCTTGTGTTCAGGCTTAGGTACAAGATCCCACACATCATTTCTTTTGAATTGATTGAGTTCATCTTGCATTGCTAAGATCCATCCATCAACAGCTAGTGCTTCAACAACTGTTGTAGGTTCTATCACGGACAGCAATCCCAAAGCAGACTCTTCTGGTCTGAAATGTGATCTAGTTCTTTTGGGACTTTCCTTGTTGCCAATGATTTGATCCTCAGGATGAGAAGACTTGTATTTGAATGAGTTTCTGGACTGGATAACTTGTTGTGAATCAACGTGAGCTTCTTCAGAAGCTTCTACAACTGGAACATCAGGTGCTGTTACAGCTTTTGGAGCATCATCCAACTCTGAAGTCTGATCAGGTTCTGAGTAATCATTAGACTCTTCTGAACCTGCAATACTTTCATCCTGCTCTGGAGTTTTACTTCCAGGCTCTTTGTCATCGAATTTGACATGCATAGATTCTTCAACACAGTGTGTTTTTGAATTATACAGTCTGTATGCCTTAGACCTCTCAGAGTAACCTAAAAAGATTCCCTTTTGAGCCTTTGCATCAAAAATTTTCAAATAGACTTTGTTGTTTAAGATATAACATGTACATCCAAACTGATGAAAGTAAGAGACGTTAGGCTTCCTACCTTTAAAGAGTTCATATGTTGTTTTGTTCAACATGGGTCTGATATAGATCCTGTTCTGAACATAAGATATTGTGTTTACTGCTTCTACCCAAAAATGTTTTGCCAGGTTGTTTTCATGAATCATGGTTCTTGCCATTTCTTGTAAAGACCTATTCTTTCTCTCTACAACCCCATTTTGCTGTGGATTCTAGGAGAAGTAAATTCATGGACAATTCCATGTTTTTCACAAAATATTTTGAATGACTCATTTTCAAATTCTCCCCCATGATCACTCCTGACTTTTAAAATTTTCAGTTCTTTTTCAGATTGGACTTGAATGCAGAATTTGGTAAACACATCATATGAATCATCTTTAGATTTAAGAAACTTAACCCAACTCCATCTACTGTAATCATCAACTATAACCAATCCATATTTACTCCCATATAAGGATGCAGTGCAAACTAGTCCAAATAAATCAATGTGGAGTAGTTCCAAGGGTCTGGAGGTAGAAACAATCTCTTTTGAATTGAAAGAAGTTTTAACAATTTTTCCCTTCTGACATGCACCACAAAGTGCATCTAAATGATAGTCAATGTCTGGTAAGCCTCTGACAAGTTGTAACTTGCTAAGTTTAGAGATTAACCTCCAGTTAGCATGTCCCAACCTTCTATGTCACAACCATTTCTTATGACTCATTGATAAAAGGAAAAATAACTTCTGATCAGTCAGTTCTGAAAAATTAATCTTGTATACATTGTTCTTTCTCTTTCCTTTGAAAATTATGGATTGATCATCTTTGTTGATCACTATGCAGTTGTTCTTATTAAATATGAGATCATAACCATTATCACAAAATTGACTTATGCTAAGTAGGTTATGTCATAGTCCATCAACAAACCACACATTATTAATAGAGATTGAGGAATTACCAATTGTTCCAGTACCAATGATTTTGCCAGTTTGGCTTCTTCCAAATCCCACAGTTCCTCCCTCTTTCATGGTCAGGGTTAGGAACATAGACCTTTCTCCCGTCATGTGTCGCGAGCAGCCACTGTCCAGGTACCAGGACTTCTGCTTTTCGCTTCCTTTTAGACACACCTGCTACATTAACAATGTCTGACTTAGGTACCCATATTTTCATGGGTGCTCTTGGGTTAGTCCTAGGAGTTTTGAATTTCCTTTGTGTTCTCTGTCTGAAATTGTCCTGCTTTGTCTTCTTCCAGACTTCAGGTCCAGAACCTTTAGTCTTAGAATGTGACTTAGCAAAGACAACTTCCTTCCTCTGAAATCTAGGCTTTTAAATTTCAGACTCTGTTTTCTTCAGAACCTGTTTATTAGGTTCTGATCTTTTGAGGATCTGTAACTTTGGAGCTTTTGATTTAGAGTTGTTCATGACCTTTGTCTTTTGGTTCTCAGGTTTTGACTTAGTCATTACCTTTGGACTTGAAGCTTTAGGTTCTGAATGAGAAGATGTTTTGACCTTTTCAGATTCAGACACAAAATGAGTTTTTAGTCCCACTTTGGTGTTATCAGAACAAGGTTTTAGGATCACTTCACCAGAGTTTCCTCCTGTGAAGCCAATTCCCTTTTTGTTGTTCTGGAGGATCACTTCATCACATGGAGGATCACTTCACCAGAGTTTCCTCCTGTGAAGCCAGAGTCCCACTTCACTTCACAAGGTTTCAGGATCACTTCACTTAGAAATTCTAATATATGAACTTTGGTAAGAATTCTCTAAGTTGTTGATGTGTATTTTGCAGCATTTTGGCTCAGATAATATGTGTTAGACTTATTCTTTCAACACTAGCTACTTTGTTCTTCAAGTCTTTATCCTTATTTATAGAGGATTTGAGAGACGTTGAGAACTAGCCGGTACATCAACTTGTCTTGACTGAAGCTTTGATTCTTCACCATTGATCTTTTGCCCAATTTGATAATTGTCCTATGAAGAAACAATTTCAAGTCCATTCCAATAGAGAAGGAACAATGTCTGCAAACATTACTGTTATTCTTGTCTTGTAGAGGAGACAAGATGCAGAGATGGTGGTTGCAAAGGCATACGCAGAGTTAGTGGTTGTACACGTCGTACACTGTACTTTGTCAACGCTCTTAAGCTTCTGGTGAAGTAGCTTCTGATGAACTTGCTTCTGATGACGTGGATTCAGGAGCTGTTTTCTTCAGACGCACTAAGCTTCTGATGACATCATCTTCAAGAGCACTTTCATTCAGATGCTCTTAGGCTTCAAAATAAACTCCTTTGCTCTTTGATTCGTTCAACCAGAACCTCTATGAATAAGACTTCGATTATGGTCCTGTACACTTGAACAAATGTTTAGCATATCCAATTGACAATTTTAATACTTTGTTATCATCAAAACTTAAATGGTGATTATGTGAAACACCCTTTGTTCCAACACAAATGTCAAAGATAAAGCGTCAGACAACTTAAAGAACATTGATTTTTAGCGCAATAGCAAAGATTAATAAAAAAAAAAAAAAGGAATACAATGTCATGAATGTGAACGTTAAGGTCACATCAAAGCTGAGTGGCCCGCATTTTAAAAGAAACAACAAATGGAATGTCATCCACTTGGTATGATGAATATTTTGAAGGAGAATGTGAAGATGAGATAACAAATCTTGTGATGGATTTCACTGGAAAGTGTGAATCTTGTAATGAGTCCAGTGATGAAGATATCTCAGATGAAGAGCTAGCTGAGACATACAAATTGTTGTACATCAAGTGGGAGGAAGTATGCATGTTTGGAGATAAACAGAAGAAATCTATCAGTGGCTTTCTTTTTGAAAAAGAGAAACTTGTGGCAACCATCACTAGCCTGCAAGAGGAAGTCACCCTGTGAAACTCCAAGATCGAAAATATGATAAAATCTCTTTGAATGTTGAACAATGGTTCAAATGTGTTGGATTAAATATAGGAAGTTGGGAAGCTGTCTAAAAATATGAAAGGAATAGGTTTTGATTACGATTCTATGAACAAAGAAATTAAAGTTCCCACTAAGAAGTTCGTTTTCCTTAAAAAGAAAACTGAGTTTCAGATGTTGAACCATAAGTCTCAACCACCTACTCGACGTATGTACCCTCAATATATAGGCTACAATAACTCTTCTTGGAGATGTCATCATTGTGGTATATACGGTCATATAAGTCCCTACTTTTATAGATTGCAAGAATATCCTCAGCGTCAAGGTCAACAAAGGCTTAATAGAAAAATAAGTAAGAACTTTCAAGCAATTAAATTGTGGAAACCAAATAAAAAACAACTAGTATCATAGCTCATACATCTGTTAGAGTTTCCTTAATAGAATATTGGTACTTCGAAAGTGGATGCTCCAAGCATATGACAACAATAAAGAACTATCTAGACAAATTAAAACCATACCCCAGTAGTTATGTTACTTTTGGTGATGGAGCTAGAGAAAAAGATCAAGGGCATTAGCAATCTGGTATTGTGCTCGTGATTTTCGGGTATCAATCCATTTTATTGGCTTTGAACCGTCAATCTTTGAACTCTCAATTTTTATCCGCGGGAAGGGAAAAAACGAGTAAAAAAAACCTTAAAGAGATTAAGGTCCGGGGGTTGGTTTCGATTAGGGAAGGTGTTAAGCACCCTAAACGACTTCGGTACTCCGAAGGAGCCTCTTACCTAATTTATCTTATGCTAATCATTTGCTTAATTATTTGTAAAATATAGACCTAAAATCTAAGTGAATGAATGGAGGGAGAAGATGCACGTTTTTGGTTGTTTTTATTGATTTGGAAGGATAAATCCTTTGCCTACATACCCTTAAAGAAAAAGGGATCAAAATCATGTAGTTCACCTCAAAAATTTCTTTTGGTGAGTTGGGTTATTTTTATCAATTTTGAAAAAGGTTTTAAGAAGGAGATTAGAGGCCTCAAGGCATAAGGAAGGAAAAAATATGAGGTTGGTTCAATTTTAATTAAAGAAAATAAAGTCTAAGATGAGAATTAAATTCATTAAGTATTTGACTAAGAAAATAAAAGGAAAAAGATCACTTGGTTTGTTTCCAAGGTTTGTTAAGAAAATATTTTTGGTGTTTTGATTATCTGATTTTTTTGAGAAATTGATTTTTTACTAACGGTAAAACTAAGCGTAAAGCATAACATAAAGCGTAAAAAGTAAATAAAGCTCAAGACCTAAAAATTTACTAATTGTTCAATTTTAAGGCAAATTAAAGTCAAGTTTTTAAGCCTAATTTGTCACTAGTTCGTTTTTCGCCTCGGTTACGGTTATGACATAAAACGATAAATAAAGTGTGTGATTGTGTCGGTGTATGTGTCGGTGCATTTTTATTATTTTTGATATTTACATGAGGCCTAAATACATTCTAGAGTCTTGCATAAAAATAAATGACAAGAAATAATAAAAAATGCGGAAAATTAAATTACATTGAATCCTAAATACATACTAAGAGATGATAAAAAATAAAATGACAAGAAATAAAATAATGCATGAGATGAGGATGATAAATAAACAATATAGCAAAAATAACAACTAAATAAATAAACGACGATGATAAAATAAAAAAAAAACAAGTAACAAGAAGTAAAAAAAAATTTATGATTTTTAGAGGTAAAAGAGAAGGAAATTTGAGTAAAAAAACAATGCATAAGTGGTAAAAAAAAGGGTGTGAAGATAGTGAAAATATAGTGAAAGAAAACTAGTAATAAAATAAAAAAACAAAGTATCATGGCTCACAATTTCTGGTATAATCTGAGCCATCTGATTGATCCAAGGGCTCAGATTTGATCTCAGAAGCTAAGATCACAGCCATCAGAATTAAATAATAAAAAAAACAATAAAGCCAGTAAAACAGGGACCGTCAGATCATAGATCTGACGGTTAGCAACGCGCAGGAACAAAATAAAAAGGGAAACAAAACACACCAGAGAGCAAAAGAACCAAGAATGCATAGTAGCCGTTAGATCTACGATCTAACGGTTGGGAAATGAGATTGGTTTGGAAGAGAGGTCCGGTTTATTTTAAATGAACCGGTCCGGTTCACTCCCTATATAAAGGGGGAGGGACCGGTTTTTTTCATTTGTTCAAAACCCTTCTCTCTCTAACCAAGGCTAGTGAGAGAAAGTCTCACCTCTCTCCTTCAACCAGTCCGCCGGAAGAGAGGAAGAAAAAGACCGGAACTTCTCCGGCACGGTGGCTGGCCGTAGCGCCGCCGTGTCGGAGTTTTTTTTTTACTTTTTTTTCGAAAATTTTTTCATCAAAATGTTCCTCTTCTTCTTCTCTACTCGAATCCGTGGTTACATTTCACCAAAACACAACCATAAAGCCTAGATCTACGTTTTACTACACGGAAATTTTGAACAAAAGATGAAGGAAAACGAAAATGGACTACCTCTAGCTTCGGTTCGGAGAAGGAGGGATAGAAATGGTCCGGAAAACTTCAACTTGCTTCTTCTTCCTCCCCTTTTCGTGCTACGGTCCGTTTGTATATATATGTGCCAAGCTATTTGCTATTTATGTATTTAAGTTCGAATATGAAGCTGTTTGTGTGTCACTAGTTGAATCCGAATGGAAGAAAGGGATGGTTCGGTTTTTGGTGTGAAAGGCTTGCTGGAATTTGAATGTTCATGGTGTTCATATAATGTTCATCATTTTTTTTTGAGTTTTTTGTGGTTTTGATCTGAAATTTGGAATTGGAAGAAGGAATTAGGGTTTATGTGAGAGATACGGCTGCCAATCATTAGCTGCCTTTTTCTGACACCTGAACAGTGCTTTTATAATAGAATATCTCTGATACACAGCAAAGACCAAAATACCCCTACAGAAACTTGGAGAAAAAGTTGTACAAAGGACCAATAGAGTAGTGACACATGGACAAAGTGATAAGAACAAACTTTTAACTTTAAAATGACATAAAAAAATAAACATTAAACAACAAATACTAAAAAAGTAAAAATAACAATAAATAAACAAAAAATAAAAACGAAAATCAATAAATTAATAAAAAGAAAACTTAAAAACTAATTAAAAAATAAAAGTAAAAAATAAAATTGTCCCTTCGAAACCAAAATGAGGTATTTTAAAATACCTCTCTGCCGAAATTTCGTCTGAGACTACGAAATTACTCGGCGAATAAAATTTTCAAAAGCGAATAAAAATGAGAAATAAAAAAAAATGTGAGCGCGAAGAATTTAACAATTCAAATTAAATTAAAAATTAAATTACGGATGCGACAAGCATTAAAGCACGGTTAAAATGCAGGTAAGGATGCGAATGAAAGGATTAAAGACGAATGAAACGAGTTTTAAACATGCACAAAATGAAAATCAAATGGAGGACACTGGTCAAAATTTGGGGTATGACAGATGCCCCTATTTAAGTTTCTTCGTCACGGAGATTTAAAAAAAGATAAGATTTTTTTGAATCAACGGGTCGAAGAGACTTAAATATCGAATACACCAAATTTGACCAGTTGAAATGACAAGTTAAAAGATAGCACTGGGGAGGAAGGCGTTACCTATTACCTTTGAATTGCCACAATATCAACGTGTATGCAAATAGGATTTGCAAATAAAGCCTGTTGCAAGAAATAAAGCATTTGCAGAAAATAAAGCATGTTGCAAGAAAATACAGCATTTGCAACAAACAAAGTATATTGCAAGAAATGAAGTATTTGCCGGAAATAAAGTGCGTTACAAGAAATAAAGCATTTTACAGGAAATAAAGCACGTTGCAGGAAATAAAACATTCGCAAAAGATAGAGCATGTGCAGAACATAAAGCATGTTGTGAGAAAATAAAGCATTTTACAGGAAATAAAGCATGTTGCAGGAAATAAAGCAATTTGCAGGAAATAAAGCAATTTAACAGAAATTAAAGCACCTTTGCAGAAATTAAAGCATTTTGCAGGAATTACAGTATTTTTTTTTTTAAAATAAGGTAATTTTTGCATGAAGTAAAGCAATTGCGGAAAAAAATAAAGCATCTTTTGCAGAAAATAAAGCATTTTGCAAGAAATAAAACATTTTACGGGAAATAAAGCATTTAGCAAGAAAATAAAGCAATTGCGAGAATAAAGCATGTTTGTAGAAAGTAAAGCATTCGTCGATTACCTTTGAAATAGTAACTGAAGAGTTGCAGAAAATAAAGCTTTTGGTCGATTGTCTTTGAAAAAGTAACCGAAAGTTTGCAGAAAATAAAGCAAGTGTCGACTACTTTGGAAAAAGTAGCCGAAGGTTTACGAAAAACTTTTTTTGGTGATTGCTTTCTTTGAAAAAGTAAACGGCGAACATGCAGATGATCTGTTGTGCCAATTACTTTTTGAAACAACAATTCGATGAACATGCAGACACTAAATATGCAAGTAATCAACCTAAATGATAAAGTCTGAAAAAGTAAAAGAAGACAGAGATAACAGTATTTGGGAAACTGATTGAAGGATGAGACCTGCCACTTGGAATTAAACGATTGGTCAACACTTTGATTAGGCATGAAACGATAAAATGCATACCTATATGGATTTAAAGATGAAATGCAGATGCATGAATGCATGAATATATGAGATTTTAATAGTGAAAGGTAAAAGTAAAGGACAAGGTTGGGCAGGTTAAAGAGGAAAGTGGCCCGACGTCAGCTCATAATCACTCCACCAGCTTCTGAATAATATTCCTTTCCAAGGGATACATCCAGGACTAAACGCCATACCACTTTGCTGAGTCGACTAAACTTGATCAAAGCCAAAGACAAAACTGAGGGGATACTGGAAATATGCCGCTCTAAATATAATCTCCGTCAGAGTGCCAGATACATGACAAAAGGGACCAGGAGTCGCCATTTTTGAACTGAAATCAGTTATCTCGGAATAAACCCCGCTTTTATAATCATTGCTTCTTTTCTTTCTTTTTATCCCTAACTTTTGCCTGGACCGCCCTTTCGGGTTTTCAATCCACCGGGAATGTACTTTCTTTTTTATGCCCCTAATTTTTGCCTGGACCGTCCTTTCCGGTTTTCAGTCCACCGGGGTGCTCAATTTTGGCTTAAATCGCCCTCACGGGTTTTCGACCTAGCGAGCTTTTTTTCTTTTTTCTTTAGCAATGATTATACTTCTTCGTAGAGCAAACTGCTTCTAAGATCACGGGCAACATACTTCCACGATACACTAATCTAAAGTAAGATGCTTGACTTTTTGGCTTTTCTTTTCAAATAGAAAACAAAAAAACTTTTTATTTTAGTTCTTGCTTCAAATATCAACATTTAATCAATGGGAGAAAGATTGCACATGAGAGTAAATAAGAATTCCCAATAAACGGGCTCTGGCTCGATTTGATTTAAAAGAGTGATAACCAGTCCAAAGGCATGGCTCCACGGATTACAAAATTTGGGAAATGGCAATTAAATGGGAAGATACATTGAACATGAATAATCACTACATTCCCCAATAACTTTGAGTTCCACCGTTTCGACGCTTTGCTTTGGAGTTTTACTAACAGCTGAAGATGCCCCACACACAACTGATGCTTTAATTTTGGATCGATGCAGTTACTTTGTCAATTTTTTTTTTTTTTTTTTTTTTTTTTTTTTTACCTCTAACTTTTGCCTGGACCGCCCTTTCGGGTTTTCAGTCCACCGAGGTGCTCATTTTTGGTTCAAGCCGCCCTTTCGGGTTTTCGACCTGCCGAGCTGCTCATTTTTGGTTCAAGCCGCCCTTTCGGGTTTTCGACCTGCCGAGCTAAATTTATTTAGACAAAGTATTTCTTGACTGCATCTGAATTCACAGGACGAGGAAGTTCATCACCGTCCATAGTTGTAAGAATTAAAGCACCACCGGAGAACGCTCTCTTGACTACATAGGGACCTTCATAGTTAGGCGTCCATTTGCCTCTGGGGTCTGGCTGAAAAGACTTAATACTCTTCTCCACAAGATCGCCTTCTTTGAATTCACGGGGACGCACCCTCTTGTCAAATGCTTGTTTCATTCTTGACTGATACAGCTGCCCATGGCATAGAGCGGCCATGCGTTTTTCTTCAATCATATTCAACTGATCATATCTATTCTGACACCATTCCGCCTCTGTCAACTCAGCTTCCATCAACACTCTTAATGACGGAATCTCAACCTCTACCGGGAGTACAGCTTCCATACCATAAACCAAAGAGAAAGGGGTTGCCCCTGTTGAAGTGCGTATAGAAGTACGATATCCATACAAGGCATAAGGCAACATCTCATGCCAATCTTTGTAAGTGACCACCATCTTCTGCACAATCTTCTTTATATTCTTATTTGCTGCTTCAACTGCACCGTTCATCTGAGGTCGATAAGGCGAGGAGTTATGGTGCTCAATCTTGAACTCACTGCACAGTTCCTTCATCATATTGTTGTTCAGATTTGTACCATTATCGGTGATGATCTTGTTGGGGACCCCATAGCGACTGATGATATTATTCTTGATGAAATGGACCACCACTTGCTTAGTGATATTAGCGTAAGAAGCTGCTTCAACCCATTTGGTGAAGTAATCAATAGCCACAAGTATGAAACGATGTCCGTTGGAAGCTTTTGGTTCAATTCGACCAATCATATCGATGCCCCACATAGAAAAGGGCCACGGAGAAGAGATGACATTGAGCATTGATGGCGGTATATGGATCTTATCCGCATATATCTGGCATTTGTGACATTTCTTAGCATGGTTATAACAATCAGCTTGCATTGTTATCCAGTAATAGCCTGCTCTCAACGCTTTCTTAGCCATCGCGTACCCACTAGAATGAGTTCCGAACGAGCTTTCATGTATTTCATGCATCAGTAAATCTGCTTCACGTCGATCCACACATCTAAGCAAGACTGCATCAAAATTCCTTTTATACAGCACATCACCATTCAGAAAGAAACTACCAGACAATCTTCTCAAGGTCTTCTTGTCTTTGCGGGATGCCCCTGGCGGATACTCTTGAGTTTGAAGGAAAACCTTGATATCATGAAACCACGGCTTGTCATCGGAAGCTACCTCGGCTGCAAACACATAAGCAGGTCTTTCAAGGAATCGAACGCTGATCGTTGGTACACGATTGGGATGACTAACTTTGATCATTGATGATAAAGTAGCCAAAGCATCGGCCATCCGATTTTCTTCTCGGGGAAGGTGATGTAGTTCAACCTTGTTGAAGAAGGTCAACAACCGCCTTGCGTAATCTCTGTATGGGATCAAGCCAGCATGATGAGTTTCCCATTTCCCTTTGATCTGATTGATCACTAGAGCTGAATCTCCATATATGTCAATTTTCTTGATCCTCATATCAATTGCTTCTTCAATTCCCAAGATACAGGCTTCATACTCTGCAATGTTATTCGTGCAATCAAACTGTAGCCTTGCAGTAAATGGGATGTGAGTGCCTTTAGGAGTGATGAGGGCTGCCCCTATTCCGTTACCATAAACATTTACTGCACCGTCGAAAATCATTCCCCATTCCGATTCGGGATCAGGACCTTCGCCAAACAACGGTTCATCACAATCTTTCATCTTCAAATACATGATCTCTTCATCAGGGAAATCAAACTTGATTTGCTGGTAATCGTCAACTGGTTGATGAGCCAAATGGTCAGCCAAAATACTACCCTTGATAGCTTTCTGAGTGCGGTAAACAATGTCATACTCGGACAACAACATCTGCCACCGAGCAATCCTTCCTGTTAAAGCGGGTTTCTCAAAGATGTACTTGATCGGATCCATTTTAGATATCAACCAAGTAGTGTGGTTAACCACGTAGTGGCGAAGTCGCTTGGCAGCCCAGGCCAAAGCGCAACAAGTCTTTTCTAACATTGAATAGCGGGATTCACAATCAGTAAACTTCTTGCTTAAGTAATAGATTGCGTGCTCTTTCTTGCTAGTCTCATCTTGTTGCCCCAACACACAGCCCATGGAGTCTTCTAACACGGTTAAGTACATGATCAACGGTCTTCCTTCCACTAGGGGAACAAGAATTGGTGGTTCTAACAAGTACTCTTTGATCTTATCAAATGCCTCCTGACACTCTTCTGTCCAGATAACCCCCTGATTCTTGTGGAGCAACTTGAATATCGGCCCACACGTGGCAGTCATGTGAGAAATGAATCTAGAGATGTAGTTCAACCTTCCCAGAAATCCTCTGACTTGTTTCTCTGTTTTCGGGGCAGGCATTTCTCTGATAGCTCTGACTTTATCGGGATCAACTTCAATACCCTTCTGACTCACGATGAAACCCAGCAGCTTTCCAGATCTGACGCCAAATGTGCATTTATTGGGGTTCAGACGGAGTTTATACTTTCTCAAACGTTGGAACATCTTCAACAAGTATTCGACATGCTCTTCTTCTGTACCAGACTTGACGATCATATCATCCACATAAACTTCAATTTCTTTGTGCATCATATCATGAAAGATCTTGGTCATGCCTCTCTGGTAGGTGGCACCAGCATTTATCAACCCAAACGGCATTACCAGATAACAGAATGTACCCCAAGGTGTAATAAAAGATGTCTTCTCTCTATCATCCGGAGCCATCTTTATCTGATTATACCCAGAGAAACCGTCCATGAAGGAGAAGACTTTGCATTTGGCGGTACTGTCGACCAATACATCGATGTGAGGTAAAGGGAAATCATCCTTGGGGCTGGCCTTATTCAAATCGCGGTAGTCAACACACATTCTAACCTTACCATCCTTCTTTGGAACAGGAACTATATTAGCCAACCACTGGGGGTATTCTGATGTAACCAGGAAACCCGCATCAATCTGTTTACGCACTTCTTCCTTGATTTTGAGGGCCATGTCAGGATGCGATCTTCTTAATTTCTGCTTAACTGGAGGACACTCAGGCTTCAAAGGCAACCGATGCTCCACCACTTCAGGATCTAAACCCGGCATGTCTTTGTATGACCATGCAAACACATCTGCAAATTCTTTGAGGAGCTCAATTACTCTTTTCTTAATATTTGCATCCAGTGACGCTCCAATCTTGATCTCTTTCTTGTCTTCCTCAGTACCCAGGTTGACAAGTTCTAACTCTTCCTGATGGGGTTGAATAGCTTTCCTCTCTTGTTCCAACATCCATCTGATTTCATCAGGAATCTCTTCATCCTCCTCCACCATAGCTTCGTAAACGGGGAACTCAAAGTTGGGAGGGAGCATAGGGCTATCATGTTCAACGGGCTCAGATATGTTCAGTCTGCACATGTTTTATGATTGATTTTAGTGAAATGAAAAGTGATGCAAACCTTTGGTTTTGATAAAAATAAAAATAAAAGAGAATGTTTTTTTGGGTTTTTTTTTTTGTGTTGCCATTTTTTTCGAGAAAAGCAATAAAAATAAACAGTAAAGCAAAAAGTCGTGAGAAAAACGACGATTTTCCTTAATAAACGTTGATAAAAGAAACAAGAACCAAACCCTACAAGATTTCACTTTCGTCTTGGGCAGAACGAAAGGAGTTTTCTTAAAGAAAAGAAAAAAACAAAAGTCAAACAAATTACTTAGATAGCGGAATCGCAGAAGGAATGTCGACAGCAATCCAATTGCAGCATGTTCCTCCTGGTATGACAAATGCGGGCGCTTCAAGTTGAGGTGGGTCCCTTATGATCACATTAACTTCTGACGGAGCATTGATAAATCCTGCACTGTGAAATGTACCTTTAGTAGAGCTAATCCCCTTTGCTTTACGAGCATCAAAACCCAATCCTTCCTTTTTCTGATTTTCTGGGAGCTGAACCAACTGTCCCCATCTTGTAGTCTTCCCTTCCTGAACCACCCGTTGGGCATCTTTTAGAGAAGCCATACACGTTTCACCTTTCCTAACACTGCTTTCCGCAGAAAGACCTTGAACAGACGATTCTTCCACTTCCCCACCACCGATGTACGAGAAAGCCGACAGGTGACTCACTAACAAAGCGGATTCTCCATTTACAATTATCAATTTTCCATGGCTGACAAACTTCAACTTCTGATGCAGGGTGGATGTTACGGCCCCAGCCTCATGGATCCAAGGTCGACCGAGCAAACAGCTATAAGAGGCAGGTATATCCATCACTTGAAAGGTTACCTTAAACTCCTGAGGGCCTACAGAGATGGGCAGGTCTACATCTCCCAACACCGTTTTCCTTGATCCATCAAAAGCTCTGACGGATACAGACGTAGCCCGAAGCTGAATACCCGGATACGAGAGTTTTTCCAATGTGGCCAGCGGCATCACATTCAGGGAGGAGCCAGTATCGATTAGCACATTGGAGATAGCATCCGACTTGCATTTGACAGAAATATGCAAAGCCAGGTTATGGCACTTTCCTTCAGCTGGAAGCTCTTCATCACTAAACCCCAGGTTGTTACAAGCGGTTACATTTCCAACTATATGCTCGAACTGCCCCAAAGTCACTTCATGGTCGACATAGGCCTGATCCAATACCTTCAGCAGGGCCTCCCTGTGAGCATCTGAATTTAAAAGCAAAGACAAGATTGAGATTTTAGACGGGGTCTGCAGGAGCTGGTCTACCACTTTGTACTCACTCCTTTTAATCAACTTCAAAATCTCATCGCTGTCCTCATACACCACATCCTTTAGCGGGCCACTGACCTTTCCTTTACCCAGATCTCGTCCCTGTGCAGGTTCACTACTCTTCTCACGGACAGCCAAAGGGAGCACTCGTCCGCTTCTCAGGATCTTACTGCTTTCGGCAATGTTATCCACCGATGCTGTAGGCAACGAGGATGCTTCTTTATTAGTGCCATAGTCATATGGGACCGCCTGCGGCGAAGAGTATGGTTTAGGCACATAAATCACTAGCGGCATGCTGGCTGGCTTGCAGGATACTTCTGGGAACCTTTGGTTTTTGAAAACTGGAGTAACTACACAGACACTCTTGTCTTCCCTTTCTACAACGAGTATTTGTGCATCCATCAGACTTTGAATATCACTTCGAACCAAGAAACACCCTCGAGGATTGACGGAACATTCATTGCAGGCCGCGTGGTCATGACTAAAAAGATCAGCTTCACACATCTTTGCATGGATTGGCACCAAAGGAGTCTTGATGTCTTGTACTTTGAGTATGCGACCATCCTTTTGATAGCAATCAACCATGTTAACTGCGGGCCCATGGGGAGGCAGTGGATTATGTTGGGCGTTTGGAGGAACCTCAGTAAAGGATAGATCACCACTTTCAATCAACTTTTGCACAGTTTCCTTGAAGGCGTAACAATTCTCGATGTCGTGGCCTGGAGTCCCTTGGTGGAAATCACAGGTTCTGTCAGCACGATACCAATTTGGCAAAGGATTGGGTACACGGGGTGGCTGTCTGGTTTGGGCTAAGCCTTTGGTAAGCACAGAGGGTAGTAAGTCTCTGTAGGGCATAGGTATAGGGGGAAAATATGTTCGGCGCGGGCGGTTGTGTTGTTGAGGGGCTTGAGGGCGTGGTTGTTGTGGTTGCGGTTGTTGCGGTTGCAGATAGTATGGCTGTGGGAAAAATTGTTGGGGATTTTGGGGGTAGGGTTGTTGATATAGTGGGGGGTAGTACTGGGGTGGCCTTTGTGGCTGGTGGTTTGGTGCTTGTGGAGCCAGGGCAGGTTGTTGGATATTGGTAATGAGTGGGTAAGATGGATAGACTGGTTGAGATCCCCCATGGGCCACCATACTGACTTCCGCATTCTTCTTAGGGTAACCATTTCCAAACTTCTTAGCACCGTTGGAGGAACCGCTTGATGAACCACCTGCTGTAGATCCCGACGAACCACTCTCCTTGGTGAAACGTCCTTTTCGGACCCACTCTTCGAGCCTCATTCCTGTATCCACGATGTCAGTGAACTTCTGCGTAGCAATAGCAAACATCTTCTCTGAATAAAAAGGACTCAAGGTTTCAAAGAACAATTCATTCACTTCCCTCTCTTCTAAGGCTGGGCGGACCTGTGCCGACTTCTGAATAAAGCGTTGAGCGTATTCTTTGAATGTCTCCTTGTCTCCCTGAGACATGGCCTGGAGTTCTCTTCTGTTGGGGGCCAAATAAGAGTTGTACTTGTACTGCTGGATGAAAGCATCAGCTAGTTCTGAGAATGTAGAAACCCCTCTTAAGTTCATGTACCACACTGCAGCAGGGCCTGACAAACTCTCTTGAAAGCAATGGATGAGCAACGGCTCGTTATCTCTGTGTGCTGTCATCTTTCTCGCGTACATAATCAAATGATTCTCTGGACAAGTATCCCCCTTGTACTTTTCAAAGTCTGGCACTTTAAACTTAGGAGGAATCACAACATCTGGGACCAGACATAGATCTTGCATGCTTTGTCCGAAAACCTCTTTACCTTTCATAGTTTTCAACTCTTTCTGCATTGCCTCGAACCTGGCGTCGACCCTTTCTTCAAAATTACCTGTTCGATCATCCCCTGCCACACTGTCAGAGTGGTAGATCTGCCCTTCTTCATGCTGATTAGTATGGACCAAAGGGATCGCAGTAGCATGCTGAGTCGGGTGACCAATTGAGAAATGAGGAGTTGCCCTTTGGCCATGAGAAACCTGGGCTTCCGTAGCCCCTGTACGAACAGCTTCATTAGTTCCGAACGGCATGCCCCAAGGGTATGCTAGAGACATGTAGTGATGAGGTGGTGGTGAGAAACCAGGAGGACCAGGGTAGCGAAAACCTTCGTTGTTCTCGTTTGATGCCTCCCCAGCGGAGCATCCTGTCAAAACTGCTTGGGTATTACCTCCAGAAGTAACGGCAAAAGAAGGTGACGGTGTACCGGTAGCATGCACAACAGTTGCTTGGGCATGGGTAGCTCGATTCTGACCGGCCAACGCCTCTTGGTTCTGGGCAGCCCGGGCTAGAGCAGCCTGATTCTGGGCAGCCAGAGCCTGAGCAGCTAACTCCTGGGCGGCCTGAGCTTGAGCAGCCTGAGCTTGGACAGCCTAAGCCTGAGTAGCTTGAGAAGCCATAAGAGTGTTCATCATGGTTGTCAGTTTATCCAACCCTTCTTTGAGGTTTCCAACCTCCTCCCGGAGTTCCATGTTCTCTTGATTTGTCGCTGCCATTCTCTTCCTATTGAAAGCACGGGTGAAGTGAACACGAGTAGTCGGGTGCTTCTTTTGAGGGGCCACTTTCCTCTGATAGACAAGAACAGAACATGAGACCAAGTTTCAACGCTCTTTATGAATGCGAGAAAAAAAGAAAAATGCATGATATGTTGTATGCAAGTGCAATTTTATGTGCATGTTTTTTCATATCGAAGGACTTATAACTAGAACTTTTTGTAAACACTGCAGTTGGATTTCACCATAGATGAACTAAACATTACAAGATAATTCCCTTTCTAAACAACGGAGCCAAGGGATAGACTTTTAAAATTTAAACAAATACAAGATAATTCCCTTTCTAAACAACAAAGCCAAGGGATAGACTTAAAGGTACATAAATGAAAACTAGAAAACCAACATAGTAACGAAACCAAGCTAGAACACTCTCAGGGCCTTTGGATCATTACTCCTCAGAATCTGAAGTTGCACCGGCGAAGAATTCCCTACGTCTCCTTCTACTTCCAGGCATCTGGTCAATTATGGCATCTTTCCGTCTAAGGAGATCTCTTAGTTCAGCATTCTCACGTTCTTTCTCCTGCAGCTGCCAAGAGGTTTGCTCCAGAATCCCCATTATGGTATCTTTTTCACACTCAGATGTCTGGTATTTTCTCTTCCAAGTAGCACTTTCAAGCTGTGCTTTTGTCAACTGGTCCATGAATTCTTCTCTAGTTTCAAAAGTAATAGGTAAGGATGATGAAAAGGTTGATGTAGATGGGCTTCTCTGCAACGGATATGGCATTCCGAACTTGGCCGCTCTCTCGATGACCCACTGAATGTAAGCCTCTCGTACCAAACCTGATCTCCTGCCTAGCTGTTCTTTTGTTTTCCTATGAATTGCGCGCCAAGCTGCTACAAACATTCCTCTCACATCCGCGCTGTCCGGCTGGTTGATGTAGAAGACGGGGTCTATTGCAAGATGATGGGGCTTCTCCATAGGGTAACCAAACTGTCGCCTGGCCAAAATCGGATTATAGTTGATTCCTCCGCGAATACCAATGAGAGGCACATTACCGAATCCTCCACAACTGTCGATGATGGCTTCAGTACTACAGGCTGGGACAAACCAAGCTATATCAGACGGGGTAAGTGACATAATCTTCTGGGACCAACGGGTGTTTTCTGGATTAGCTTCAAAGTTCTCAGGTAGATGTGAGATGAACCACTTGTATAGTAGAGGAGTACAACAGAGAATGGTTCCTTGGCCTTTTAGTGTTCGGTCATGGATGGAATGATAAGTGTCAGCTAGCAAGGTAGGGACGGGGTTTTTTGAAAGGAATATTTTGATAGCATTCTTGTCGACGAGGCCGCCAACATCTGGAAAGAGTATAAGGCCATATATGAGCAAAGCAAGGATATTGTAGAAAACATCATAACTGCCCATTTCTTCATGGATGAAAGCTTGTTGGTAGAGGAATTTGGTGGTTAGGCCTTTTTGAGGGGTAAGATTAGCCTTTATGATAGCTGTTTCAAGGTGGAGAGCTGCTGCGATGGCTGCGGGTTTGGTTTCTGGTTCGAGACCATTGAAGGGTTCTTTATCGGATATTGGGATACCGATCAAGTGTGAATACTCCTCAAGCGTGGGGACAAGCTGAAAATCAAAGAAAGTGAAGCAGTGGCAAACAGGGTCATAGAACTGAACCAATGTGTTGAGGATTCCTGGTACCATTTTGACCCCGAAGAGATTAAGCAATCTTCCATGACGAACTCGAAAATCTTCTGGACTTGCTACTTTAGATGCTAACTTCCTCAATTCTGATGTATCCGGATCTCTAAAACGAAACTGCCTGGTTTTCCTGATCACACGTTCCATACCCCCTACAATGGTTACAAACGAGTTCTTTTATTTAAGTCCTTCGATATATTTTTTTTTAGAAAAGTTTGTGCATGAATGCATGTATGCATGATTGTGCTAAGAAGACATAACAAGATTAAATTCAACATGATGGAGTCAAAGGTAAAAACGTCACAAGGTAAGGACTATGGTTTCATAAGTACAAGTAACAAGGTTCTAAGAAGTTCCCAAAGTTGACAACTACTTCCAAACGTTATTGGTTTGCAAGATTACTCTTGGTCCGATAACACTCGTAAGAAAGTCTCGTTTGGGTGTAGTATCGCGTATCAACTAATTCGAGATTACTCTTGATTAGTTACCGCACTACGTTCTAAAAGGCTAAGAGGGGTTAAAGGTAACTAAGGTCCTCAACTTCGACGGTCCCTTGAAAATAATAAAGCTAACATGATTACTCGTGTCAACATGAATTACTTTCAAGATCCCTCCATTGAGTGGGGTTATCACATGAACCAAGACTCAAGATTACTCTTGGAATGGAACTTTGATTATACCCCGTCCTATCTTATTTTTCACTCAAGCCCGGGTGTAGGACTTATCTCACCACTCACGTTAAAGGTAAACAAGTAGGCATATATTTACAAAGTATAAGCAAATAAAAGGCACAAGTAAAGAAAGGTAAGATAGGCTTAACCCACTTAGGAAATTAATGTCCCCAGTGAAGTCGCCATTTCTGTGCTCGTGATTTTCGGGTATCAATCCATTTTATTGGCTTTGAACCGTCAATCTTTGAACTCTCAATTTTTATCCGCGGGAAGGGGAAAAACGAGTAAAAAAAACCTTAAAGAGATTAAGGTCCGGGGGTTAGTTTCGATTAGGGAAGGTGTTAAGCACCCTAAACGACTTCGGTACTCCGAAGGAGCCTCTTACCTAATTTATCTTATGCTAATCATTTGCTTAATTATTTGTAAAATATAGACCTAAAATCTAAGTGAATGAATGGAGGGAGAAGATGCACGTTTTTGGTTGTTTTTATTGATTTGGAAGGATAAATCCTTTGCCTACATACCCTTAAAGAAAAAGGGATCAAAATCATGTAGTTCACCTCAAAAATTTCTTTTGGTGAGTTGGGTTATTTTTATCAATTTTGAAAAAGGTTTTAAGAAGGAGATTAGAGGCCTCAAGGCATAAGGAAGGAAAAAATATGAGGTTGGTTCAATTTTAATTAAAGAAAATAAAGTCTAAGATGAGAATTAAATTCATTAAGTATTTGACTAAGAAAATAAAAGGAAAAAGATCACTTGGTTTGTTTCCAAGGTTTGTTAAGAAAATATTTTTGGTGTTTTGATTATCTGATTTTTTTGAGAAATTGATTTTTTACTAACGGTAAAACTAAGCGTAAAGCATAACATAAAGCGTAAAAAGTAAATAAAGCTCAAGACCTAAAAATTTACTAATTGTTCAATTTTAAGGCAAATTAAAGTCAAGTTTTTAAGCCTAATTTGTCACTAGTTCGTTTTTCGCCTCGGTTACGGTTATGACATAAAACGATAAATAAAGTGTGTGATTGTGTCGGTGTATGTGTCGGTGCATTTTTATTATTTTTGATATTTACATGAGGCCTAAATACATTCTAGAGTCTTGCATAAAAATAAATGACAAGAAATAATAAAAAATGCGGAAAATTAAATTACATTGAATCCTAAATACATACTAAGAGATGATAAAAAATAAAATGACAAGAAATAAAATAATGCATGAGATGAGGATGATAAATAAACAATATAGCAAAAATAACAACTACATAAATAAACGACGATGATAAAATAAAAAAAAAACAAGTAACAAGAAGTAAAAAAAAATTTATGATTTTTAGAGGTAAAAGAGAAGGAAATTTGAGTAAAAAAACAATGCATAAGTGGTAAAAAAAAGGGTGTGAAGATAGTGAAAATATAGTGAAAGAAAACTAGTAATAAAATAAAAAAACAAAGTATCATGGCTCACAATTTCTGGTATAATCTGAGCCATCTGATTGATCCAAGGGCTCAGATTTGATCTCAGAAGCTAAGATCACAGCCATCAGAATTAAATAAAAAAAAAACAATAAAGCCAGTAAAACAGGGACCGTCAGATCATAGATCTGACGGTTAGCAACGCGCAGGAACAAAATAAAAAGGGAAACAAAACACACCAGAGAGCAAAAGAACCAAGAATGCACAGTAGCCGTTAGATCTACGATCTAACGGTTGGGAAATGAGATTGGTTTGGAAGAGAGGTCCGGTTTATTTTAAATGAACCGGTCCGGTTCACTCCCTATATAAAGGGGGAGGGACCGGTTTTTTTCATTTGTTCAAAACCCTTCTCTCTCTAACCAAGGCTAGTGAGAGAAAGTCTCACCTCTCTCCTTCAACCAGTCCGCCGGAAGAGAGGAAGAAAAAGACCGGAACTTCTCCGGCACGGTGGCTGGCCGTAGCGCCGCCGTGTCGGAGTTTTTTTTTTACTTTTTTTTCGAAAAATTTTTCATCAAAATGTTCCTCTTCTTCTTCTCTACTCGAATCCGTGGTTACATTTCACCAAAACACAACCATAAAGCCTAGATCTACGTTTTACTACACGGAAATTTTGAACAAAAGATGAAGGAAAACGAAAATGGACTACCTCTAGCTTCGGTTCGGAGAAGGAGGGATAGAAATGGTCCGGAAAACTTCAACTTGCTTCTTCTTCCTCCCCTTTTCGTGCTACGGTCCGTTTGTATATATATGTGCCAAGCTATTTGCTATTTATGTATTTAAGTTCGAATATGAAGCTGTTTGTGTGTCACTAGTTGAATCCGAATGGAAGAAAGGGATGGTTCGGTTTTTGGTGTGAAAGGCTTGCTGGAATTTGAATGTTCATGGTGTTCATATAATGTTCATCATTTTTTTTTGAGTTTTTTGTGGTTTTGATCTGAAATTTGGAATTGGAAGAAGGAATTAGGGTTTATGTGAGAGATACGGCTGCCAATCATTAGCTGCCTTTTTCTGACACCTGAACAGTGCTTTTATAATAGAATATCTCTGATACCCAGCAAAGACCAAAATACCCCTGCAGAAACTTGGAGAAAAAGTTGTACAAAGGACCAATAGAGTAGTGACACATGGACAAAGTGATAAGAACAAACTTTTAACTTTAAAATGACATAAAAAAATAAACATTAAACAACAAATACTAAAAAAGTAAAAATAACAATAAATAAACAAAAAATAAAAACGAAAATCAATAAATTAATAAAAAGAAAACTTAAAAACTAATTAAAAAATAAAAGTAAAAAATAAAATTGTCCCTTCGAAACCAAAATGAGGTATTTTAAAATACCTCTCTGCCGAAATTTCATCTGAGACTACGAAATTACTCGGCGAATAAAATTTTCAAAAGCGAATAAAAATGAGAAATAAAAAAAAATGTGAGCGCGAAGAATTTAACAATTCAAATTAAATTAAAAATTAAATTACGGACGCGACAAGCATTAAAGCACGGTTAAAATGCAGGTAAGGATGCGAATGAAAGGATTAAAGACGAATGAAACGAGTTTTAAACATGCACAAAATGAAAATCAAATGGAGGACACTGGTCAAAATTTGGGGTATGACAGGTATGTTCATGGTTCCCTTCTCTTGATGGTGTATTAATGGTAGAGGCACTAATTGCTAACTTGATTAATATCAGTCAACTATGTGATCAAGGTCTGAATGTGTATTTCAACAAATCGGAATGCATTGTTACAAGCAACAATCAAGAAGTATTAATGAAATGTGCAAGGTCCAATGACATGTGTTATATGTGGATACCTCAAAACAAGAATCAATCCTCAACATGGAAGATATCCAAGGAAGATGAGGTCAAGCTATGGCACAAAAAAATCGGTCATCTCAATCTCAATAGCATGAAAAAGATCATATTTGAAGAAACTATCAAGGGATTAGCAAAACTAAAACATGAAGAAGGCAAAATTTGTGGAGAGTGTCAAATTGGTAAGCATACCAAGATGTCTCACATGAAGCTGCAACATCTTACCATCTCTTAAGTCCTTGAATTACTACACATGGATCTCATAGGTCCTATGCAAGTGGAAAGCCTGAGTGGAAAAAAGATTTGTATTTGTGTGTGTGGATGATTTTTCAAGATATGCATGGATCAACATTATTAAAGTTAAATCTGACACCTTTGATGTATTTAAAGAACTTTGTCAACATTTCTAAAGAGAAAAATGGGGTGTTATAGTGAAAATAAGAAGTTATTGTAACAACCCGATTTTAGGATTTTATTTATTTAATTGCTTTATTAATTATTTAATTATTTTGTGTGTTTTATTTATTAAGTTAACTAGGTTTTACAGAAATAAGGGTGTGTAATTTGAGGAGTGAGGTTAATTTGGTAATTTTAGAATGAAGGGAACTTAGTATTTTTTAGTATGGAGAGTACTTAAGGAAATTGTTAGTAACTTGGGGTAATTAATAGAATAGTGGTGTATGAGTAGTAGGGGGTTTTGATGAAATAATTGTGTAGTAACATTTTATGAGTGGTAGAAAGTTACTAAATCCATTAGTGAGTGTAACTAAGCCCAATAATATATAAGAGAAGTAGTCTTTCTGAAATTAGGTCAAGAGCTCATTTGTTACATTTTAGAGAAAATAGACAAAGTGGGGAGAAGAGAGAAAATAGAGAGAAAGAGGAAGAAAGAAGAACTTCAAGAGAAAGGGAGATCTAGCTTGGGGGAAAGCTCAAGAGGAAGAGTAGATTGAAGATTAGAGTTAGCTTTTGGAAGGTTAAGTTAAGAGGAAAGTTTAGAGATTATGGTTATGAGTTATGTTTGCCTATGTGATTTTCATGAAATTGGTGTTATATTAAGTTGATTTTCGTTCTAATTAATTATGTTAATTGTGGGTATGATGAACTTTGTGAAATTAAGTTGTTTATGTGCTAAAATTCATGTTTGATGATATAGCAAAAGTTGTTCTTGAATTTTGGCTTAAATGTGTGAAAATCATGATGTTGTTGTTGAATTCATTATGTATGTTCTTCATAAATGATTGAGTATGTGTAGGTGATGTTTTTATGGAAATTAAGTCATAAGTTCATGGTTTGAAAGTGATTATGTGATTTTTTAGAGTTTTGAAAAATTGGGTGAAGAATCATGAATTTTAAAGATGAAATCAGTACTTTGATGTGTTTTAAATGTTCCTTTTAATTGTATTAACTGTGGATGAAGTTCATACAACGATTTTGAGATGAATGGGATAAAAAAAAAAGATTTTTGGGGGATTATTGTGAGGGTTTTCGAGAGGGAAAACCTACTTTATAGGTTCCCAGGGAACAAGGGCTCGTTGGGCGACCCTGGGGCTGCCATGGCGAGCTGTGCAGAACAACACTCTTCGTTTTGTCCATTTCAGACCTTTAGGGATGTTTCCTAATGTCCCTGAGTACTACTTATGTGATGTTTTGATTCTGTTTTGATGAATTAAAGATATGTAACCATGCTTGCTTGAAATGGAATGAAGTTTGGGTTTTTGTGACAAACTTTGATTAAGAAATTGAACACAAGTATGAGTTAAAATGAAGTAGTGTTTTCTTGAATGAAATGATTATGTTATGCTTGAATAAATGTGATAATTAACATAGAAGGAGTATGTAGGGTTGACAAGGATGTATATGACTAAAAATTGGTTTATGATGAATTTAAAAAAAAAATGATGAATTATTGTATGATAACTTTCAAATGGCCTTATGCTCATGATAATATGATGAATAATGATTGATTAATGATTGACACGCACATGATGTACTGATTAAGTTGGTGAAAATGCTTAATCATCTTTGAATGTCATATATGTTAAATGTTGAGATGTTGTTTCTTTGAAGTGTGGTGAATCGTTGTTGGTGATTATGATGATGATTTTGATGATGATAATTCATGATGGTGTATGTATATATGTATAAAATGATGATGAATACATGTACTAGGATATTTCAATATTCAAGTATGCATTTGGTGAATCATATGTTCATGTATTCACGTGTCGTGGTGTTAGAATATTTCAATAACCAAGTGGGGATAGAATACTTTTATCCAAGTGGTGATTTAGGATATTTCAATATCAAAGTAGAGATAAGATTAATCGGTAAAATAACTTCGACATCCGAGAATGGTACCGCATGCATATAGAATGGTGTCTAGAGCATTGCATGCATATGAATTTATGTGAATGCTTTATACTTGATTTGGTGAATGGTGTGATTTGTCGATTTTATGCATTATGTGAATTATATGCATTATGTGGATTATGTGCCTTATGTGAATATAAGTGGAGATGAGTATATGGTTATATTTTCTAATTGATGATGTTTGTGTAATTTGATGGTTATGATAAGTTGAGATTGATATAAGTACACTTTTGGCATTTATTTGACTATTACTCATTCTTGTATACTTGATTATGATGATTTTATGAATGAATGTACATGTGGTAATTGAAATCCTAATACACAATACTTGAATTTGTAGTTTCCTAATGATGAATGTAAACTTACCCTCCAGTGATTTTTGTCGCCTCGCCATTGTAAAATGGTGTAGACGTGGTGGTTGAGGACATTTGAGACACCGTAAGTATCGAGGATTAGCTTGAGGCTTCCTCATTTTCTTTTTCTTTGGAGTCTAGTTTAGGCTTTGATTAAGTTCTTTTGGAGTATTTTATTTATATTCTATGTCTGATTTATATAGAGACCTTATTGCTTTAGTTTGATGTATTATGGGATTGGTTTATGATGTTGAGACCTTGAGATGATTTTGGATTGGTTTATTGCTTTAGTTTGATGTATTTTATTTATATTCTATGCATGTTTTATAATTTTAATGATGTGGCACCTTGATGAAAATATGAATTAATTTTTGTATTTATATTTAATATTAATGGTGGGATCCAAGGGTGTTAAAGTGACCATGACAAGGAATTTGAGAACATTTTCGAAGTATTGTTCCTATGAAGGGAGTGGTCATAAATTTTCAGCACCTATCACACCTCAGCAGAATGGAGTGGTTGAATGCAAAAATATATCTCTTCAAAACAAAAAGTATAGCCTTAGTATCCAACACTGAAGAGGATGAAGACCAATGTGGGAAGGATACTAAAGAAAGTATCTTATAAGCTATTTCTCTTGTTGGTATAAAATTTAACAAAGTATTGAAAAGACTAGACAAAATATCGAGTACAAATGTGAAAGACAAACCATCAGAAAACTTTAAGAACATCGGTTTTTAGCGCATGAGATTTGAAATTTTGATTCATTGTGGCTACTCCTTACACATTCAGGGATCAAAATGACTATTAGTCATTATAAATAAAACACAATATGTTAAGAATAAGAACAACAAATCAACAACCTTGTGCAAACATATTTCCACTTCTGAACACTTGTTTCAGAATGAAAGGATACATTATCTAGGGGAGCAGAGGGAACATTCACATGGATTCTCTTATGTAAGACCTGTAATTTATCTACGACTAAATTTAGAGCTATGTATTTGTTTTGAAGTTTTTTTCGTTAATAAATGATTTTTTATGAAATTTCCTAATGTAACGCCCTCTCTAATTATTTAATTATTTTATTAGATGATATGGTATATGTTTATATATTATATGGATTTTGATGATTTTGTGACGTGTTATTATTTTATTGTTTAATAAAATAATTTAAGTGATGTTTATATGGATATTTATTTGATAAATATAGAGATTTGTTGGAAAAATAGAATTTTAAGAGATGGGGTTATATTTATAAATAAGAAGAGTTGTGGGGGTTGAGGTAGAATTAGAAAGATTGAGAGGGAGTATATAAGAGAAGTAGGTTAAGAGAGGAAACATTTTTAGAAAACGCGTTACAGACTTTGGAAAGGGAGAGGAACGGTTGAAGAGAAGAGAGGAACATAGGAGCTGCGATTTCTGCACTATTTTCCAGGTAAGGGTGAGAATTGAGAGGAGTTTTGAGAATTAGGGTTGTGATGAATTATGATGAATTGATGAGAGATTGAGTTGTAAGGCTGTAGAAACCTGATACAGAACCTAGATTATCCCCTAGGACAACATTGCTGATGAATTAGAGGTTTAATTGGAGAGATTGGAGATGTTTTGGTGAGTTTTGGTCTGAACCCGTGTGGGTTCTGAGATCACTCGCCTGTGGCGAGTGACCACTCGCCGTGGCGAGTACCCCTTTGTTGCTCGCGAGGCGAGCAGCATAGCTCGCCGTGGCGAGCTTGTCCCTTAAATTTTAGGACTTTGGCCCAAATGATGATGGTTTTGAGTGCCCTTATATTTATAGAGATGACCTGTGAAGTTGGTTTGGTCAAATTGGATTTTAGAGAGCTTAAAAATGAGGATTTTTGGTGAAAAATGTCAAAAAGGCCGAGAGCACCCAGGATTGCTCGCCTCTAGCTCGCCCCCAACTCGCCTTTGACGAGAGAGCTGATGCGAGTACTCGCCTGTGGCGAGCAGATCTACTCGCCGTGGTGAGTTAGTTGACCTTTGTCATGTTTTGTTGTTTTGCAAGCTGTTCGCATATGACGTTTAGAGGAACCCTTTGGGTAGAGTTAGTGCTGTTTTATACCCTTAGATGAGTTATGTAAAGATGAATGCTGATGGTTCTATTAGGCCATTGTTAAATGATGAGTTGTTGAATATAAGTGATGTATGAGTATGATGCTATTTGAATAAGATGATGCTATGTGTTGCAATGAGTATGTATAATGAGTTGATGTTCTGCCATGTATTATTATAACTGCATGTGTCAGTCTATAATTTGTAAATGACGTTTGAGACGGTGTATTAAGTTGTTAAGTGACGAGTCCATGCATTTGCATACTATGAGACGGTGGAGCTTTATGCTCAAAGCGACGGTGGAGCATTTGCTCAAAGCGACGGTGAAGCATATTAATGCTATAATCATATGGTACCACATGCATGAGGTTGAGACGTTAGGTGTTGCATATAGTTGAGTCAATTATGACATATATGAGATGATGTTTGAGAAGTTGATGTATGTTTGTGATGTTGCTTATGATGATGTTTATACCGATGATATGATGTGATAAAATGTATATGTTTATGAGTTGGATGTATGACTGTTAATCTTGACATTTGATTTATATATTAATATTATTGTTGTGAATCTCACCCCTTCTGCTGGAATTGCCGCCTTGTGGGCAAGTGCAGGTACCCAGTCTTAGATGCGATGATGCGAGGAGTCTGTGTGAAGTAGGGTTGCTCTGATACGTAACGGGATGGGGTCTTTTGCATAGAGTCTATTCCTTATGTATCATGTTTTCAATAAATGTTAACTTTAAGACTTAGTGATGTTGAAACATTAATGTGTTTTGAGACGTTTGATGGCTTTTAAGCCAAGACCTTTATGAAGGATTTGAATTATGATTTCCGCTGCTTATAATTGAATGTTTTGCGAAGGATAAACTAATATTCATTTGTTTTTAAAGAATTTTTATTGTGATGAATGTGACACTCCTTTTGTGAAGTACTCTAATCTATGTGCTTATTTAATGAAATTTTTAAGACGGGAAATTGGGGGTGTTACACCTAACGTTGTCGGAAATTCAAAATTTGTTTGCTTTTGATTTTGAGAAAATGTGTTAGATATACTTGATGTTTAAATTTTCAACGGATTAATAGCGCCGTGAAAATTTAAAAAAAAAATTTACCCATTATTAGTATGGGAAGATGATCCCGTTATATTTCTCCAAATTTAGAAGGCACTTGATGCACTTAGACGCTTCCGCTCCCACATACTCAGCTTCTGACAGGTTTCCTTGCTTAAGCTCCAAGAATTCAATCTTTTTCTTACTTTTCACATCCGCTGGAAAGTACTTCCCAAGAAACTCTTCCTTGAAGATCCCCCAAGTAATGGCCACACCTCCCGCTTCCATCCTCTTACTAGCATTAATCCACCAATGCTCGGCCTCCTCAGCTAGAATATGCGCGCCAACCTCATCTTCTGATCATCGTAACCATAGCACGAAAGATCCTCTCAATACTTTGAAGCCAAACATAAGCTCCCTCTGGATCGTACCTCCCCTTAAATGATGGTGGGTTGTTCCCCATGAAACGATCCAAACGTAACTCGTCCACTCCACCTTGATGATTTTGATATCCTTGCATCACTACATTCGCTTGGGCTAAATTTTTAGTCATCACATTTGCAATCGCAACATCGTTCCTTTCCACCATATTTTACACAAAAACCATCTAATCAGAACAAATAGTATCGAAGGTATTCATATATAACTCGTATACACAAGGAAAAGAGCAATGATATTTATACAACCCTTTTGAGACAACTTTTGAGACAACCTTGTTATTCTCTCTTTTCATTGGTCAAAAACAATAGAAAAAGAAAAAGAAAAAGAGACAATAAGAATGTAATGTGAGTATGAGAGAGAAAGTTGTTCAAAAATTGTATCAAAATGGTGTGAATAAGATTTCCTTCTTAGGCTTGGCAGGGTTTTGATGATAACAAACTCACATCACAAAAGAAGAAAAACTATGGAGGCACAAGATGAAGATTAGTGCCTAGGCTTCTCGATTGTACTTTTTGTAAGTATGACACTTGTCTTTTGATTTATCATTCTTAACTTATGGAATAACTTAGAGCATCCATAATGGAGACACTCAACTTTGAGGTCTTAAATGGGTCTCACCTTGACACATCACTTTTTTAATAATAGTACCTAATAGGTACTCAACCACTTAAATGGAGACCCTCTAATAAAATATCTAAATGGGTCCCACCAATAACTATTTATTTAAGACACTATTATAGGGGCCCCACCAAAAACTCCAATGACAACTCAAATAATGATTATTTTATTTAAAAGTGGTGTGGGATCCTCTTAAAAATGGGGGTCTTAAGTGAGACCTTGGGTGTTAAGAGACCCTAAAAAAAAATTCCCACATTGAAAGTACCTAATAGGTACTGGGTCTTAAATGGTAAAGACCCTACCAATGTGGATGGTCTTAGAATGCTCAGAGCATAATTACAAACACTTTTCTAAGTCCCCATATGAAGCAATGCCTAAATTTCTTATGAAAATAAATCACACTCATAATGATTTTCATTTAAATGTGATTTTGCATTAAAAGGATTTTGCATAAAAACATTTTTGATTAGGAAAATCATTTTTGATTTTAAAAAATCAAATAACTAATTATGCCAAAAATAAGTTTGTTTCAGATTTTTCAAATATCTTTGTTACTTTGTAGGCATAATTATTTAATATACATGCTTTAATCAGATTTTTCAAATCAGCATTTTTTTTCCAACGACTGCATTAAAGTGTTAACGGTAAGAGAATGAATTGTTTTACATTTCTATGAACAATTATTAGTGCATTTCCGTTGGCTTGGAATACATGGTTTCTAAAATAAAAAGTCAAACAGACAGTATTTTCTAAAATGCATTTCATACTCATTTTATGAATAGGTGCCATTTTAAATATGTGTCTATTCATTAATAACTCTTCTTGAAAAAATAGTATTGCTTCATTAAAATCATTTTAGCCTCTATAAATTCAATTAAAAATCAAAGCAATTAAACTCTTTTTGTGCTTGAATTGTATGAAGAATTCATTAAACTTATGCAAAGAAAAAGAAACCAAATGTATCTCTAGAAAGAAAAAAAAAGCTTTTGATGTACAAGAAGAATTAGAAAAGGTTAAAAGTTCTTCATGTAATAAATGTAAAGAAAATGAAACAAAAATTGATTAATTAAATCAAATGATCAAAAAATTTGAAAAAGGTCACAATAGTTTGGAAGAAGTGTTTAGTAAACAAAGATATTCAAATAACAAAACCGGACTTGGTTTTTCAAATTTTAATAAACCAAACACAAATAAAATGGTTTTTGTTAAAGCAAACACAATATCCAACAATATAGAAACAAAGAAAATGCATGTTGTTAATTCTTCCAAGAGTGTGAATCAAAGAATTAATTCTAAAGGAAGAAATTATTCTAACAATTCCTTTAAGAAAAATAATTCAAATGTTAAGAATAATTTCTCCAAAGGAAATAATTTTGGTTCACATTATGTTCATAATTTAACATGTTTTTATTGTAACATAAAAGGTCACACTTCAAATACTTGCTACATAAGAAATGTAGGAGTTCCTTATGGTGAGTATAGTTGGATAAAGAAAGGTACTAACCCACAAGGACCCAAAGAAAAATGGGTACCTAGAAAGTTCTATTAATTTTTTTTTAGGAACTTGAAGACCATATACTAAAAATGTCATATTTAGATTGGGTTTTTCAAGATATAAGATCATATGATATAGTTCGATTTTATGATTTATTTATGACTACTAAGAGGCTGCAACTTTGAAAGAGATGGTTTCAGACTTTGTGAATTCAGAGATGTATATTTAAAGAGATAAATACCTTTACCCATTCTTACTTTAAGTGGCTTGTTAAATTTGTGTCATGGTGTAAGGTTATAAGTTGTTTGCAGTGTATGTTTTCATGTTACAACAAAAAGCATGATTGCATGTGTGTGGTACTGTGTTGTTTCATGAATGAAAATTGCTAGTTATATGGAAATTGCTCTTCATGAATATGCAATTGAGTTTTAAATTAATTAATTGGACTGCATGCCTACACCATATTCCATATATATAATGTGTTATGTTCACAAATAAATTTGGTTGTTACAGTACATGATTTGTCATTTTACTTACATGCATTTATGTAAGAAGCTATTAATTTTAGAATTGATAATCTCATATCATATGTGCAATTGTGAAGAAGATAAGTTTACTTTTACATAAAATTTATTTTTTTTCCCTTATATTATGACCCTTTGAATTTTACTCTTTTTCTTCTTTTTGATGATGTCAAAATGGGGAGAAATTGTATGTTTGTGTTTTGTACTTAAATTGTTTCAGGTTATCCGATTGCAAAACAAAAGGGGAGATATACAAGATAGGGGGAGTTTCATTGAGAAAACATTGTCAAAAGGATATGGTTTCATAAAAAAAGGGGAGATTGTGAATAAGATTTCCTTCTTAGGCTTGGCTGGGTTTTGATGATAACAAACTCACATCACAAATAAAGAAAAACTATGGAGGCACAAGATGAAGATTAAGAATGAAGATTAGTGCCTAGGCTTCTTGATTGTACTTTTGTAAGTATGGCACTTGTATTTTGATTTATCATTCTTAACTTATGGAATAACTTAGAATACTCAGAGAATAATTACAAACATTTTTCTAAGTCCCCATATGAAGCAATGCCTAAATTTCTTATGAAAATAAATCACACACTCACAATGATTTTCATTTAAATGTGATTTTGCATTAAAAGATTTTTGCATAAAAACATTTTTGATTAGGAAAATCATTTTTGTTTTTGAAAAATCAAATAACTAATTATGCCAAAAATAAGTTTGTTTCAGCACATTTATCTTTGTAGGCATAGTTATTTAGTATACATGCTTTAATCAGATTTTTTAAATCAGCTTTTTTTTTCCAACGGCTGCATTAAAGTGTTAACGGAAAGAAAATGAATTGTTTTACATTTCTATGAACAATTATTAGTGCATTTCTGTTGGCTTGGAATACATGGTTTCTAAAATTAAAAAGTCAAACGGACAGTATTTTCTAAAATGCATTTCATACTCATTTTATGAATAGATGTCATTTTAAATATGTGTCTATTCATTAATAACTCTTCTTGAAAAAATAGTATTGCTTCATTAACATCTTTTTAGCCTCTATAAATTCAACCGAGAATCAAAGCAATTAACAAACAACAACTTTTATTATCTCAATTGACATTTTCAATATCACTTGCTTTTAAACTTTCATTCAAATCGTTTGAAAAACTTTGCTTACACTTTAACATTTATTAAAAGGTTTTATGAGCACTAAGTCCATTTGTTAGAGTGATATTGATAAAGATATACAGCCATACATTTGTTATTCTTCAACTACTTTGTTGTAGAGTTTCTTGTCATTGTTTGTGAGAATTATTGTTTAAGATAGTGGGGTGCTATCTTGTGATTGTTGTGAAAGGTTCTTTGATTCAGGGAGATTCAAAGTCCACCAAAAGTGTTTGGTGTTTGTGTTGTAATCAAAAGAGAGGGTTTATTTCTTGTGTGTATGTTAGAAAGATTGTTAAGGGGTCTTGGAGTGAGACTACTTGTAACAAAGATTCTAACATAGTGAATTCCTTTGCGGGGAGTGAAGGAAGTGGAGTACCCTAAGGTTTAGAGGAGAACCACTATAACTCTCTTGTGTCTTTTCTTCTTCCATTACTCTTTTATTTTTCCGCATTCATACTTTCATCATTATTTACTGGAAAAACTATCAACAACGCTAAACTCTTAAAAATGAACCAAGATTCTTAGGAAAAATTAACCAATATTCTTATAAACCTAATTCACCCCCCCCCCCCTAGTTATAATATGAGCTTATAAATGGTTGTACAAATATCATTCCTCCAAGGAAAATAGACAAGTGATGGCCCATACTAGACCAACCAGGCTCTGCTACCAACTTGTAACACCCTCAAATCCCAATACAATATTTAAATAATAATTCAACAGATGATTACAAAGGTTCAAGATGTTACTTTATCATTAATCCAAAAAAGTCATAAATCCTTCTAATCATAAAAATAGTCGTAGCGTAATCACAACATAAAATGGCAAAAGTTATTATCTCAACATCTCATATACATCATCTTGAGAACTTTAAGGTTCCTCAACCTGCACATCTACACCACTAAGTGATGTAGGCGACGAAACAATCACTAGAGAGTAAGGTATACATTCAACATAAAGAAAATATCAACTTAAGCATAGCATTTATGAAATAAAACATCACATATGGATATATATATATATATATATATATATATATATATATATATATATATATATATTCATTTCCTAAATTACTATCATTACATTCATTCTTACTCAATCAACAAACATATTAATTCTCAAATCATTAACACATGATATAACAAGTAATCGTATTATCACCGTCACCTAATATCACAAGATCCCACATGGTCATGCACACATCTTCACATACATCCACATAATCAAATCACGACTCTCACATTGTAACACCCCGTTTTCCCAACGTAAAAATTTCTTTAAAAAGAATAGCATGCATCAGAGTAAACACGTAAACAGTGCATCACATATCTTAAAACATCTCATGTTAATGATTAAATAAACATTAAATCTTCATAAATTATCGCAGCGGAAATATCATAACGAAAAGCATCTCAAAATCTTTGGCACGCAGGCCTCGTCATCATCTTATTAGCAAAATCCTCAAAATAAACATAAGCATGTAAAATAACATAATACGCAAGGAACAGAGAAAATAAAGAAGATCCCCTATCCCGTTACGTATCAGAGCACCTAGACTCGACTGCAGAAATCCTCACACGTCTGCACCTAATCCTGGTTACCTGCACTTGCCCACGAGGCGGCAATTCCAGCAGAAGGGGTGAGATTCACAAATAATTATATTAAACATGTAACTAAATAATCACAAATCAACAATCAACATAATTCAACTCATCTCAGATAAACATCTAGCATTTAGAACATCAACATAAACAACACATCATTTAGCATCATCAAAATCAACATCATAAACATCTTAGTAAACATCTTGGACGACTCGACTCGACACCATCACTTGACTATGCAACCCTACGTCTTATATGCATGTGGTACCAATCCAGGGCATGAGCCCTCGTCGCTATTGAGCATAAATATACTCCAAGGCATAAGCCTTCGTCGCTGGTGAGCAAAGCTCCAGGGCATAAGCCCTCGTCGCTGGTGAGTAAAAACTCCAGGGCATAAGCCCCCATCATAGAATGAGTATGCATGAGACTCAACACTTTTAACTTAAACAAGTTAACATCTTAAACGTCGCAAAACATCTTATTCATCAAAGGACTGACACATGCAGCAACTATACATACATAGACAACAACATGGCAGCAAGTACTTCATAAAGTATAACATTAATATGGCAAACATCGCATGTAATTCAAGCATTCATCACTTATTCAATTCATATTATCACACATAAGCTTCATAAAATCATCATAAACAATCTCAATCATCATGTTTCATCATTACAGATTATAATAAACATTATTAAAAGTCCCAGAAACTACCCAAAGGTCATCTCTCGAGGTTCTATGCGAAACAGTTCGCAAACAGTACACAGTTCTGGGTTCTGACTTAACTCGCTATGGCGAGTGGGATAGCTCGCCTCGCGAGTACTAAGGTCCTGCTCGCTATGGCGAGTTGGATTGCTCGCCTCGCGAGCTCTAGGGTAATGCTCGCTATGGCGAGCTGGGTTGCTCGCCTCGCGAGTAAACTAGGTCTACTCGCCGCGGCGAGTTGCATAGCTCGCCTAGGCGAGCGATGAACAGACTGCTACGGGTTCTGCGAAAATCACACACAAGTTTCCCAAATTCATCATCTAAATCATCTACACTCTCAGAAACATCATCATTAAGGTTAATCTACGTTCTGTACTCAATTTCTAACTCTGTTCCACAGTTTCACAGCCTATTTCATGGTTTTTCCTCAATTTTAACCTACTTCCAATTCTCTCAAATCCAATCCTATGTTGTTAATTCTGATTAGATGCATTACAGATCAATATAATTAAATGCTAGGCTCACCCTTACCTGATTATGAGCAGAAAATCGCAGCCCTAATGCTCTTCTCCTTTCACGCAGCCGTTCCTCTCTTTTCCAAAACTCTGTACGCGTACTGACTCTCTTGACCTAATTTCCCTTTATATACTCCCAACAAATCTTATCTTATTTACTCTTTCTCCCACATAACTCTCTAAAATCCAAAACTAACCCACAACTAAATATTTTATTTTACTTTCAAATCTTATTTTATTAAACAATAAAATAAGTCACCACGTCGCATAAAATCATCTAAAATCTTCACTTAACATCACATAATATATATATAAAAATATATAGCAATTTCTCAAATAAATTAAATAATTAAATAATCAAAAATGGGCGTTACACACATAACTCATATGCATGCTATGTTTTAGGCATGACTCTATATGCACGTGGTACCGTTTTGGATATTAGAGTTATGTTACCGAGTGATCCCATCATCACTTATCATTGTCATTTAACTTCGTCACTTGGACAAACATGAATGCATGAACATATGACTCAACAATGCATATATTCATACAACACAATACACAACATCATCACTAGATATATACATATATTCATCGTCACTATTCCACATCATCATTTTCATCGTCACCTTATATATATATATATATATATATATATATATATATATATATATATATATATATATATATATGGGTTAATTGTTCAAATGGACCATGTAATATACATTATGTTTGAAAAATGACCGTGTAAAATAAAAAATATATATTCTAATCTCGTAATTTGATATTTTTCATATTTTTGACTCTATAATATACGCATAGTCCAAAAAAAATGGCCTAGAGGTTGAATTTTTTCCAGCCACATTTAAGACGTTAAAATATGACTTCACACAAAAAAAAAAAAAGATTTTCTTGACTAAGGACATATTAATTATGAATTTTTACTCTCCATAATTATGAATTTCTTAAACTATTTTTTATTAATTTGTCTCTCGTTTAAAAATTGCAAAATTTTATCGCGAAGGTTCTTATTATTTTCTAACCATGCCTACAAAATTAGGTAATGAAATTTGACATGTGAGTATACGCTTATTAGGAACCAAATTTTAATTTTGCACGTTTTGGTCGAAAAATAAAAATAAATAAAAACGTCTTCGAAAAACTATGAAACATAGCAGATACTTTTTATATATTTTTATAGATGTCTCTGCAAACAATGAGCTCAAAATTCGATTTATGGATCGAGATTTCCATTGTTTTGTTTTTTGAGTTTTTGACGCTTTAAAAATTCATAATTATTTTGTCACTTTTCGAAATTTTTAAATTTTTTTTGTCAAGCCATATTTTAACATTCTTAACATTCCTCTAAAAATTCAATTTCAAAGTTGATTTTTGAACTTCACGTATATTGCAGGGTCATAAATAATAAGAATGTCGAATTACAAGGTCAGAATATGTGTTTTTTATTTTATAGGGTCATTTTTCAGACTTCGCGTATATTACAAAGTCAATTTCAATAATTATATATATATATATATATATATATATATATATATATATATATATATTCATCGTCACTATTCTACATCATCGTCATTTCATCATCAATATCACATCATCATATGTTTATCACATCAATGAAACAATATCTCTTCATTTAGTAGGATTCACCAATTACGCCTAGTTAATCCATATTACATTCGCATACCATTAACCATTTCAACTACATATCATCACTTTACTACTATCATACAACCATTTACAAGTCAACATGGCATAAATCATCGTTTTCCAAAGTTCGTCTATTTTCACATGTTTCACATAGACCAAGTTAACTACACTCATACACCTTCATTCAACTCCTACTAATCAAGTTTGGAGGTTTGGGAATCAACTATGCACCTTGGATGCACTTTAAATTCAAAAAATAGGGTTTTGGATTCCAGGCTATCAAGCACGGTCGTGCCCTTTAGAGGCATGGTCGTTCTTAACTCTTTAGAAAATGTCAGCAGACCAAACAACAACATCATGCACGAATGTACCACTGGGGCGCACGGCCAACCTCTAGGGTGAGGAAAAAAATCTGCGTTTTCGCTGGAAATACGATTTCGACACCATTTTTCGATCCAATTCGCACCAATTACTCCCAAAATCCTCAAATTAACGTTGTCTAATTACTTACACATTAATTACACCTTAATTCCACTTATTTCCATCACTATTTAAGTCAATTATCACTTGAAATCACTTATCACATAAAAACTCATTTTCACATACAACAAATCACACCCAAACACCATAATCAATCAACAATAGCAAACTTTTACCACTTACAATTACCTAATGTTATAACAAAGCGACATAACATAGATTAAGCAATATTCATCAACAACTTCATGATTTTCCCTCAATTAAGCTAAAATCACTTAAACAACAAATTATCATAAACAAACATAGGTTTTCATGCAACAACAACATGATTATGTCACTTCTAACATATTCAAACTAATCATAATTAAAGGAGAACGAAAACCAACTTAATTCAACATCAATTTCTTTAAAAAGCAAGAACAATAATGACCCAAAAACCACACAATGCTAATAGGTTGTAAATGTGGACATATCATTTTCCCCGTTACCTTATAATCCAAAAGCTAAGCCTCCTAGCTCCAATATTCCCCTCTACTTTGATATCACAAGCCTTCTCTTCTTTTCTCCCTTTAGTTCTTCTTTCTTCTCTATATTTCTCTATTCTCTCGCCAGCCTCTATTTTGCAAACTTACCAAATGAATTCACAATCCTAGTTTGTGACTACTATTAGTCATATATACTCACACAAATAGGGCTTAGTTCACTCACTCATATTGGGGTTAGTCATTATTCTTACTGATAAAAATAACACTAATCATTTTACTACACGTAAAATCCTCTTTTACCATTTACCACTATTCCATTAATTCTCCAAAGTTACTACTAACCTCATTAAATAATCTTCCACTTTTAAATTACTAAAATGCCCTTCACTCCCAAATTACCAAATACTCTTAATTCCTCTATTTCTAATAAAACCTAATAATTCAAACACATCAAATAGGCAATTAATTAATTAAACAATTAAAATAATAATATCCTAAAAATTAGGTTGTTACAGCATGTATGCCATCTCCAACTTCGGTTGGCACTAAACTGAAGCTTAGTGCCAATTCCAATGCACCATATGCAGATCCGTATGCATGTGCTTTCCTAGGGTCATGCATGACCCGAGGGAAGAACACATGCACGCTATCAAGTGTATTGTGCGCTACATTCAGGGTATACTCTAGATCATGGCTTGCATCTCTATCCATCTTCCGCATACATTCTCCTTTCTTATACAGATGTTGATTGGTGTGGGTGTCTAAATATCTGACGCTTACATATGGTTATTGTGTGTTTCTTGGTAATAATTTAATTTCTTTGTCTGCCAAAGGAAAAGCTACTTTCTCACGTTTTAGTGCGGAGGCAGAATACCGAGGTGTTGTCAATGTGGTTTCTAAGTCGTGTTAATTACCAAACCTTCTTCTTGAGCTCTATTTTCCTATTTGGAAAGTTACCTTGGTGAATTGCGATAATGTTAGTGCAATATACCACTTTGGATATCATGTTCAACATCTACGCACTAAACATATCAAGATGGATATTCATTTTGTTCCCAAAAAAAGTTGTTCATGGGGAAGCTAGAGTCTTGGGCGTCCCTTGTAACACCCCGTTTTCCCAAACATAAATAAATATAAAGAATATCATAGTTTTCATTCATAAACGGAGCATCACATTCATCTTACAAATTTTCCACAAATATAAATAGAATAGAAGTACTATTTATTAAGATAATTTGTCTTTATAAAAATCCAATAATCATGCAGCGGAAATAGTTTCAACATCATAAAACGGTCTTTGGCTCTAAAGATCATAACATCCACATCATACTTATTTGTTATGAAAATAGTTCAAAACGTTCAAAAGGAAATACGTAACAAGAAAAACATGCAATAGACAATCCCCATCCCGTTACGTATTAGAGCATCCTAGACGACACGCCAGAGATTAATCACAACTGCACTATTCTTTGTTACCTGCAAGTTACTCATACGAAGAGCAACATTTTCAAGCATCTGGGGTGAGATTTCACATTCATTAATAGCAAGCAACAATTCATAAAAGATAATCAACAACCATATATCCAACATAGAATAAACATCACATAACATCATTTAATAAAGGTAAAACAGCAACGACAACGTCATCAACATCAACAACAACATCATAATCAACAACAACAACAACTTCTCAAATGATCATCAATTATATTATGCAATGATGACTCTACAATGCAACGACAACACCAACTCATCTTAACATCACATCGACTCGACAATGCAATATGCATGTGGCACCATCAGGGCATAAGCCCCCATCGCTAAAGGTCAAATAGGACCTGTCAATCATTGAGCCCCCATCGCTAAAGTTCATAAAAGGACCTGTCAGGCATTAACCCCCATCGCTGACTATGTTTTGCAACAACACGACTTAATGCAACAATCTTCAAATATCACATCTTTACATAACACATCTTAAAATTACACATCCTTAAATAACACATATTTATAAAACACATCGTTATCTTTAAGTCACACACTAGTTTAATAATAAAAGATGCTTACAATAAATATAATGAAAGTATAGCAAACTGGTTTTCAGCCTATTACTTTAAATGAGTGACGTAGTGTGATTATCCATGGACGATCACGACACACATGCATATTGTCACAGTACTCAAACAGATACACACAACAAATATGACAGCAATAGAGACACAATAAAGTTCATAATCCAAATATATATACTCAAAATATACTCAATGATTTCAGAGACAAGAATATACTTAAAATCACAGTAGCAACTTAGAGCACGAATTTAAGATGAATTTATTAAAAATCACGAAAACAAAGAAAAGAATACAAACCCTTCACTACCCATATGTTCATACATCCCTTATGGTAATTAGAGACTCCCCCCATACATTCATTCATGGAATTACCTACACTTTCAACACACATCAATTAAAATGACAAGGATAAGAATGGTAATTAGTAATCAATTCCTGTGTATTTTAGCATAACTGCATCACGTTTTTCTTAAAATAATAATATACCTTCGTACTTTTAATGAAAGAATAGCTACAGGTCACAAATAATTGTCAATATAGTGAACTAGTCACAAATAGATCTAAAGAAATGCAGTAAGGTTAAAATTTGAATCTCCATCATAAGAAAACATCTTTCATGGTCATTTATACTACATGTAAATTATTTCATTATGCTCCTTTAATCATGTCAGATACAAACAATTTTCTTTAAAAGAAATCCAAATTAAAGTTAGTATTTTATCTCTCATGACCATATCCATGAATGACTCTTTATAACATGAACAACCAAATTTCAAAAAAAAACAAATTAACATGGTGATTAGTTTCATATCCAAAACCATTCTTTTGTATACGGAAAAATGGATGGAGCCTCTTTTGAAATTAAACAGAAGGAATTAATCATGACAGATCGAAATACAATATTAAATAACATAAACACTTTATCTAATTATTATATATATAACTCGTATATAAGAATCAAAAGCATAAAGCGACAACAAACAAACTTGTATGATCGTATCATAAATTCATCAATTCCAAAATCATTAAAACAATAACATGATTAGGCTTTTTCAGAATCATATGCTTAAGATTAAAGAAAGTTAGTCCCACCCTTACCTTAGATTGTTTTCTGAAATCAAAAGCAGCGTTCTTCGTTCCTAGGGTTCTCTCTCTGAGTTCTCCTCTTTTCTCCAAATACGTACGTGTTCTGTTTTCTAAACTCTTACTGACTCTTAACCTAATTTATTTACTCTTCTCACCAAAAACTACTCTCTTCCCTATTATCTTATTATTTCCAATAATATCTCTCCCCACTTAGAATATTAAAACACATAATATCACATAATATAATATTTCTTCAAAAATATATATATTATAAAACAAATTATATTATACTAAAAATGCAATAACTAATAAAATATTAAATATTAAAAGTAGGGTGTTACAACTCTCCCCCACTTAGAATATTTTTGTCCTCGAAAATGTACCTCTAATCAGACGATCCTCACTCATGTCTCCGTACCAGCCAAAGCAAACACTTTTCCCTTAGTCTGGGTCTTCTTTGGTTCTGTACACTGAGAAACAGTATGTCCTTCTCCTCCACAATTGAAACAAACAATGTCTCCATGCTTGCACTCTGCAATTGTATGCCCCTTTACGCCACAACGGAAATACCGATTTACCTATGCAGTACCACAAGCGTTACTCTTGTGACCTATCTCTCCACATCGGAAACAAACAATCTCAGCAGGAACCTCATTCTTCTTAGGCCTTCTCTCATCATTCACTCTCTGCTTGCCCTTATCAACCGGAGCACTATAAGGCTTTCCACGATCCTGTTGCTTACCTTTCCTCTCCTTTAGAACCTTATAATGAGCCTTCGTATCCTCCTCATAAATCAGCAGCTACTCACCAACTCAGAAAACTGACGGATCTTCTGGTACCCAATAGCCCTCTTGATCTCGGCACGCAGACCATTCTCAAACTTGATACACTTCGAAAACTCAGCAGTCTCAGGAGTGTAGTGTGGATAAAACTTAGCCAATTCCACAAACTTTGCAGCATACTCTGTCACAGACATATCACCCTGCTTCAGGTCTAGAAACTCAATCTCTTTCTTCCCGCGAACATCTTCCGGAAAGTATCGGTTCAGGAACTGATGACATGCTGTCATTACGTAATTTCTATGTATATTTTATCATTTTATGGAGTCACAAAGCAACTTAAGCAGCAAGAAACGCATGAAAAGCAAGAAAAAGCAAGAAAACTGAAGAATGGTGCAAGTCACAAAAACGTGTCACGCTTGCTAAAAAACGTGACACGTTTTCACAAGTCAGAGAGCATGTTTTGAGAAGAAAGAAGAACGTGTCACGTTGGCAAAAACGTGACACGTTTTGTGAAACCCTAATTTGGTTACTTGCTACTGAAGGAGAAAACGTGACACGTTTTACTTAAAACGTGACACGTTTTGGGCGAATTTCTGGGCCTATTTAAGCTGAAGTCTTTTCCGAAAACAAGGGTTACGAATCTTGGGGAGCAAAGTGCGATTTTGACATCAAGGCGACTGCAAGGAGGACGATTTCTTCATCCTTTTACCGGTTACATGTATGTTTTAATGATTCAATTGATTATGCTATTTGTAAACATCATTATGAGTAGCTAAATCTCTTAGAGATTGGATCCGAGATGATTCTGTGTAAACCCTAATTGATATTATGTTGCTGTGATGAAACTCCATTCCATATTAATGATCATTTAAGTCTTTATTCAATTCAATTGTTCTTAATGCTTTTTATATCCTGATCAAATATAAATATGTTTTCGTGAGAATGAATGACTACTGACCCTAGCTTTCAACTTAGACTTAATTGAATTGTTCTAATAAACATGGTTAATCTAGGAATGGATAATCGTTTATTAGTGATATTAGGTTAACGTGTTTAAACCTTCAAGAATTATTAGACCACCTAAGGAATTAGGGGCTGTAGTTTAAGAAGAGGGTCCTAACTCAAGGGATTGATTAGGGCTATTTTGTTAACTATCGTGGGACTTAAAGAACCATTAATAGGAATAGAGTACAGTAACCAATTAGGGGAAACATAGAGGATTCGACGATCCGATCTCATCTCTCCATATTTTCTAAACAAACTTTATCTTTCTGTTATTTTTATTATTGAAACAAACAAATCTTCCGCCTAGTGGCAAAACAAATATAACCTTTATACATCTTATTGCATAACGAAATTAACTTATTGCGATTAAAAACAATCCTCGTGGGATCGATATTTTTACTACTTCGATAGTAGTTGGTGCACTTGCCAAACATCTATCAAGTTTTTGGCGCCGTTGCCGGGGATTGTTGATTTATTTCAATAAGGCAATTTAGTTATAATTTAGGATTTCTGCATTTTATTTTCTGTTTTTAAATTTTTTGTTACTTTTATTGGTGCAGTGCTACTAAGGTATTTTGCTGTTTATGCGAGGTCGACAAAGCAAGGACGATTTACAGTTCGATCCGGAGATAGAAAGGACTGAACGAGCCAATCGGAGAGCTGCCCGGTTGTCAAAATCAGTCCCACCCATCGCTAAAGGGCGGTCACCTAGTCCGCCACCGTCTGAATCCTTGAAGTCTATCTCTCCTGCACCAAGTATCATGGGAGACGCTGAACCGAGACCTAAGTTGGGAGACTACGGGCTAGCTACTCACCGTGGTCAGCTGACACACACCTTCCGTCCTGCCAACCCTGCTGCTTTTGACATCAAGAGCACCGTTCTGACTGGGTTGAGAGACAAGCAATTCGATGGCACTGAAGCCATGAGCCCACATGAGCACTTGAGTCGGTTTGCAGAGACTTGTGAATTCTGCGTACCTCCAGCTACGGTTACTGATAGCCAGAAGAAGCTGCGGTTATTTCCGTTTACATTGACGGGAAGAGCTAGAGATTGGTTGCTAACCATTCCGAGTGGTACCATTCAAACATGGGAGGAGCTCGAGCTGAGGTTCCTAGAGAAGTACTTTCCTATGTCCAAATATTGGGAAAAGAAGATGGAGATTCAAAATTTCAAGCAAGGGGAGACTGAATCTTTATATGATGCATGGGAGAGATTTACATTGATGCTGAAGAGGTGCCCCAACCATGAACTGTCTGAGAAACAATACCTCCAAATCTTCACCGAAGGCTTGATACATAACATTAGAATGTTTTTAGATGCCTCAGCTGGAGGCAGCCTTAAAAACAAGACCGATCATGAAGTCGAAGCCTTAATTGAAAGCATGGCTCAAAACGAGTACCGTGATAATGGGGAGAAGAAGAAAAGAGGAGTATATGGGGTCAGCGACACTACATCTATTCTAGCTAACCAAGCAGCCATGAACAAGCAAATTGAAGCTCTAACTAAGGAGTTCCAAGGGTTCACTTTGGCTAACAAGCAACAAGTGGCAGCTGTTAAGTGTGATCTATGTGGAGAAGGACATGCAAATGGTGAGTGTGTACCAGAAGGATTTAGTGAGGAATTTGTGAACTATGTGAACTTTCAAAGACAAAATCCTTACTACAATCCCGGGTTTAACAAGCATCCTAACTTGAGTTATTCTAACAACAACACTCTAAATCCTCTACTTCCAAATCCTCAACAACAACAACAACAACCGAGGAAGCCTTCAGCTCTTGAAGAAACAATGGTGAATTTCATGAAGATGACTCAAAGTAACTTTGAAGAGATGAAGAAGAGCCAAGAAGCGGAGAGGAAAAACAATGAAGCTTCGAGGAAGTTGCTTGAGACTCAAATCGGGCAAATGGCTAAACAATTGGCTGAACAAAGCAAGGGAGGATTCTCAGGTAATACTAAGGATAACCCGAAAAATGAAACTTGCAATGTTATTGAACTTAGGAGCAAAAAGGTGCTCGCACCTTTAGTTCCAAAAGTTAAGAAAACAGTTGATGATGTTGTGACGGAGGAGGTAGAAATAGATGGTGAAGTTGAAAAAGAAATAGAGGGAGTAGTTGAAAAAGAAAGTGATCAAGGAGAAGTTGAAAAAGAAAAGAAGGAAAAATCAGAGGGAGAAAAAAGTGAGAGATTAGTAGATGAAGACTCGATCTTGAGGAAGTCTAGGAGCCAAATTTTGAAAGATGGTGATACACCACAAGTTGTACCGTCTTATGTAAAGCTTCCATACCCTCATCTAGCTAAGAAGAAAAAGAAAGAGGAAGGCCAATTTAAAAAGTTCATGGAACTTTTCTCACAACTCCAGGTGAATATCCCTTTTAGTGAAGCCCTTGATCAAATGCCCGTTTATGCAAAGTTTATGAAGGAGTTATTAACCGGAAGAAGAAAGCCAAAAGATGACGAGAATATAGCTCTTTCAGAAAACTGTAGTGCTATCATCCAAAACAAACTTCCACCGAAGATGAAAGATCCAGGTGCTTTTACCATTCCTTGTTCTATTGGATCGGTGAAGGTGGGTAGAGCTTTATGTGACTTAGGGGCAAGTATCAACTTGATGCCTCTATCTATGATGAAGAAGCTTGGATGTGGTCAACCAAAACCAACAAGAATGACCCTCACTTTAGCTGATCGGTCCATCTCTTATCCTTTTGGAGTTTTGGAAGATGTGCTCGTAAAGGTAAATGAGTTAGTATTTCCTGCTGACTTTGTTATCATGGATATGGCTGAAGATGATGAGACACCGCTCATCCTAGGAAGACCTTTCCTTGCAACTGGTCGTGCTTTAATTGATGTCGAATTGGGCCAACTTATGTTAAGGTTCCATAATGAACAAGTGGTGTTTAACATTTTTGAAGCCATGAAACATAGAGCTGAAAATCCCAAGTGCTACCGGATTGACGTTGTTGATGAAATCGTTGAAGACAATTCTCGTGAACCTCAACCAACACAACCTATGGAGAAAGCAATTGTAAATTCTATAGAGAATTGTGACAATGATGAAGATCTTGAGGTGAAGGAATGTGTCAAGCAATTGGAGGCAAGCAAACAAGAGGTGGCATCGGAAAAAATAGAAAAGTTACTTCTTGACAAGAATGAGGGAGCGCTTACTTTGGGTGTGGAAGAGGAAAAAGATCCGGAATTAAAAGAACTTCCTTCCCACTTAAAGTATGTCTTCTTAAGCACAGATGCTTCTAAACCGGCAATCATCAGCAGCACCTTAACACCTTTGGAGGAAGAAAAATTGATGAGGGTGTTAAGGGAGAACGAAGGAGCGTTGGGATGGAAAATTTCTGATTTAAAGGGTATTAGTCCAGCTTATTGCATGCATAAAATTCATATGGAGGCTGAATACAAACCAGTTGTTCAACCTCAACGAAGACTGAACCCAACAATGAAGGAAGTTGTAAAGAAAGAGGTGCTGAAACTTCTGGATGCAGGTATGATTTACCCTATTTCTGATAGCTCGTGGGTAAGTCCTGTCCATGTGGTGCCTAAGAAAGGTGGAATGACGGTGGTGGCTAATGAGAAAAATGAATTGATTCCCACCCGTACCGTCACTGGTTGGAGGATGTGCATCGATTATCGGAGGTTAAATACCGCAACAAGGAAGGATCACTTCCCGTTACCATTTATGGATCAAATGATAGAGAGGTTGGCTGGGCAAGCCTTCTATTGCTTTCTGGATGGGTATTCGGGGTATAATCAAATTGCGGTGGCTCCGGAAGATCAAGAGAAGACTGCCTTCACTTGCCCGTTTGGTATCTTTGCGTATAGGAGAATGCCCTTTGGGCTGTGTAATGCGCCGGCGACCTTTCAAAGGTGTATGCTCTCCATCTTCTCTGACATGATAGAGAAGAACATCGAGGTATTTATGGACGATTTTTCTGTTTTCGGTAAGTCTTTTGATCAATGTTTAGTCCACCTAGATGCCGTCCTTAAAAGATGCACCGAAACTAACCTCATTTTAAATTGGGAAAAATGCCATTTTATGGTAAACGAGGGGATAGTTTTGGGGCATAAGATAAGTGCTAAAGGCATAGAGGTGGACCAAGCGAAAATAGAGGTTATAGAGAAACTTCCCCCTCCTATAAATGTTAAAGGGGTGAGGAGTTTCCTGGGGCATGCTGGATTTTATCGGCGTTTCATACAAGATTTTTCAAAAATTTCAAAGCCCCTTTGTAACCTCTTAGTCAAAGAAAATGATTTCAATTTTGATGATGAGTGCTTGAATGCTTTTTCTTTGATTAAAACCAAGCTGGTTACTGCACCAATAATCATTGCACCCGATTGGGATCTACCGTTCGAATTAATGTGTGATGCAAGTGATTACGCTGTTGGTGCAGTTTTAGGCCAACGCAAGAACAAATTTTTCCATGCAATTTATTACGCAAGCAAAGTTTTGAATGAAAATCAAGTAAATTATGCTACCACTGAGAAAGAATTGCTTGCGGTAATTTTTGCCTTGGAAAAATTTCGTTCTTATCTAATCGGCTCCAAAGTCATTGTGTTTACAGATCATGCAGCCCTGAAGTACCTACTGACGAAAGGAGATTCCAAGCCTCGGCTGTTGAGGTGGATCCTTTTGTTACAAGAGTTTGATCTTGAAATTCGTGATAAAAAGGGAGTTGAGAATGTGGTGGCTGATCACCTCTCCCGGTTGGAAAATAAGGAGGTGACGAAGAAGGAAAAGGCCATCATGGCCGAGTTCCCGGATGAGCAGCTGTTCGCTGTTGAAGGGAGGCCGTGGTTCGCCGACATGGCAAACTACAAGGCTGGTAACATAGTGCCAGATGACTTGAACTCGGCCCAAAAGAAGAAATTCTTCAAGGATTCAAACCACTATCTGTGGGATGATCCTTATCTGTTTAAGGTAAGCACTGACGGGTTGATTAGACGTTGTATTGCAGGTGACGAAGCAAATAGTATCATGTGGCACTGCCATAGCTCAGCTTATGGGGGCCACCATAGTGGAGAAAGAACCGCTGCAAAAATCTTGCAAAGTGGCTTCTGGTGGCCCACCTTGTTCAAGGACTGCCAAGACTTTGTGCGGCGGTGTGACAAATGCCAAAGGACAGGTAACATTTCTAAGAGGAATGAGATGCCCCTAACAGGAATACTTGAAATAGAACCATTTGATTGTTGGGGCATTGATTTTATGGGGCCTTTCCCTCCCTCTTACTCTTATCTTCATATTCTAGTTTGTGTCGATTATGTTACTAAGTGGGTTGAAGCGATACCATGTGTTGCTAATGATGCCCGAACTGTTGTCAATTTTCTCCAAAAGAATATTTTCACTAGGTTTGGAACACCTAGAGTCTTGATCAGTGATGGGGGGAAGCACTTTTGCAACAGCCTTCTTGAAAATGTGCTAAAAAAGTATAACATCAGGCACAAAGTTGCAACTCCCTATCACCCACAAACTAGTGGTCAAGTAGAGGTTTCAAACCGTCAGTTGAAACAGATTCTAGAGAAGACAGTTGCGTCTAATAGGAAGGATTGGTCCAAAAAGTTAGATGACGCACTGTGGGCATATAGGACAGCCTTTAAGACTCACATTGGGTTTTCACCCTATCAATTAGTCTATGGTAAGGCTTGTCATCTTCCAGTCGAGTTAGAGCATAAAGCTTACTGGGCCATCAAGGCCTTAAATTTTGATCAAGTAGCTGCTGGTAAGAAAAGACTTTTGAAACTTAATGAACTTGAGGAAATGAGGCTTAGAGCGTATGAAAATGCGCTCATCTATAAAGCCAGAACTAAGAGGTATCATGACAAAAACTTAGTATCTAGGGAAATTAACTCTGGACAACTAGTTCTGCTATATAATTCCAGGTTGAAGCTGTTTCCTGGAAAGCTCAAGTCGAAGTGGTCTGGACCTTTCTTGGTCAAGAGCGTGTCACCATACGGAGCTGTTGAACTAATCACGCCGGAGGGTGACAGGAGTTTCAAAGTGAATGGACAAAGAGTTAAGCCATATCTGGGTGGCGACCTACCAAAAGAAAGGGTAGGGTTGATGCTGAAGGACCTTTAAAGGTCCGTTGTAGTCAAGCTAGTGACGGTAAAGAAGCGCTTTGTGGGAGGCAACCCACCTTTAGTTTTTTTTCGCAGGTAATAGTTCTTTTATATTTTTTTTCTTTCTTTCGCATTTTATTGCTTTAAAAAAAAATCAAAAATACAAAAATATTTTCGCTGAAACGATCAGAGGAAGAAAAATTTCAAGTCCAATACTGGGCAAAAACGCGACACGTTTTGGGCAAAACGTGCCACGTTTTTGCCACCTCTGAAGCATCTCAAAAACAAGCATTCTGTTCAGCAAAAACGTGTCACGCTGGCCAAAACGTGACACGTTTTCTGGGAACCAAATTTTTTTTCAAAAGAGTGGAGCGTGTCACGTTTCGCCCAAACGTGACACGTTTATTGGGTGGTTTCAAAAATTTTACCGTTACAAAACGAAAAACGTGACGCGTTTTTGGCCAAACGTGACACGTTTTTTCTCCCCTATATATACCCTTCACACGAAAATCATCCCATTCACTTCCAAAAATAGCCAAACTCTGTCAAAATTTTCCCAGAACCCTAACCTACGAACTTCTCAACTTTCTACACCAAAAACCTTCAACTTTCCATCTCCAAATCACCAAGACAACCACAAAAACTACCATCAACATCATCAACCTCTCAAAATTCACCATCCTCACCTAACCTCAAAACCCTAATCTCAAACTTTCACCTTTCCCTTGACCTAACCCTAAACCTTCACCATGGTTGATGCTAGAAAGAAAGGAAAAGCCCCACAAGCCAAAAAATCCAAAACCACCGCCAAACGAAAACAACCGGTTAAACCCACAGCCCCACCAGCCGTACCACCCACTCTAGCTTACCGTTTCCATGACATCCCGGCCCGTGACCGCTTCAAAGAAATCAGAAGTTATCGGGTGATACCAGAGAGGGGGTTCCTACTCCCTAAATTGTTAGGCAACCCTGAGTTTGAACAAATTATCACGGCTCGAGGGTGGGACGGGCTGAATAATATGGTGTTCCAAGAGGCCAACAAGACCATGGCGCTTGAGTTTTATGCCAATGCTCGGTTCTCCGGGCGGCGGTATGAATCTTATGTGAGGGGGAAGACCATTGATTTCTCCCCTGAGGCTATCAATACCATGCTGAAGATCGTTCCCCCGGAACAATGTGATGTCAAGAGGAGGAGGGAGACATGTGCTAACTGGGACGAGGAGACGTGGGAAGAGGTGAAAGCCTTACTGTGTGTGGAGGGCGCTCAATGGCAGAAGAGCAGGAAGATGTTGCTAAAAGCTGATTTCAAGCCGGTTGCTAAGGCTTGGGCATCATTTGTGGTGCAGACATTAGAAGGTACTTCCTGTTCATCTGAGATTCCCTTATCTCGGGTGCATACTGTTGCTGCCATCATGGAGGGTAGCCCTATAAATGTTGGTGAGTTGATTGCCAACAACATTGCTGAGTTTGTCCAAGGGAACAAGAAAGCCATCCCTCACATGAGCCTCATCAACTGGCTTTGTGAGGAAGCCGACTGCGAGTGCTACATAAATGACCTCGAGGCAAAAATGATGAAGCCAATCACGGATAACTACATGGAGGTTTTTCTGAAGGATTATTTGGAGCGCATGCAGCAGTTGGGAGCTGAGGAGGAAGCAGGCCCTCAGCCTCAGCCACAACCACAACAGCCCCCGCCTCAGCCAGAGTTGGTGTCGGGAGAAGGAAGCAGCCAACAAGGTGCCCATGCACCTCTCCATCCCATGATGCTGGACTACATGTTCGGCCACTGCAACTGGATGAATGAGGTGTCAGACCAAGAGTATTGGAACCGTCCTAGGTTCGGGCCAGAGCTTACTGAGGCAGTATGCCTCAACAGGAGAGCGATTACTGGGTCTTTTGACCGTTTTGATGGGTCCGAGGAGGCGATGGACCAGTACTTTGATGTCACCAGAGGTCGTGCCCAAGCAAGAGAGCAGGAGATTAGGGCAGACTTTGCTGCTGGTGGTGCGAGGTCGAGGTCCCATTTTGGCGAAGACACCTATGAGGAGCAGAACCCGAGCACATGGATTGACCCGAACTTGATGCAGGATTGATGGGCTACTGATGGCTCATCTATTATTATTATTTTTTCTGTTTGTTTCAGCAGTTTTCCTTTCATTTAGATGTACCTTTTAATTTTATTTTCGAACAATTTGAAGTCTAATCAGTTGTATCCCCCTGTGATGTAATTGAGCCTGAACTTGTTTATTACTGATGAATTTATGTGTTTTATTGACCTTTTACAGTTTAGTAACAAATGTGTGCTCAAGTGATTTTTCCAAAAGTTCATAAGGAGGAGTGACTTGAGTAAAAGGCGAAGTGTACGGCAGTGCTAGGTAGTCACAACTCCCAGATATCATAACTGTAAGGTTCATGGCCAAATTTTATTTTTCAATTTACTTATATAGAGTGTTCCATGCATCTACATTTCTAGAACTTGTATTGTTTCTTTTCTGTCGATTGGTTTATGTCAAATACACACTGAGGCAAAAGTGCGTGGTCCTGTGAGCCTTTTGAAGCCTACCCTGATTATATTGCATTCATCCTTTTCTTAAACAAGTTGAGCCGGTAGGATAGAACTTTTTGTTCGGTGACAAACTACATTACAAACTTAGAGACTTGTAGGATTTATCCCATAATGTTTTTCTGAGTTAGGCATGATAGAATGTTGCTAAGGATTAAGTTTGGGGTTGCTTTTGGAATTTGCAACCAATTAAGTTTGGGGTGGGGTAACTAGAGAACAAAGAACTTGAAAAAAAAAAGAAAAAAAAAAAAATATACATACACTCTAAAAAAAGGTGTATCAAAAAAAAAAGAGAATTAAAAAGGGACAAAGACATTTAAAATCCGAGTAACTTCAAACTCGAGTGTCCCTATGTTGAATAATGTTCTCTAGCCCCATTTTCTGACTAAGAATTGTGTTACATAGGTGAAAGATGATTGAATTATGTTCTAACTGACGTAGGAGGGCCTAACTCGCATTTTGTGTAGCCTACTTATCCAAATATCATCCCACCTTCACCTAAGCCCCGTTATAACCCTTAAAGACCTCAAAGTGTGTATTGATATTGACTTTAATTGACGTTTAGAAACTTTTCAAGCGTATGGTAATATGTAGCTTTGCATGCGATTGAGTGTGAACCCTATTCATTTTGTGCGTGGAGTTGTGAATTGGTGGATGCATTCAAGTCAAACTGGCTCACCTTTAGCTAGTAAGGAGATGAACTTTTTGGATTACCATCACTTGAGCAGGTACTTGTTATTTTACTGTCAACTGTCAATTTTGCATGTAAATTCCTTGGGGACAAGGAATGGTTTAAGTTTGGGGTTGTGATGACATGCTGTCATTACGTAATTTCTATGTATATTTTATCATTTTATGGAGTCACAAAGCAACTTAAGCAGCAAGAAACGCATGAAAAGCAAGAAAAAGCAAGAAAACTGAAGAATGGTGCAAGTCACAAAAACGTGTCACGCTTGCTAAAAAACGTGACACGTTTTCACAAGTCAGAGAGCATGTTTTGAGAAGAAAGAAGAACGTGTCACGTTGGCAAAAACGTGACACGTTTTGTGAAACCCTAATTTGGTTACTTGCTACTGAAGGAGAAAACGTGACACGTTTTACTTAAAACGTGACACGTTTTGGGCGAATTTCTGGGCCTATTTAAGCTGAAGTCTTTTCCGAAAACAAGGGTTACGAATCTTGGGGAGCAAAGTGCGATTTTGACATCAAGGCGACTGCAAGGAGGACGATTTCTTCATCCTTTTACCGGTTACATGTATGTTTTAATGATTCAATTGATTATGCTATTTGTAAACATCATTATGAGTAGCTAAATCTCTTAGAGATTGGATCCGAGATGATTCTGTGTAAACCCTAATTGATATTATGTTGCTGTGATGAAACTCCATTCCATATTAATGATCATTTAAGTCTTTATTCAATTCAATTGTTCTTAATGCTTTTTATATCCTGATCAAATATAAATATGTTTTCGTGAGAATGAATGACTACTGACCCTAGCTTTCAACTTAGACTTAATTGAATTGTTCTAATAAACATGGTTAATCTAGGAATGGATAATCGTTTATTAGTGATATTAGGTTAACGTGTTTAAACCTTCAAGAATTATTAGACCACCTAAGGAATTAGGGGCTGTAGTTTAAGAAGAGGGTCCTAACTCAAGGGATTGATTAGGGCTATTTTGTTAACTATCGTGGGACTTAAAGAACCATTAATAGGAATAGAGTACAGTAACCAATTAGGGGAAACATAGAGGATTCGACGATCCGATCTCATCTCTCCATATTTTCTAAACAAACTTTATCTTTCTGTTATTTTTATTATTGAAACAAACAAATCTTCCGCCTAGTGGCAAAACAAATATAACCTTTATACATCTTATTGCATAACGAAATTAACTTATTGCGATTAAAAACAATCCTCGTGGGATCGATATTTTTACTACTTCGATAGTAGTTGGTGCACTTGCCAAACATCTATCAGGAACTCTCTCCTAAACACAGCCCAAGTAACAGCAGCACCTCCATTCTCTAGCACCGGTTGAACACTCACCCACCAATCATCAGCTACGTCAACTAACATGTGCCTGCCAAAATGCACCATCTGTATATCCGTACATTGCATAACTCTAAAAATCCACTCGACCTTCTTAAGCCACGTCTGAGCTCCATCAGGGTCATACCTTCCCTTAAAAGTAGGTGGATAGTTTCTCAAGAAAGTTTTCAGCATCCTCACTCCATCATTACCACCAGCATTATTTTGTTGCCCCACAGCTTGAGCCATCGCTTGCAACGTAGCAGCATCATTCCTTTCAGCCATCTTAGTTCTCTACACAACAATCAACAATCAGAACAACATAATAATGGTATTCCAACTGTTAGACGACACTACACGACTCAATCTACTTGGCCGGACGGACCGACCTGCTCTGATACCAATTGTAACACCCCGTTTTCCCAAACATAAATAAATATAAAGAATATCAGAGTTTTCATTCATAAACGGAGCATCACATTCATCTTACAAATCTTCCACAAATATAAATAGAATAGAAGTACTATTTATTAAAATAATCTGTCTTTATAAAAATTCAATAATCATGCAGCGGAAATAGTTTCAACATCATAAAATGGTCTTTGGCTCTAAAGGCTATAACATCCACATCATACTTATTTATTATGAAAATAGTTCAAAACGTTCAAAAGGAAATACGTAATAAGAAAAACATGCAATAGACAATCCCCATCCCGTTACGTATCAGAGCACCCTAGACGACACGGCGGAGATTACTCAAAACTGCACTATTCTTTGTTACCTACAAGTTACTCATACGAAGAGCAACATTTTCAAGCAGAAGGGGTGAGATTTCACATTCATTAATAGCAAGCAACAATTCATAAAAGATAATCAACAACCATATATCCAGCATAGAATAAACATCACATAACATCATTTAATAAAGGTAAAATAGCAACGGCAACGTCATCAACATCAACAACAACATCATAATCAACAACAGCAACAACTTCTCAAATGATCATCAATTATATTATGCAATGACGACTCTACAATGCAACGACAACAACAACTCATCTTAACATCACATCGACTCGACAATGCAATATGCATGTGGTACCATCAGTGCATAAGCCCCAATCGCTAAAGGTCAAATAGGACCTATCAGGCATTGAGCCCCCATCGCTAAAGGTCATAAAAGGACCTGTCAGGCATTAAGCCCCCATCGTTGACTATGTTATGCAACAACACGACTTAATGCAACAATCTTCAAATATCACATCTTTATATAACACATCTTAAATCACACATCCTTAAATAACACATATTTATAAAACACATCGTTATCTTTAAGTCACACACTAGTTTAATAATAAAAGATGCTTACTATAAATATAATGAAAGTATAGCAAACTGGAAAAAGATCTCAGCCTATTACTTTAAATGAGTGACGTGGTGTGATTATCCAAGGACGATCACAACACACATGCATATTGTCACAGTACTCAAACAGATACACACAACAAATATGACAGCAATAAAGACACAATAAAGTTCGTAATCCAAATATATATACTCAAAATATACTCAATGATTTCAGAGACAAGAATATACTTAAAATCACAGCAGCAACTTAGAGCACGAATTTAAGATGAATTTATTAAAAATCACGAAAACAAAGAAAAGAATACAAACCCTTCAATACCCATATGTTCATACATCCCTTATGGTAATTAGAGACTCCCCCCATACATTCATTCATGGAATTACCTACACTTTCAACACACATCAATTAAAATGACAAGGATAAGAATGGTAATTAGTAATCAATTCCTGTGTATTTTAGCATGGCTGCATCACGTTTTTCTTAAAATAATAATATACCTTCGTACTTTTAATGAAAGAATAGCTACAGGTCACAAATAATTGTCAATATAGTGAATTAGTCACAAATAGATCTAAAGAAATGCAGTAAGGTTAAAATTTGAATCTCCATCATAAGAAAACATCTTTCATGGTCATTTATACTACATGTAAATTATTTAATTATGCTCCTTTAATCATGTCAGATACAAACAATTTTCTTTAAAAGAAATCCAAATTAAAGTTAGTATTTTATCTCTCATGACCATATCCATGAATGACTCTTTATAACATGAACAACCAAATTTCAAAAAAAACAAATTAACATGGTGATTAGTTTCATATCCAAAACCATTCTTTTGTATACGGAAAAATGGAGGAAGCCTCTTTTGAAATTAAACAGAAGGAATTAATCATGACAGATCGAAATACAATATTAAATAACATAAACACTTTATCTAATTATTATATATATAACTCGTATATAAGAATCAAAAGCAGAAAGCGACAACAAACATACTTGTATGATCGTATCATAAATTCATCAATTCCAAAATCATTAAAACAATAACATGATTAGGCTTTTTCAGAATCATATGCTTAAGATTAAAGAAAGTTAGTCCCACCCTTACCTTAGATTGTTTTCTGAAATCAAAAGCAGCGTTCTTCGTTCCTAGGGTTCTCTCTCTGAGTTCTCCTCTTTTCTCCAAATACGTACGTGTTCTGTTTTCTAAACTCTTACTGACTCTTAACCTAATTTATTTACTCTTCTCACCAAAAACTACTCTCTTCCCTATTATCTTATTATTTCCAATAATATCTCTCCCCCACTTAGAATATTAAAACACATAATATCACATAATATAATATTTCATCAAAAATATATATATTATAAAACAAATTATATTATACTAAAAATGCAATAACTAATAAAATATTAAATATTAAAAGTAGGGCGTTACAATTCTCCCCCACTTAGAATATTTTTGTCCTAAAAAATGTACCTCTAATCAGACGATCCTCACTCATGTCTGCGTACCAGCCAAAGCAAACACTTTACCCTTAGTCTCGGTTTTCTTTGGTTCTGTACACTGAGCAACAGTATGTCCTTCTCCTCCACAATTGAAACAAACAATGTCGCCATGCATGCACTCTGCAATTGTATGCCCCTTTACGCCACAACGGAAACACCGATTTACCTATGCAGTACCACAAGCGTTACTCTTGTGACCTTTCTCTCCACATCGGAAACAAACAATCTCAGCAGGAACCTCATTCTTCTTAGGCCTTCATTCATCATTCACTCTCTACTTGCCCTTATCAACTGGAGCACTATAAGGCTTTCCACGATCCTGTTGCTTACCTTTCCTCTCCTTTAGAACCTTATAATGAGCCTTCGTATCCTCCTCATAAATCCTGCAGCTACTCACCAACTCAGAGAACTGACGGATCTTCTGGTACCCAATAGCCCTCTTGATCTCGGCACGCAGACCATTCTCAAACTTGATACACTTCCAATACTCAGCAGTCTCAGGAGTGTAGTGTGGATAAAACTTAGCCAATTCCACAAACTTTGCAGCATACTCTGTCACAGACATATCACCCTGCTTTAGCTCTAGGAACTCAATCTCTTTCTTCCCGCGAACATCTTTCGGAAAGTATCGGTTCAGGAACTCTCTCCTAAACACAGCCCAAGTAACAGCAGCACCTCCATTCTCTAGGAACGGTTGAACACTCACCCACCAATCATCAGCTTTGTAACACTCTAATTTCTATTTTTATTATTTTAGTTGCTTTTGAATACTTTATTTGAATTTTTAAATGATTATGTGAATATGTGGTGTTGTTATTTGATTGATATTTTATTATATGATAATTAGTGATGATTTTTATTATTTAAGTAAAATAGGTGAAAATAATATTTATTTAGAATTATGGGGGTTAATTAGAATTAATGAGTTTTAAGGAGGGAGTTAAGAAAATAAGAGAGGTTATGTTTTACTGAGTAAAAGGAAGTAGAAAGTCAGTAAGGGAGAAAACATTTTTACGTATCAGAAAACATAAGCTTTTGGGAGAAAAAGGGAGAAACCAAGAACAAGGGGGATTAGCCAAGAGGAGAGCTTGATTTCTGTAGGATTTGTGATTCATCTTAATTAAGGTAAGGGTGAGGCTAACTTTCAACTATTAATATATGTATAATTTCTAAAATTGGATCAAAAGTTGTGTTCTTGAGTTAGGGTTAGGAAAGCATGATGAATTGTTAAGTTGTTGATGAATCTGTTGTTGAATTGCATGATTCTATGTTGTTTTGAGTAATACGTTGTATATAGAACCTATAAACGTTGTGGCAAATCAATTTGGGTGATTGGGGGATCAAAATTGGGTTTTTGGATGAAAAAGGTTTATGAAAATCGCAAGTTTCTTTAAACTGCCCAGAGGAGAAATCATGTCACGATTTTGGCAATCATGTCACGATTTTGGCATCACGTCGCAATTTGGCTAGGCAGAATGACATTTTTAAAACATCAAGAAATCGTGTCACGATTGACCAAAATCACGTCGCGATCCTGGGCGAATTCTATAGTAACTTACATTGTTTTATTGAACCAGTTAAGCTTATATATGAAGAAGAATGTTATAATTGGATGTAAATTCATATGAATTGATGTAAATGCATACATGAATAATATAATTGTATGTGCTTGTTGTTGGTCCGTCGTTGATGTCCGTTGAGTTGTGTTATCCAAGTTGGGGAGTGTGTCGTAAGTAAATTAGGCGTAGTTGTTGTTGTTGAGTTGTCGTGGTGTAAGTCATACATAATGTATGCATGGTTGGTTGGTGGTTGTTGTCACTGTTGTCGTGTTGTATGTTGATATACACAATTGGAGTCTGTTGCATAGTCTAAAAGCGGTGAGGACTTCGGTCCTGGAATGCATTGTTATTCAAAGCAGTGAGAGCTTATGCTCTGGAATGCCTTGTTGTTCAAAGCGGGAGGACTCATGTCCTGGAACACTTTGTTGTTCAAAGCGGTGAGGGCTCTGCCCTGTATTTTGGTACCACATGCATATTGCATTAGTTGTTGTTGTCGTTGCATCGTTGTAGTCGTTGAGTTGGTCGAGTTGATGTTGTCATTGGTTGAGTAGTTGTTGATGTTGATGAGTCGTTGAAGTTGAGGTGGTTGTTGAGTTGTTGTCGATGATGTGGTTGATTCTTAATATAAATTAAAGGTTGCAAATCTAATGTGAAATGAAGTAGTTGTTGATGATAATGTTGATGCTTTTGGTGTTGTTGTTGTAAATCAATTATAATTGATGTAGTTGTTGTTGATGAATGTTAATGCCATGTATATATGGATTTAATAATGTTTGTTGCTATGATTGTTGATGTTTTAATTCAAGTTGATGAATTATATATATATATATATATATATATATATATATATATATATATATATATATATTATTTTTGATTGTGAATCTCACCCCTTCTGTTGGAATTGTCGCTTTGTGGGCAAGTGCAGATCTCCAAGGCTAGTAGGATGTTGGCTCAAGTGTCTTAGGGCTCTGATATGTAACGAGATGGGGAAAACGTTGTTTTGTGTCTTTCATTCCTTATGTATCATATGTTGAACCATTATGTTGGATATTTAATTTGCTGGATGGCATTTATTTTGTTGGGGCCTTTGTGTCAAGAATCGTTGGAAAATAATTATATGTTTGAAGAATATTTCCGCTGCAGATTTTATAATGATGTTGGAATTAAATAGTTTTTATTCTATTTAAATAATTTTGAAAAGCAGTGTGACATGCTCGTTTGTTGATAACTCTGATTATATATTTATTATACGTTGTTTTGGGAAACGGAGTGCTACAATTGGTATCAGAGCAGGTTGGTCCGTCCGGCCAAGTAGTAAAGTCGTGTTGAGCCACCTAGGATAGAGTGTCAACTCTAATGTTGCTTTTGTTGTTGTTGTTTCTGAGCTGTTGTTTCTGATATAGAACTTTGAAATGGCTGGTCGTAATGATGCTGATATCGCTGCTGCACTTGAGGCTGTTGCTCAAGCTGTAAGACAGCAACCTAACGGTGCTGCTGGTAACGATGGTGTGAGGATGTTGGAGACCTTTCTGAGGAACCATCCACCAACCTTCAAGGGAAGGTATGACCCTGACGGAGATCATAATTGACTCAAAGAAATTGAAAGAATTTTCAGAGTTATGCAATGCAGTGAGGTTTAAAAGGTGCGGTTTGGTACGCACATGTTAGCTGAAGAAGCTGATGATTGGTGGGTAAGTCTGCTGCCTGTACTTGAACAAGATGGTGCTGTGGTGACCTGGGCTGTGTTCAGGAGGGAATTCTTGAATAGGTACTTCTCGGAAGATGTTCGTGGGAAGAAGGAGATTGAGTTCCTAGAACTGAAGCAAGGTTATATGTCAGTAACTGAATATGATGCTAAGTTTGTTGAATTGGCATAGTTTTATCCGCACTATACTGCTGAGACGACTGAGTTCTCCAAGTGCATCAAGTTTGAGAATGGTCTGCGTGCTGAGATTAAGCGGGCCATTGGTTATTATACGTTGTTTTGGGAAACGGGGTGCTACAAGCTTCGTCAGCTAACATGTGCGTGCCAAAACGCACCATCTGTATATCTGTACATTGCATAACTCTGAAAATCGTCTCAACTTCCTTAAGCCACGTCTGAGCTCCATCAGGGTCATACCTTCCCTTAAAAGTAGGTGGATAGTTTCTCAAGAAAGTTTTCAGCATCCTTACTCCATCATTACCACCAACATTATTTTGTTGCCCCACAACTTGAGCCATCGCTTGCAACGTAGCAGCAATAGCAGCATCATTCCATTCAGCCATCTTAGTTCTCTACACAACAATCAACAATCAGAACAACATAATAATGATATTCCAACTGTTAGACGACACTACACGACTCAATCTACTTGACCGGATGGACTGACCTGCTCTGATACCAATTGTAACACCCCGTTTTCCCAAACATAATTAAATATAAAGAATATCATAATTTTCATTCATAAACGGAAATAAAAGATACTTACTATAAATATAATGAAACTATAGCAAACTGGAAAAAGATCTCAGCCTATTACTTTAAATGAGTGACGTAGTGTGATTATCCAAGGACGATCACAACACACATGCATATTGTCACAGTACTCAAACAGATACACACAACAAATATGACAGCAATAGAGACACAATAAAGTTCATAATCCAAATATATATACTCAAAATATACTCAATGATTTCAGAGACAAGAATATACTTAAAATCACAGCAGCAACTTAGAGCACGAATTTAAGATCAATTTATTAAAAATCACGAAAACAAAGAAAAGAGTACAAACCCTTCACTACTCATATGTTCATACATCCCTTATGGTAATTAGACACTCCCCCCATACATTCATTCATGGTATTACCTACACTTTCAACACACATCAATTAAAATGACAAGGATAAGAATGCTAATTAGTAATCAATTCCTGTGTATTTTAGCATGGCTGCATCACGTTTTTCTTAAAATAATAATATACCTTCGTACTTTTAATGAAGGAGGAGCTACAGGTCACAAATAATTGTCAATATAGTGAATTAGTCACAAATAGATCTAAAGAAATGCAGTAAGGTTAAAATTTGAATCTCCATCATAAGAAAACATCTTTCATGGTCATTTATACTATATGTAAATTATTAGTTATTATCCTTTAATCATGTCAGATACAAATAATTTTCTTTATAAGAAATCCAAATTAAAGTTAGTATTTTATCTCTCATGACCATGTCCATGAATGACTCTTTATAACATGAACAACCATATTTCAAAAAAAACAAATTAACATGGTGATTAGTTTCATATCCAAAACCATTCTTTTGTATACGAAAAAATGGATGGAGCCTCTTTTGAAATTAAACAGAAGGAATTAATCATGACAGATCGAAATACAATATTAAATAACATAAACACTTTATCTAATTATTATATATATAACTCGTATATAAGAATCAAAAGCAGAAAGCGACAACAAACATACTTGTATGATCGTATCATAAATTCATCAATTCCCAAATCATTAAAACAATAACATGATTAGGCTTTTTCTGAATCATATGCTTAAGATTAAAGAAAGTTAGTCCCACACTTACCTTAGATTGTTTTCTGAAATCAAAAGCAGCGTTCTTCGTTCCTAGGGTTCTCTCTCTGAGTTCTCCTCTTTTCGCCAAAAACGTACGTGTTCTGTTTTCTAAACTCTTACTTACTCTTAACCTAATTTATTTACTCTTCTCACCAAAAACTACTTTCTTCCCTATTATCTTATTATTTCCAATAATATCTCTCCCCCACTTAGAATATTAAAACACATGATATCACATAATATAATATTTAATCAAAAATATATATATGTATTATAAAACAAATTATATTATACTAAAAATGCAATAACTAATAAAATATTAAATATTAAAAGTAGGGCGTTACCCACTTAGAATATTTTTGTCCTCGAAAATGTACCTCTAATCAGACGATCCTCACTCATGTCTGTGTACCGGCCAAAGCAAACACTTTACCGTTAGTCTGGGTCTTCTTTGGTTTTGTACACTGAGGAACAGTATGTCCTTCTCCTCCATAATTGAAACAAACAATGTCGCCATGTTTGCACTCTGCAACTGTATGCCCCTTTACGCCAACACGGAAACACCGATTTACCTATGCAGTACCACAAGCGTTACTCTTGTGACCTTTCTCTCCACATCGGAAACAAACAATCTCAGCAGGAACCTCATTCTTCTTAGGCCTTCTCTCATCATTCACTCTCTACTTACCCTTATCAACCGGAGCACTATAAGGCTTTCCATGATCCTGTTGCTTACCTTTCCTCTCCTTTAGAACCTTATAATGAGCCTGTGTATCCTCCTCATAAATCCTGCAGCTACTCACCAACTCAGAGAACTGACGGATCTTCTGGTACCCAATAGCCCTCTTGATCTCGGCACGCAGACCATTCTCAAACTTGAAACACTTCGAAAACTCAGAAGTCTCAGGAGTGTAGTGTGGATAAAACTTAGCCGATTCCACAAACTTTGCAGCATACTCTGTCACAGACATATCACCCTGCTTCAGCTCTAGAAACTCAATCTCTTTCTTCCCGCGAACATCTTCCGAAAAGTATCGGTTCAGGAACTCTCTCCTAAACACAACCCATGTAACAACAGCACCTCCATTCTCTAGCACCGGTTGAACACTCACCCACCAATCATCAGCTTCGTCAGCTAACATGTGCGTGCCAAAACGCACCATCTGTATATCCGTACATTGCATAACTCTGAAAATCCTCTCGACCTTCTTAAGCCACGTCTGAGCTCCATCAAGGTCATACCTTCCCTTAAAAGTAGGTGGATAGTTTCTCAAGAAAGTTTTCAGCATCCTTACTCCATCATTACCACCAGCATTATTTTGTTGCCCCACAGCTTGAGCCATCGCTTGCAACGTAGCAGCAATAGCAGCATCATTCCTTTCAGCCATCTTAGTTCTCTACACAACAATCAACAATCAGAACAACATAATAATGGTATTCCAACTGTTAGACGACTCTACACGACTCAATCTACTTGGCCGGATGGACCGACCTGCTCTGATACCAATTGTAACACCCCGTTTTCCCAAACATAAATAAATATAAAGAATATCAGAGTTTTCATTCATAAACGGAGCATCACATTCATCTTACAAATTTTCCACAAATATAAATAGAATAGAAGTACTATTTATTTAAATAATCTGTCTTTATAAAAATCCAATAATCATGCAGCGGAAATAGTTTCAACATCATAAAATGGTCTTTGGCTCTAAAGGCTATAACATCCACATCATACTTATTTATTATGAAAATAGTTTAAAACGTTCAAAAGGAAATACGTAACAAGAAAAACATGCAATAGACAATCCTCATTCCATTACTTATCAGAGCATCCTAGACGACACGACAGAGATTACTCACAACTGCACTATTCTTCGTTACCTACAAGTTACTCATACGAAGAGCAACATTTTCAAGCAGAAGGGGTGAGATTTCACATTCATTAATAGCAAGCAACAATTCATAAAAGATAATCAACAATCATATATCCAGCATAGAATAAACATCACATAACATCATTTAATAAAGGTAAAACAGCAACGACAACATCATCAACATCAACAACAACATCATAATCAACAACAACAACAACAACTTCTCAAATGATCATCAATTATATTATGCAATGACGACTCTACAATGCAACGACAACAACAACTCATCTTAACATCACATCGACTCGACAATGAAATATGCATGTGGTACCATCAGGACATAAGCCCCCTTTGCTAAAAGTCAAATAGGACATGTCAGGCATTGAGCCCCCATCACTAAAGGTCATAAAAGGACCTGTCAGGCATTAAGCCCCCATCGCTGACTATGCTATGCAACAACACGACTTAATGCAACAATCTTCAAATATCACATCTTTATATAACACATCTTAAAATCACACATCCTTAAATAACACATATTTATATAACACATCGTTATCTTTAAGTCACACACTAGTTTAATAATAAAAGATACTTACTATAAATATAATGAAACTATAGCAAACTGGAAAAAGATCTCAACCTATTACTTTAAATGAGTGACGTAGTGTGATTATCCAAAGACGATCACAACACACATGCATATTGTCACAGTACTCAAACAGATATACACAACAAATATGACAGCAATAGAGACACAATAAAGTTCATAATCCAAATATTTATACTCAAAATATACTCAATGATTTCAGAGACAAGAATATACTTAAAATCACAGCAGCAACTTAGAGCACGAATTTAAGATGAATTTATTAAAAATCACGAAAACAAAGAAAAGAATACAAACCTTTCACTACCCATATGTTCATACATCCCTTATGGTAATTAGAGACTCCCCCCATACATTAATTCATGGAATTACCTACACTTTCAACACACATCAATTAAAATGACAAGGATAAGAATGCTAATTAGTAATCAATTCCATTGTATTTTAGCATGGCTGCGTCACGTTTTTCTTAAAATAATAATATACCTTCGTACTTTTAATGAAAGAATAGCTACAGGACACAAATAATTGTCAATATAGTGAATTAGTCACAAATAGATCTAAAGAAATGTAGTAAGGTTAAAATTTGAATCTCCATCATAAGAAAACATCTTTCATGGTCATTTATACTACATGTAAATTATTTAATTATGCTCCTTTAATCATGTCAGATACAAACAATTTTCTTTATAAGAAATCCAAATTAAAGTTAGTATTTTATCTCTCATGACCATGTCCATGAATGACTCTTTATAACATGAAAGCCAAATTTCAAAAAAACAAATTAACATGGTGATTAGTTGTTTTGGGCATTTCACACATATTAAGAAATATCATTAATAGTGTGGAAAAGAGATATTATGAGTTGTTTTACAAAATTATCCTTAATAAATAATATGAGAAAAATAAATAAAAGAATTGAAAGAAGAAAGAGTAATAAATAGTTAATGTTATAATAGGGAAAATAACATTAATGTTGCATCGATATTGTAAATCGACATATTTTAGTAAATGATATTAATTTTACCATTGAAATCAACACAATCAATCATTTGCTTAATAATCGTGCACAAACTTAAAACAACTAATTTAGAGACGGAGAGAGTAATTCATTGGTGAAATAAGCATACTTTAATGATCTAGTTCAATTAACAAAATTTAATAAATAGTTCCACGAATTAAATTGGTACACTTAAAAACCTTCATTTCCTCATACTCCAGGCCTGTTTTACTTCATTAAAAAAGTATTCTTGGATTAAAACAATATCATTGAAGAGGATCATAAAGTATCACTGAAGTCATTCCAAGTCTGCCAAGGTAATGCAGAAAACTTGATTGCAACTGCAACTTTAACAATTGGATCCTTTTGTTATCTTTCTCTAATATATTTGCACATGACAAACATATAGAACCATTAATGTGACCTTTAATTACAAATTGCATATATTGACAATTATACCAAAAATGCTGGAGGTAGCACAAAATTTTGAGTTAATGAATTTAAATTCATCAATACTACTCACAGTTTCATCATTGTTTTGCAAAAACTCATTTAAAAATGATTTCAAGAGCTACAAGTATTTAGGTATTAATATTATTTTAGTCTATCTTTAGTTTTCCTTCAAAAACTTTTTTTTTAATTGAATTTATACTGTTTTATGATCAAAACTAAACGATTCAGTTTTTTTCCTAGCTGAACCTTAGAACTTTGTGTTTATAAAGAATCCAATAGTTGTGTGTGTCTCCTGGTAAACTTGGATCACCATGGATCCTTTAATTGAACTAACGGGTATTGTCTTACCCTTAAATTACACTTTAATGTAATGAGGTGTAATATCTCTAGGCTTGTTCTTTAGTTTTTTTTTCTTCTGTTTTCTTCTTCTTCTATTTAAAAAAAAAATGAATAAAGAAACATGTTTTATATTTGTTAATGTTTATGCTTACATTATGGAAGACTTAGAAAAATGTTGAAGTCACCCTTCATTCACACACACACACACGTATAGATATAGAGGTTGACTAATTTAAATTAAGGAAGTTATTATATTATTAAGTTATAGGTGTAATAAAGAAGGATAAGGAGATCAGTAGGAAAACTTCAAATATTATCTATATATATGTTAGTGTGAGAAATATCAGTCACAACTGATATTAGAGAAAAACAACAAACACACTGTATTGTAGTATATATGGTAACCAAGTCTACATAAGCTTGCACATATATAAATTACTATAGATAAATAGCTCATCTCATGTATGCTATATAGTCCAGCATGCATTCATCACATAAGCTCAAGTATTCCTCATTTGTTGTATAACAATTCATATTGACAAATCAGTTATGCGGCGGGAGCTAGATCGATACCACCATCATCGTCGTCGTCATCATCGTCATCAGCTTCATTCTGGATGTGAAATCCAGTTCCTACCCAGTCATTGCACAAGACAAACAAAGGCAAACCAGGTTTTGTGCAAGTTAAAACCACCATTGTGTAAGTATTCGAATACAAATTACACTAGTTGTGAACTGCTGTGTTGACTTAACTCCCCCAACCCTACTTATTTATACCCATAAAATATTCTGTTACAATATTATAAATTTATTATATTCTTTGAAGTTACAGTTTTGGTCCTTAAGCATCAGGAACTTGCGATTTTTCATTAGAAACAAATGAGAGAGAAAATGGAGATTTTTTTGTTTTCTTTGATTTTTACCTTAAAAGGTTTAAAATAAAAAAGTTGGATTTAAAGTTGAACTCTTACCTTTTCTAGTAAATTATAATAAAATATTACATCTCTTTCTTTTATTATTAGGGTTTTTTTAACATATGCAAATTTTCACATGTTAAAAAGTTTAAATTAATAAATTTCACTTGGAACTTGTGCATTTTATATTAAACATGTAGTTTTTTACTAAAAATAGTAATGGTTCACCTTTAAATTTTTTGGGAGGTATATGTTAGACAAACCAAAAATTATTGAAAAATGGAATTTTTCATTAGTCACCAAAATTGTAAGATAATACTAAAATAATTTATCATCAATATAATTGTAATATCTTTCATTTGTTATTTTAATGTATACGTTTAACATTGATTCCATACATAATCTATAAAACCTGCGCATGCAAGAATTGTTTTTTTTTTTTTTACAATGCAAGAATTGTTTCAAATTATGATTGAAACAATTTTTTACTAGACTATCTTTTAGAGTATTAGGGTCTTTTTCCCCAACAATCCAAGGTAGTAAAAAAAAAATACACACATACTCCCTCCGTCTCAAATTGTATGACGTTTTGGGCATTTCACACATATTAAGAAATGCAATTAATATTGTGTGAAAAAGAGATATTATGAATTGTTTTACAAAACTGTCTTTAATAAATAATATGGGAAAGATAAATAAAAGAATTGGAAGAAGAGATAGTAATAAATAGTTAAGGTTATAATAGAAAAAGTAACATTAATATTGCATTGGTATTATAAAGCGACATATAATTTAGGACAAATTTTTTTCCTTAAGCGACATACAATTTGGGACGGAAGGAGTATATATAATACATTTATGATGTATATACTATTTACTTGCAAATCCAAGCATTACAGCCCATTAATTATAGTTTCATATATTAAGCTATATATTTTTCAATAAATATAGATTGTTAATTCTTAATTTCAGGTATACAAACCTAGTACCCAAGAGTGCTTAGATGAGATGGAACGAGTCTCTTTTAACTTAACCAAGGTGATATGCAAACCTAGTCGGGATCGTTGAATCTATGGTGATACTTTTGTACACCAATTTGCTTTTAAAATCAATTCTTGATGCTTACAAAAGAGGGGATTGGATGATCTGTTCATGCTTCTATCCATGCAAATTGACTTAGTGGAGCGTGAGATTCCAAGCTTGAGACAACCTCATGGCTTCTTGTTACAGAAAGAAGTGAACGTGTGGAATTAAGAGTTACTACACACGCATGAGTGCAGTGGCCTCATGCACCAAGATGACTTGGATATACCAAAAATCTAGACAATAAAGGTGAATGCAGAAGGAAATATTAGAGTCATGTTTTAGTCAAATGTGGCTTTGGCTAGAAAGAAAGGATAAAGTTGTGCTTGTGCATTTCTCTCATGACTCTTCAAAGACAATGTGGCCCCAATTTCTAAAGTGAAATCTTGGATGCTTATATTCCTTGTGTGGTAGTGACCTTAATAATAACTTTTATAGTTTGTTGACAAAATAACTTATATGATTCGATATTAAGTTGTGAGGACAATTTATTTGCTCCCTAAATAGCATGGGACGAAGTTTTTTTTGATATGGAAAGAAATTGTTTTGTTGTCGTAACAAATATTTGACAACAACGATATTCGGACACTCTAAATTTTTCTACACTTATTATTCAACAGCTCATTTTCTCTTTATATCACATCATCAATCTATATTTATTACATTACTCTCTTATTTCTATCTCTTTTAAGGTGTATAAACATCATTTGGTGTCTGATAAATGTTTTCCAATATTTAATTAAGACAAGAGTATATAATACAAATGCTTTGCACATAAACGGTTGATATTGTCTTCCTATTTTCTACTTAACATGTATTTGAAACAAAATTAAGTTGTGCGGGTTCAAGGTGTCGGTTTAGCAGGATTACAAGCTTGGAGATATAGACAGTTGAGTCATAAATGTTTTTGTTTGGGAGTGCTCAAAAGAGCCCCTGAGTGCAGACCCATCCGGTGGGTATTGTTTGTATGGGAGCAATAGTTGTTCGGGCTGCTTGCGACCATTAATGGCCCCACAGTTTCCACGGTCGCAGATCGCTAGTCGTGGAATCACGACCTTGATGCCTTATATTCTATGAAGCACGGACACGGAAATCAATAAATTTTTAAGAAAATAATATAATTTAATGTAACTATAAATGTCGGTATCGTGTCAATGTCGGACATAATATGTATTAGACATTGAGAAACATCAGAAGTGTCGATGCATAGACTCTGTACTCCGTGAAAAAGGCGCATTTGAATTGTTCGGTGATGGCAGATAACGGGGAACGACCATCAGTAAAGACCAAAATATTATCCAGTTTCTGAAAATCTTAGACCCCATTTAAAGTTATCGTCTTCAACTGGTAGCTGCTCCAAAATAGAAGTGTTTGCTACTTGTGAGTCTTTTCTTCCGGTTTCGTATAGTAAGGTTTGTAGGTGCTACGGTAAGTCTTACAAACATGAAAGTTTACTGTAGTTAAACCATGTCGATCCTAATGTACTTTAGAGCCTTATAGTAAAAACAGAAAGGATAGCTTTTGGTCATATAATCTATAATCTTAACATAGCGAGCTTCACTGTTCCAGAGACATCGTCCTGTAGGAGGGGTTATTTGTGCTAGATCCAACTCCTCCATGGTTGTTCTGATTTGGGAATTTATGTCGGTTTGTGTATTATAATTTAAAAGCTGCTTCAAGAAGACTTTGTTGGATGGCTTTTACGCGCGTTCCTGATGTTAATACAGATTGTGGATGGATTGTAGTTGGACTTTGTATTGCATTTGTCATACCCCAATTTTTGACCTAAAATTCCATTTCATGAAAAGCCATAATTTATCATGAAAATTGCATAATTATTTTTTGGCTCGTAAAAATATATACTTAAACATATTTTTTGCATGATAGACACAATGTTTCATTGGTATCTTATGTATAACATCAATTATAATATAGATATTTAGTGTAATGGATTATATTGCTTTTAGCAATTTGATTTCCATGACCTACTAAATAATATATGATAATTGGTCTTTTTATGCAAATTATTTTTGCACGATCGTTTTTTTTATTTGGAATTGGTCAACTACATTATTTTTGTTATAATAGCCTTAAATGGTTCTCATATCAATATGGCAAGTTCTCGGCCTTTGCTTCTCAAACGATATTGACCTTCTTCAAATATTTGAATGATTTTATGGGCTTTAAAAATCATCTTCAATTGCTTTTAATTGTGCATTTTTTGCTGAAAGTTTTTCAACTCTCATCATTCAAAATTTCATTATAAATAGAAGCCTTTGTTGAACATTTGAGGGACACCAAAAAGTTCTTTTGAGTTGTCAAAAAACTTTTCTCTTTTCTCCCTCATTTAGCTTGTGTTGACGAGCTATTCTTTTCTTCTCCCTCTTTTTTTTTTCCCTTCGAAAAGTCCCATCGAAATTTGGTCCCTTCGAAATTTGGTCCCTTCCGTAATTTTGTCCCTTCGGTTTTCCCTTTATTTTATTTATTTTATTTTCTTGCATTTTATTTCTTTTTAGTTTTTTGCATTTTATTTTATTTCTATTTAGCATTTTAATTTTTGTCATTTATTTATTCGCAATTAGAATGTATTTAGGGTCAATGTAACTATAAATGAAAAAAAATCATGCATGTGTCCTTTTGTTTATTCTGCTTTTATATATATATATATAAAAAATACAAAAAAATTAGGTTAGAGATTTTGTGGTGATCCAACGTCACTACAAAAATCCACATGTTTTGTTTTATTGCTACGTTAGTTTTAATTTTTAATTACTTAATTAAAAAAGAACAAAAACATTCACATAATCCAAAATCACAAAAATATTTTCATAATAAACCTTAATCCAAAATCAAGTGACTCCTTTTTTTTTATTTTCTTTCTTAATCAAATTGCAATCAAATTTAAATTTTACTTTGAGTCTATTTTCTTCTAAATTAAAAAATACAAACCAATTCTCATTTGCCACTTGGCTTTTTATTTTAAACTTTTTCCAAAACATAATAAAAAACACGAAACCAATCAAACGGTAATTTCTATCCCGAACTACGAGGTTCTGATCCCTTATGGGTACGTAGGCAAAGGACATAGTCCTTCTGAATCAATAAAAAAATGTAGATAATAAGCTTCTTTATTTTCTTTATTCACCATTCTCCTTTTCCAAAAAAATTAAGTAAGTTTATAGCATAAAAAGTAAAATAAAGTTGAAAGGTTCTCGTAGAGTACTACAAACATAAGGGGTGCTAATACCCTCCCTTTATGTAACCAACCCCCGAACCTTATCTAATTTAAATAAGTTTTTCAAAGTCGTGAAATAATTTAGTGAGTCAAAAGCTAACCAAATAGCCTTGATCTCCGTAAAATGACGCGACAGAAATGACGACTTCACTGGGGACACTAATTTGAGGGTTAAGCCTAACTTGATTTTGTTCAAATTTTTGTGCTATAACTTGCTTAACAAAAACAAAAAAATAAAAGGTGGAAATACGTGTATATATGTTCTCATTCTTCTTCCTCCTTTCTTAACGTGAGTGGTGAGATAAGTCATAACCCAGGCTTGAGAGAAATATAAGATATGAGTGGTAGAATCATAGTGACATTCCGAGAGTATTCTCGTGTTTTGGAACATGTGGTATAACCACACTTAACAGAGGATCTTGAACTAATATATGTTGGCGTGTGTTGTCACGTTTAAACATTGTTACTTTTAAGTTTCCGTTAAAGCTAAGGACTTTTAGTTACCCTTAACCCATCTTGGCCTTTTAGGACGTAGTGCAGTGGCTAACCAGGTGTTGTCTTGGTATTAGCCGACACGCGATGCTACACTCAAACGAGACTTTCCTATGAACATTGTTGGACCGGGTGTTGTCCCGTCATCCAATAAAATTTGGAGGGGGTTGGACTTTGGGAACTTGGTAGAACCCGTGATACAGGTACAATTGGAACCATAGTCCTTACCAAATGGCGTATTTACCCTTGTCTCCAACATTATGGACTTAACCACACCATGTTTTCTATGTTCTTTAGCATAATCATGCATATATGCATTCATTCATAAACAATTTTTCCATCAGATATCGAAGGATTTAGAAAAGTTTTTGCAAACATCACAGATGAACAGACCTTGTAAGAAAGAACACCAAGAAATACTACTTCAAAAATCTTAACTAAGCCTTAAATTTTGTTAAGAACTTTTTCCTTGGTTTCGTTGTTACTTTTGAAAAAGGAACCGATTGCGATTTCTTCACAATTTTCAAATAAAACCATGTTCCTCTGCGATGTTTACAATTCACTTTGATAAACCCTTCAAAAAATGAGTCTATTTTTGCATAAACATCATGCATCATCTTGCATTCCATAGTTTCAAATCCGAGTCTCACAAAAAAAAATACATCAGAAGGTCAACCCATTTCAAAGTGGCCTGACGTCCTCGTCTGAAACCAACTCGCACATACAACACTCGGGCAAGCATCAATGGAAGGTCTTGAACAAGAGAATCAGGTACTCCGTGAAGAGATGACAACCATCCAGGCTAAGATAGACGAGATGGTAGCTGTGCAAACTCAGGTGGATGAATTAACTGAATCGGTGCAAACACTAAGAGCTGCACAATATCAACCACCAAAAACTTCTTCCCATGTCAACACTCAGGCTGAAGCAGACCCTTCTACTATTCATGGTTGGATAGTGTCCTTCAATACTCCACAACAAACAATACCTGAAGGTCGTCCCTGGGGTGTACCTATTAGCCTTGGTGAAGTGTTCCGCCCTTATGTCTCAAAAGCTCAATTGCCTACTGCTCAAAACACCAGTCTTGTTCCTCTACCAGTGCCAACAGCCCCCACAAGCTACAATGACATGCTCAGCACCTGTGGTTCATGCTATCTCACAAGATAACAGACCCATCTTCCATTCAGGGAGTGTGGGGGCCTATGATCGAGTGCATGATTTACAGGAGAAGTATGATGAGATGTACCGTGAAATGCAAGCCCTACGTGGGAAAGAAGTACTCAAGAAGGATGTTTAATATCTGTGCTTGGTGCCTAATGTCCAGATACCCCACAAGTTCAAGCTTCCAGTCTTCGAGAAATACAAAGGGACTTCCTGCCCTAAAGACCATCTTACGATGTATATGAGAAAATGTCCACGTATGCCAATGATCATCAGGTCCTCATCCACTACTTTCAAGACAGTTTAACCGGTGCCGCACTGAAGTGGTACATGAACTTGGATCGTGCAGAAATCTGAACTTTCAATGACCTGCGTGAGGCCTTCGTGCAACAAATCAAATTCAATGTGGACATGGCTCCGGACCGAAGTGATTTTCAGGCTATGACTCAGAAAGACAATGAGACATTTAGAGAATATGCCCAACGGTGGAGGAACATCGCTGCCCAAGTCAGCCCACATGTAGAAGAGAAGGAGATGACCAAACTCTTCTTCAAAACTCTTAGTCAATTCTACTATGAGATGATGGTCGGAAGTGCGCCCAGGGACTTCTCAGAGATGGTGAGCATAGGTATGCGTCTAGAAGAAGGGGTCTGAGAAGGACGATTGATCAAAGGAAGTGTTCCCGCTGGCAATTCAAAAAAGAAAGACCATGAAGTGAGTATGGTGAAAGGTCAGCCTCGACAATAGGATCCTCAACGATTCAATCCACAAAAACATGCTCCAAGGACAAAATTTGATCCAATTCTCATAAAGTATGCAGAGTTGCTCCCAACGTTGCTTAAAAGGAACTAGGTCCAGATTAAGGCTCCTCCTCCAATACCCAAGAAATTTCCAGCACAGTTTAGAGTTGACCTCTCATGTGTCTTTCACCAGAGGGCACTCGGTCATGATGTTGAGGGTTGTTATGCTTTGAAGAATGCAGTTCAAGATTTAGTTGAAGCCAACATCTTGTCTTTCGAAGAATTTGAACCCGGACATGCAAGTTAACCCACTACCGGATCATGGTACCTAATGTTGACACATGGATTGGTTAGCCGCAATCAGGTCGCTTTTGATGTTCCTTCTACTACTCAGTTGTTCAAATAATGTTTGTTTGCTTGTTTTATACTTTTCAAAAATCCTTTTGTCCCGCCCGAGACGAAAGTGAACTTGTGTAGGGCATTTTGCTTTATGAATTGGCATCATCAATAAAAAGTCGTCTTGATCCCGAATTTGCTTTATTTTGTTTTGTGCTTTTTCAGGAAAAAAAATGGTAATACAAAAAACCAAAAAAAAAATTCTCTTTAATCATTCTCAAAACTGCATGATCATAACTTATACTTACTTGTCAAAATCAATAATCAAATTATGCATTAATAAACCCGTTGAACACATTAACTTTGTACTCTCTTCCAACTTTGAGTTTTCTTGTACCCAAAGATGAAGAAAAGGAGAATGAACAGATTCCCGACAAGATCTTTTGTATATTGGGGCATCTTAGCCGTCAAAGCTGCAAACAAAAATCAAGAATATTGTCCAGAAGATGGCAGTCACTTACAAAGACTGACGTGAGATGTTATCGTTGCTTCAATACACATTTTAACAAGGGCAACCCCCCTCCTTCCCTCAAGTATACAACATGACGGGCCATGCTTCCCGTGGAACTCAAAGTCCCGTCAATAGGAGTTCTGCTGGAATCCAAGCTTGATCGAATTTAAATGCATGATGACCTTGTACAACTATATCAAGAGCGGTTGAAACAAACTTCCAACAAGAAGGTTCGTCCCTGTGGATTTCAAGATACCTTGTGCTAAAAAAGACACTATCTTTCCAACCAGACTCCAGGGGCATGTGGATGCCTAACTATGAAGACCCATGTGCAGTGACTCCTATGACTACAAATGTTGACAAACCCGCATGCCAGTGCAGTCAAGAAATACTTTGTCAATATACAAAAACCAATCAAATCAAACAAAATCAAAAATTCAAAAAAAGAAGCTCGCAAACCTGAAAAGGCGACTTAGGCAAAAATGAGCGTCTCGGTAGACTGAAAACCCAAAAGGACAGTCCAGACAAAAATTAGAGACATGAACAAAAATGATTATCCTGATAGGTTGAAAACCCACAAGGGCGATCTATGCAAAAGTTAAGGATCATGACAAAGTAACTGCATCCAGTCAGACATAGTCCACTTAGGGCATCCAGCTATCAAAAGACATCAGATTCGAAGTGTCTACAAATCGAAGACTCAGGACAAGGGCAATTCAAAGTTGTTAGGGAGAATAACAGTTATTGTGTTCAATGTACCTTTCCCATATAATTACCATTTTCCAAACTTTTAAAGATCTGTGGAACCACGCCCATGGCGGGTCACCACTCTTTCAAATTAATTTGAGCCTGTGCCTTTTATTTGGAATTCTCATTTATTTTACTTGCATAATATCTTCTATTTTTGATGTTAATACTTAAAGCAAAAATCATTTCAAAATTTTTTCTAACTTCTTCATGTCTTTTGAAAAGCATAAACAACAAACACACATTTCCTTTGAACTCTTGAGTAGGTGAAACGTGCGTCAACACGTGCCTCGAGAACAGTTAACCTCTGCAGGATACACATAGTCATTGCTAAAACAAAACAAAAAAAAGAGAAGCTCGCTAAGTCGAAAACCTGAAAAGACGGCTTAGGCAAAAATAAGCGTCCTGGTGGACTTAAAACCCGAAAGGGCGGTCCAGGCAAAAATTAGGGGCATACAAAAATATATTCCTGGTGGATTGAAAACCCGAAAGGACGGTCCAGGCAAAAGTTAGGGATTTTCAAAAAAACAAAACACAAAGGCATGACTATTGGAGCGTGCCCACGAGAAAGCACTCTGGGTCGGCTTGCAAATGGCGACTTCTGCCAGATTTCTTGATTGACGGGGTTTCTCCCCAAGCGGTGTCTACTTCACAATCAACTGATACATTATACTAGGTTTTACCCCGACGGTGGCCTGAGTCATCTTATGATACTATCTCCAATGAAGATTGTCGAGTGCTTGTACTGAGATGTCGGTCCACTTCCCATTTTACGGTCCAATCTTATCTCATCGAGTCATATATAGTCATCAAGTCTTACAAATACAAATGTCAACATACATTCATACATTTATGCATATAAGCATTCATGCGTATACAATAGGCACGTGAATATCATTTATACATAACTGCATTAATCGTCCTGAGTCTTTGCTTTTAACCATATCTCAGAAGCATCTTTCCCCGTTTTGTCGGATTACGGAAAGTCAAGAACATCATTTCCCGGTTTATTGGAAGACGGAATGTGAAGCATCTTTCCCCGTTTTGTCGGATTACGGAAAGTCAAAAGAGTCATTCCCTGCTTTATCGAAAGACGGAATGTCAAGAACATCATTCCCTGGTTTATCGGAAGACGGAATGTCAAGCATCTTTCCCCGTTTTGTCGGATTACGGAAAGTCAAAAGAGTCATTCCCCGCTTTATCGGAAAACGGAATGTCAAGAACATCATTCCCCGGTTTATCGGAAGACGGAATGTCAAGCATCTTTCCCCGTTTTGTCGAATTACGGAAAGTCAAAAGAGTCATTCCCCGCTTTATCGGAAGACGGAATGTCAAGAATATCTTTCCCCGCTTTATCGGAAGACGGAATGTCAAAAACATTATTCCCCAGTTTGTCGGATTACGGAATATCAAAAGCATCTTTCTCCGTTTTGTCGGATTACGGAAAGTCAAGAACATCATTCCCCGATTTATCGGAAGACGGAATGTCAAAAGCATCACTCCCCGGTTTGTCGGAAGACGGAATATCGAGAGAAAAATCTTCCAGTGTGTCGGATTACGAGATGTCATTCATCGCAAATACCCCATTTTCCTCAAAGGTGTCATCCCTAGTGTGTCTGGTCGAGAGATGTCACTAATCAATTATTTCAAGTGGCAAGTCCTAAACAATGGACAACTTGAGTTTACCTTTTGTCTTTGTTTCAAGTGGTTAGTCTTAGACAATGGACAACTTGAGTCTATCTTTTATCATGTTTCAAGTGGATAGTCCTAAACAATGGACAGCTTGGTTTACCTTTCGTCTTTGTTTCAAGTGGTTAGTCCTAAACAATGGACAACTTGAGTTTACCTTTCGTCCTTGTTTCAAGTGGCAAGTCCTAAACAATGGACAGCTTGAGTTTACCTTTTGTCTTGTTTCAAGTGGTTGGTCTTAAACAATGGACAACTCGAGTTTACCTTGTGTCTTGTTTCAAGTGGTTAGTCGTAAACAATGGACAGCTTGAGTTTACCTTTTGTCTTGTTTCAAGTGGTTGGTCCTAAACAATGGACAGCTCGAGTTTACCTTGTGTCTTGTTTCAAGTGGTTAGTCCTAAACAATGGAGAACTTGAGTTTACCTTTTTATCATTTTTCGAGTGGTTAGTCCCACACAACGGAAAACTTGTGTTTACCTGTCATTCTCTCAAGTGTCATCCCAGTATGTCTGGTCAAGAGGTGTCTCCACGTTCCAAACCAATACATAGTACACGATCATTTTCCCTAGTGAAACTGTATTTTCCCCAACGGAGTCGGATCCCTTTCTTCAACGAATCTTGGAATCCTGTTGTTGTCTCCTGTCCAAGTCAAATTGTATTTGTCGTCCTGCATTCATAATTGCATCACAAGCATTCATAGCATCTTAGGTCAAAAATGGTGTACTTTGTATTTAAGTCTATTCGACCAGTCGAATCAAAGATTTCATCTTCAAGTCTCCAGACGAAGAAACTTAAATAGAGGCATCTGTCATACCCCAATTTTTGACCTAAGATTCCATTTCATAAAAAGCCATAATTTATCATGAAAATTGCATAATTATTTTTTGGCTCGTAAAAATATTTACTTCAACATATTTTTTGCATGATAGACACAATGTTTCATTGGTTTCTTATGTATACCATAAATTATAATATAGATATTTAGTGTAATGGCTTATATTGCTTTTAGCAATTTGATTTCCATGACTTACTAAATAATATATGATAATTGGTCTTTTTATGCAAATTATTTTGGCACGATCGTTTTCTTTATTTGGAATTGGTCAACTACATTATTTTTGCTATAATAGCCTCAAATGGTTCTCATATCAATATGGCAAGTTCTCAGCCTTTGCTTCTCAAACGATATTGACCTTCTTCAAATATTTGAATGCTTTTATGGGCTTTAAACATCATCTTCAATTGCTTTTAAATTGTGCATTTTTTGCTGAAAGTTTTTCAACTCTCCTAATTCAAAATTTCATTATAAATAGAAGCCGTTGTTGAACATTTGAGGGACACCAAAAAGTTCTCTTGAGTTGTCAAAGAACTTTTCTCTCTTCTCCCTCATTTAGCTTGTGTTGACGAGCTATTCTTTTCTTCTCCCTCTTTTTTTGTCCCTTCGGAAAGTCCCTTCAAAATTTGGTCCCTTCGGTAATTTTGTTCCTTCGGTTGTCCCTTTATTTTCTTGCAGTTTATTTCTTTTTAGTTTTTTTTCATTTTATTTTATTTCTATTTAGCATTTTAATTTTTGTCATTTATTTATTCGCAATTAGAATATATTTAGGGGCTATGTAACTATAAATGAAAAAATCATGCATGTGTCCTTTTATTTATTTTGCTTTTATATATAAAAAAAAAATACAAAAAAATTAGGTTAGGGATTTTGTGGTGATCAAACGTCACTACAAAAATCCACGTGTTTTGTTTTATTGCTACGTTAGTTTTAATTTTTAATTACTTAATTAAAAAAGAACAAAAACATTCACATTATCCAAAATCATAAAAATACTTTCATAATAAACCTTGATCCAAAATCAAGTGACTCCTTTTTTTATTTTCTTTCTTAATCAAATTGCAATTAAATTTAAATTCTACTTTGAGTCTATTTTCTTTTAAATTAAAAAATGTGTCTATTTTTTTCTAAATTAAAAAATGCAAACCAATTCTCATTTGCCACTTGGCTTTTTATTTTAAACTTTTTTCAAAATTGAATAAAAAACACGAAACCAATCAAAAGGTAATTTCTACCCCGAACTACGAGGTTCTGATCCCTCACGAGTACGTAGGCAAAGGACCTAGTCCTTCTGAATCAATAAAAAATGTAGATAATAGGCTTCTTTATTTTCTTTATTCACCATTCTCTTTTTCCAAAAAAATTAAGTAAGTTTATAGCATAAAAAGTAAAATAAAGTTGAAAGGTTCTCGTAGAGTACTACGAACATAAGAGGTGCTAATACCTTCCCTTTATGTAGCCAACCCCCAGACCCTATCTAATTTAAATAATTTTTCAAAAGTCGTGAAATAATTTAGTGATTCAAAAGCAAATTAAATAACCTTTATTTTCGAAAAATGACGCGACAACACTCATGGAGTATTAAGGATAGGGTGAGTTTGACGTCAACTTCTCCATCTTCTTCCTATTTTTTTATTACTGTTTTTTTGTTTATTCTAATTTTTGTGTTCTTGCTAGTTTGTTCTTGCTGTTCTTTTATTCGTTGGAAGCATTGACCACAACAATTTTTGGTAAATTTCTATCTTCCCTATTTTTCTTTTTTCTAATCAGCTTTTGTGCATAATATTATCATTCTCTACAGATTTGTTCCCTTTGCAAGTTTACATGTCAAATTGTTAAAATTTTGTGAGTTGTTATCCCAATATCAATTTTAGACGTTAAACTACTTGATTTTGAGGGGTGGGTACTTTAGTAGGGTTAGAATCAATAGTAGGGATAAAATGCATTGCAGGTGTTTGATAAAGTCCATGAGAAAAATATTTTCTTTTGTTTGTTATACTGTTCTCTCTCTCATGAAAAGATTATATTATTAACAAAGATGATATTAGTAACATATACATTGGAGAGACACCAAATGTCTATATAATAGAGCCACTTTGCAGTGCTTGAAGGTGATTTTTTTACTATTCTACATATGCCAAAGACATTAACAGTTTTCAAACTAATTTGTGATGAAGGCATGTTTCATTTTAAAGAGCTCAACAAGTAAAGGTTAGATCAATATTTCTTATGCACTAATTTTGACAGATCATGTGTTCCCTGCACATACTTTGAGGAGTCTATTTGAGGCATCAATGACTATGTGTATGATTTTAGCATTATATATCAATCAATATCAATACTCTTAACAAGCTGCGAAAAAAATACACTCTTTAAATTTGCAAGTCTTTTATATTAGAATTATGTGATTGCTACAAACCTTTAAGAACTTAGACTTACGGCATATCCTTTATTTTTTTTTACTTTTTCTAATGTATTATTGTGATTACTTAGGGTGGTGAGGTTGGTAGATTTACTCACTATTAGATGAAAGGAAATTTAATGTTGGTTTCTTTTCTAATATGTATTATAATTAGTTCCATTTTTCATGAAAGGAACTAATGTGTTAATTTCTATTTTGTTAACTTTCTTAACATTTGGAAGGGGTTAGGTTATGGGATTATTGGATGTATAATTGTGGTATAGAAGAGGGGGAGATTAATATTATATACTTTTATGGATGATTGATAAGTATGTGGGATTGGTTTGGTATTTGGTGTGTGGTTTTTCATCTATTAAGAAAGTTTTAGTTCATGCAAAGTGTGTTGCTATTATGTTGTTATTATCTACTTTAGACAAGCTCACGTTAGAGAGTAGTACTACCAAGCATATAGATCCTGAAATGTATGTGGGCTATGGTAGTCTGGCTCTAAACTGTTACACAGAATAGGAATTAAGCTGCAAGACTCAAACTTATATGTTGTCATTTAGTGGCAGGGAACATTTCATCATCTATATTTGGACCGTCATAATATTTCTAAAAGCTTAAGAGCCCTTTAGAAGGGCTCAAACGCCCTCTAGAAAGACTTGGGCGCCCTCCGGAAGGTCTAGGCCTAGGCGCGCCCCCTCTAGGACGCCACCTTTCTTAGCTTCTATAACTATCTAGAAATCGCCTAAATACCATAAATACCCCTATTACTTGGAGGTTAAGTAACCAAAACCCAAACCCATAGCAGGCTATAAATACCTCCTTTAAGAGCATTCTCAAGGCATCCAATAATCAGTCTAAACCCTAGAATATGATACAAACCCTAGTATTCACTACTCGTACTTTTTTGCAAGTACAGTAGGCGCCGTCTGTGGGAAGAGGTAAAACTAGCCTCCGACCACGTTTCCCAAATCACATCGTTTCATCAGAACAGCCGTGAAACGACATTCATCAACCATGGCCACCCAAGAAGAAGCTGAGACGATGAAGGCCCAGATCGCCCAGTTGATCGAGCAGAACGAGGCCTTACAGGCTTCGGTTGAGACCATCCAACAACAACAGCTGTAGGAGAAAACCGGATCTCACCATGGCGAGCTCGACGAACCAGAGCCTCAACCTTTGTCGGCGGAGATCTGAAACGCTCTGATGCCAGACAACTTCAAGCCGCCTCATCTCCCCACCTTCTACGGCAGGGGTGATCCTATGGAGGACGTGACAGCCTTCAACAACCGCATGGCCGTCGTCGGAGCAGCCGACTCTCTCAAGTGCAAACTTCTAGCCGGAACCTTCATCAATGCTGCGCTGCAATGGTATATAAGCCTTCCTCGATTCTTCATCTTAAGCAACCACGACATGATTCGGAAGCTCTCTCAGAAATTCTCCGCAAGCCGTCACCGCAAAGTTTCTTCCAATAGCTTGTTCAACGTGCGCCAGGGGCAAAGCGAATCTCTGCGAAATTACCTTGCCAGGTTAAATGACTCCACCATCAAGGTATCTACTCCGAACCAGGAGCTCTTCGTCGGGGCTTTCCAGAACGGCCTGAGGGCCGGTCAGTTCAATGAATCTCTCACCCAGAAGCCGGCTGATTTGATGGAGGAGATCATCTCCCGAGCTGAGTGCTACATCAAAGGAGAAGAAAGTAATGCCGAGAAGCGTGCACGTGATGCGAAGGAAAAAGGCCTAGAGCGCAAGAGCTATGACATTCCCCCGAGCAGAGACAGAGGGACCTTTAAGAGACAGCCTGAGCGGGATTGCCAACCACGCCGGTACGCCCCAGAGCATTTCACTCCTCTAACAATGCGCCCGGAAAAAATCCTGAAGGAGGTATATGAGTCCAAGATTATCCCAGAGGCCAACCCGCCACGAACTCATGTCATGGGTGGCGACAAGGACGCCTGGTGCAAGTACCATCGGGTGAGAGGCCACGATACAGACAATTGCATGCACCTTAAAAGAGAGATCGAGAAGCTGATCCAGAATGGTAAACTAAGAGGCTACACGAGAGGAAGGCACGATGATAACGGGCGGGGCACAGATGAAGTCAGAGATAACTGTCGGGGCGAGTAAAGTAAACATACTCTGAACACTATCTCCGGAGGCTTTGCCGGAGGTGGCGAATCAAGTGCCTCCCAAAAGAATTATGCACGCTAGATAATGCTTGTGGACGAAGGCTCGCGCGCGTTCATTGAAAAAAGCTCAGATATCACCTTCTCTGCCCAAGATTTCGAAGGCGTTATTCCCCATGACGACGATCCTATGGTGATCACTCTCCAAATACTCAACTGGAACATCAAGCGAGTACTCATCGACACCGGCAGCTCTGCAGATATTTTGACTTTTGAAGCCTTTGACAGGATGGGCTTAAGCGAGGAGCAACTACAACCTTTCCAAGGCACACTTTTTGGATTTACTGGGGAGAGGGTGCACATTCGAGGCTATATCACTTTGAAGACCATTTTTGGGAATGGAAAGCAAGCTAAAGCAATTAAAATAAGGTATCTTGTCGTCAATGCTTCAAATTCTTACAATATAGTTATCGGGCGCCCTTCTTTCAACCGGCTAGGCGCCCTTTTGTCCACTAAATTCCTCGTGATGAAGTACCTGTTAGATGATGGCGGGGTTGGAACGATTAAAGGTAATCAGAAAGTCGCCAGAGAATGCTATCTAGTCAGCCTCAAGCTGCACAGGAAGGAGGCGCCAAGGAAGGAAAGTAAGGGTGACAGCATGAATATGATAGACCTCGACCCTCGGGAAGAGTACCAGCAGGAGAGATTGGAACAAACTGAGGTTCTTAAAGAAGTTATGATCGGGCCTCAACCTCAATAGTCAACAAAGATTGGAACCTCCTTGGCACCTTCCGAAGAAAAAGATTTGATTCAGCTATTGAGGAGAAACTTGGACCTTTTCGCCTGGGCTCCTTCAGACATGCCAGGAGTAGATCCCAGCGTGGCCTGCCATCACCTCGACGTAAACCCAATGGTAAAGCCTGTGGTTCAGAGAAAAAGGAAGATGGGAGAGGAGAGAAGAAAAGTGGTGGATGAAGAGGTAAAAAGGCTGCAGGAAGCCCGTTTTATCAGCGAAATCAAATACCCCACCTGGCTAGCAAACACAGTCTTAGTTAAAAAGGCTTTAGGAAAATGGAGAATGTGCGTGGATTACACCGATCTGAACATGGCATGCCCCAAGGATCCTTACCCCTGCCTAGTATAGATCGCCTAATTGATAGTGCGTCGGGTTTCAGGACCCCGAGTTTCATGGACGCTTATTCTAGCTACAATCAGATCAGGATGGACCCTCTTGACGCCTCAAAGACCGCCTTCATGACAAATAACAAAAACTATCACTATGAAGTAATGTCTTTTGGTTTGCGAAATGCGGGCGCTCCTTTCCAACGATCAATAGACACCATGTTTGTTGCAAAAATCAGAAGGAATTTGGAAGTATACATCAATGACCTCGTAGTGAAGACACCAGAACACGCCGCCCATACCACTGACCTAGACGAGATCTTCCAGCAAGTAAGGAAATTCAACATGCGCCTAAACCCTGCCAAGTGCACTTTTGGGGTCCAGGCAGGAAATGGGAGCTGAGAATCTCAGAGCAAAAAGCGATTCATAATTGATAACGAGCTAGATCTCGGGTGAGTACCAAACTAAGGATCCTCAACTTTGCAAATATCTGATGAAGGTTCAAAATTTAGCTGAAAAGTTCAAGTTCTTTGAGGCAATCTACGTCCCAAGGGAGCAAAACTCAAAAACGGATATGTTGGCAAAGCTGGCGAGCACTAAACGTCCGGAAAACAATAGAACAGTAATTCAAGAGGTCGTTGCATAGCCTAGCACAGAATCACAGGAAGTCCTCGTCGTCAGTGCGGAAGTAGAGGGGTGGATGACCCATTATCAAATATCTTACAGGCTCTTTATCTCCCAGGAACGATGAAGAAGCACAAACAGTGAAAAAGCGGGCTACTAAATTCACCATGGTGGCCAAAAAATTATATAAGATGGGACATGCCACGCCCATGCTCCGGTGCTTAGGCGACGAAGAAACTGAGCTGGTCTTACTAGAAGTACATGAAGGGGTATGAGGAAGCCACATCGGGGGGCGCTCTCTGGCGGCTAAGTTGTTAAGGGCAGGTTATTATTAGCCGACAATGCTACAAGACTGCGTCGCCTTCGTAAGAAAGTGTGATAAGTGTCAGCGATTCTCGAACAAAAAGCACGCTCCCGCCAACGAGCTCACCTCTGTTTTTTCACCTTGGCCTTTCCACAAGTGGGGAGTAGATATCGTGGGGCCTTTCCCTTTGGCTCCTGGACAGTTAAAATTCTTCATCGTGGGCATGGACTACTTTACTAAATGGATTGAAGTCGAGGCAGTCTGAAGAATCACGGCGGATAGGGTGAAGAAATTATACTGGAAAAAGATCATCTGCCATTTTGGACTTCCCAAATATTTTGTAACTGACAACGGGACCCAGTTCTCTAGTACCAGTGTGGTCGACTTCTGTACCCAACTCGGCATTCAAACAAAGTAATCCTAAACGGCATCAAAAAGAAGTTAGAAGCAGCCAAAGGTCTCTTGGCTGAGCAGCTCTACAAGGTACTCTGGTCTTACCATACCACTCCACATTCAACGACCAAAGAGACTATGTTCACTATGGTATACGGCACAGACGCCATGCTACCCGTTGAAATCGACACCCCAACTTGGCGATGTGATAATTTTTTGGAACAGGCGAATGAGATAGGTGTCAAATGCACGATGGACATGATCGACGAGATAAGAGAGGAAGCTCATATCAGAGAATTTGTCGCCAAACAGAGGGCAGCTCACAGGTATAACTCAAGGGTAATCCCCAGAAGCATGAAGGAGGGCGACCTCATCCTCAAACAAGTCGTCGCCCCGACCAGTATTGGAAAGTTACTACCAAGTTGGGAAGGACCTTATCGAATAAAGGAGAAGCTGCAGCATGGAGCTTACAAGCTGGAGGAATTAGATGGGACCCCGGTGCCAAGAACCTGGAATATGGCTAACATGCGCCATTACTATAGTTAAAATTAGAAGTTCTTTCTTTATTGTTTTTTGTTTTTTATCTTCCTGCAGAACAAGCCATAAAGTTGCCACCTCAGATTATGATTTAATTTCTCAAAGTATTCAATAAAGGGATAGAAGAGCACTCTTTTTCCCCTGCAAGGGCAGGGTTTTTAATGAGGCACCCTATTTTCTTAAAAACATCTTGTTCTTCTGTACTTTGGCTCTACTATCGTCGCTGCACAAAATAAACAGAGCGCCTAAACAGGGTTAACCTTATCAAAGGCTCTAACTCGACACGAACGCCTAAACGGAGTTAACCTTAAAAATAAAGGCTCTAGCTCGGCGTCGTTAAATAAAATTAAGGGTTAACCTTATCTAAAGGCTCTAACTCGGCGCCCAAGGGTTAACCTTTTCAAAGGCAATAACTCGGCGTGAACGCCTAAATAGGGATTGAACCCGGCGTAGTTAAATAAACCTGACGCCAAAACACGAATTAACCTTATTAAAGGCTCTAACTTGGCGTCTAATAAATGGAAACGCCTAAACAGGGATGGATCCCGACATCGTTAAACTTTGAACGCCTAAATAGTGAGCGAACACGACGTCGTTAAATAAACAGAGCGCCTAAACAGGGCTGACCTCATTAAAGGCTCTAACTCGGCGTCTTCAAATCGAACGCCTAAATTGGGTTAACCTTCGTACAGGCTCCAGCTCAGCGTGATAAAATTAAAATAAAGCGCCTAAACGGGGCTTCCGACAAGGTAAAGCAAGGCAGCAATACTCCAAAATAAGGACAAAGCATTAAATTACGGGCAGCAAGCAAAATAAAATCACTAAGTCAAAGTTATAATGTTACAAAAAAGCGCCTAGACAGGTCGCCCACAAATGGAAGAGTGAATAAACTTAAATTACAAAAATCAAGGCTCATCAATAAGCTTGCCTTCATGGACAATCTTCAGAGAATCCAACGCCGACAAATCCAGCTCTGGAAACAAGAAAGCCACCTAAGACTTAGCCCTGTCAAAACCATCCTCGAAATGGCTGACCAGCGCCATTTTGCAAACTTCCACCACTTCTTTAGTGTTTGACAACTCATTCTCTAAATCGCCAGTTTTCTTCTCCAACTCGCCTCTTTCGGACATCCAGCCCGCCTTCTCATTCTGCAAGTCCGACATTGCCTTTTCAGCTTTGGTTTTGTCCAGCAGCAACTCTTCTACTCTCTCCTCAAAGGCTGCAGCTTTGTGCTTGTACTTCTCTACGTCTTTCATAGCATCCTGAAACTGTTTCTCCAGAGAGTCGTATTTGCGCTCCATGGAGTGAATGTATACCAGAGACCGGAGAGCGATGTTACAAGCATCTTGCGCGAGATCATTGAACTTGGCGTGAAAACTGGCGTCTTTGCCTACAGCAGCAAAAGGGACATTCTCCTCCATATATCGGCGATATTGAAAGTCCCGGTGCCAAAATGATTGGCGGTAAGCAGCATCAACCTCTGCCACAGCATCTTCTTCGAGCTTCTCCAATTTCTCGGCATCTTTTCGCCCAGTCCGAGCCTTCTTTTTCTGCGGCAAAACAGCTAGATCAATGATCTCATCCACAGCGCCTTTGCATGACGAGCCAGCCGCCACGATGTCGCCCTCGGGAGCCTCAGAGACAGCCAAATGGATCCCTTTTTCCCCTCCGGAGCTGTAAGTCGGCTGGATCGCTGGAAATATGTTCCCCAGCAGCGTTCTTCTCCTTAAGCACAGCGAGGTACTTTCGCATTTCCTTCCCAGTAAGAGGCATCATCGGAACTGCAAAACAAAAAAGAGGGCGCCTTAGTTAGAAACAATTAAAAATAAACAATTATAGAGACAGAGAGCCTAAAATACTCACGAAGATAAAGTTCCAAATTCAGAAGTATTCGAATATCAGTATGTTTCATGCGGTCTAAAAAGCCAACCACTCCCTGCTCATAGGCCGACATCTTCTTATAATCATAGCCGCCAATCGCCCGGGGGCTACTTGTCCTGCTTAGCGGGAATTGTACGTCGCCATCTATACTGGCAAAGGACACCGCCGAGTCTTTCGATGCACGAACCCACATGAAGCTTACTCTCCAATTTTTCTTGAAGTTGGAGGCATACGAAGGAAATAGCTGCTTACCGGCGTGTGCACTGAGGGACACCCACGTACCTTTGTCTACCCCTTTGGACCTATAGAAATGGAAAAATGCACCAGCGGAGGGAATCAGGTCCAATGCTTCACAAAGAATTTCAAAGCCGCGGATGAAAGCCCAACTATTTGGTTGAATCTGAGTAGGAGCTACATTCAGAAGGCTTAAAACATCCATTTCGAAGCGGGTAAAGGGAATCTTCACCCGGAATTCCTCCAGAACGGCCCCATACAAATGAAAAATTTCCATCACGCCTTTAGGACGCAGCACGCAAACTATCTCACCTGGAAAGCAAAAAAATGGAAAGAGAGAGTACCTGGAAAAACAATAAAGCTCGGATCGTCCTTGTAAAAAAAGCTTTGAACTAAAACGAAAATGACGAAAGAAGATCTGGAGCAAGAAACGTTGAAGCGGAAATGAAGGGGCCAAATGAACGAGGGCGCCTCTTTTAAAGGAAAAAACATTTCAGAGACCTCCTCAGGAAGACGCGTTTCTGAGACACGTGTCGCAGATCGCCTGGGTTTTCAGACACGTGGACGATCAGGGGAAAGGTCGCAAAATCCTGTCCATCCCCGTTTAGGGCGAGCCTCCGAGGAATCTATCCCGCCACTACTGAGGAGACAAAGACGCCATGACAATTATGAAAAAGTAGCCCAGCTTCAAACCACTTCACCTTAATTCCAAGCCTCGTGCTTCGGGGGCTGTGGACCATCATCCCTGAACAAAAAACAAATCTCGTCGCTCAGGGGCTCTAAAGCTGGAATAAAGCACCCCAGGTGGGACCTCTCAAGGATAAACAAAATTTCAAACAAAACAACAGTACATCAACCACTTCGCCTTGATTCCAAGCCTCGTGCTTGGGGGGTTGTGGATCGTCATAATATTCCTAAAGACTTAAGAGCTCTTTAGAAGGGCTCAAACGCCCTCTAGAAAGACTTGGGCGCCCTCCAGAAGGGCTCCATGGCCTAGGCGCGCCCCCTCTAGGGCGCCGCCTTTCTTAGCTTCTAGAACTATTTGGAAACCGCCTAAATACCATAAATACCCTTATCACTTGGAGGTTAAGTAACCAAAACCCAAGCCCATAGCAGACTATAAATACCTCCTGTGAGAGCATTCTCAAGGCATCCAATAATCCGTCTAAACCCTAGAATACGATACAAACCTTACTATTCACTACTCGTACTTTTTTGCAAGTACAATATTCAATTCAGGTGCCAAGAAACCATAATGCTAGGTGACAGGTTTCATCAACATTGATATATTTTCTTTGTTCCAATTTCTAATATTCATACTCCTTTTACATTTTTTATTTGACTACTTTTTTTTTAACAATTACTCAATGCATCATTAGACAAAGGTAAATGAGTTATGTATGATTGTGATTCTCTTGAGATTCCCATTAGAACCAAGATACTTGCCTTAATGCATGTTATTCACTATATCCTTCCATCTATTCTATCTTCATGTCACATGTGTAACACCCTGTTTTCCCAACATGTAAAATAGTACATAATAATCAGAGTATTCAACTTAAACAGGATGTCACACAACTTTAAAAGACAATAGAGTAAAATTACTATTTATTCAAACATCTCTTGTCAACAATTCAAATTACATTGCAGCAGAAAAACATTTCAATTATTCAACAAAATGGCACTACGGCCTCAACATAAACAACTTATTAAAATTCCATCTCAATGGTTCATCAACATAATTCATAATAATACGTAACACATGGAAAATGATGCAATATCCCCATCCCGTTACGTATCAGAGCAACCCTAAGACGACGCGTGAGAGAGTCAACTCACGACAACAACTAAACCTGGTTATCTACATGTTACCCACGTAGAGGCAACATTCAAACAGAAGTGGTGAGATTCACATTCAATATTAGTAAGTATATAATTCATCAACAGAATTTAACAACATAAATAACAACAATTTAACAATGTTAATACTTCACATAATTTTTCAATAACAACTCATTAAATTATTTGACAACCTGACAACAACGACAATGCATCAACAACGAAACCAAACTTGACAACGCAAAAACAACGACATCAACATGCATGTGGTACCAATTAGGGCATCAAGCCCCCAACTTGTAGAGCATAGGCTCTCAGGGCATCAAGCCCCAACTTATAGAGCATAGGCTCTCAGGGCATCAAGCCCCCAACTTATATATGAATGATTATACATTCAACGGAGCATCAAGCCCCCAACTTTAATGATTATGCATGGACTCAACAACCAATACAACAACAACCAACAACTTCAACAACTTACACCTTAACGACATTAACGACAACAACAGCAACGACATCAACATCATAAATTCATATTAAATCAACCGCAACATATTTGCACATCAAAATGGAAACATGTGAAAAAGACACAAGAACATAAACGGGCAGTCTGCTACTGCACAGCTCGCGAGGCGAGAGCAGCTACTCGCAGAGGCGAGCAGACTTCAAGGACAACTCGCGTGGCGAGGAAAACTACTCGCCGAAGGCGAGCAAAAATAGGTAGCTACGGCATTTAGACCTTTTTCACCCAAAAATCCCAATTTTAACTTCCCAATGCCCAAATTTGATTCTGAAAATTGTCCAATCGTTTCTAAACATCATTATTTTCTACAAAAATCACTATTTTCTACTGAACAGCTGGCTAGGCGAGGAAACGCATTCGCTGTGGCGAGTTGGGACTACTCGCCGGGCGACAAGACTTGCTCGCTAGGCAAGCGATAACTTCAACTCGCTAGGCGAGGATAATCACTCGATGAGGCGAGCGATGACAGACAGGTCTGTGAATAAACCTCTGTTCTCACTCTAAAACCCAAAATTTGACATTCCAAAACCCAAAATTGATAGGAATCATAACCTACTGATATTCTACGACCTAGACATAACTTCCTCACATTAATTCATGAAATTCATACACTTTCTACAATTTTTATTGAATTTTAACCTAATTTCAATAACCCTAAAACTCAACAACAACAACAACAACAACAACAACATGATTAATCTTTATGGAATTATGTACTTAAGATTATAGAAAGTTAGTCTTACCCTTACCTTAGATTGATTGATCGCAAGGTTCTACTGCTTTCTCGTCTCTTGGTTTCTCCCAAAATTGTCTTCACGTATTCTAATCTTTTCTAATTCTGACTCTCCCCTTTATTTATATCCTTAACCTACTTATTTTCCTTATTTCCAATAAACTCCTATAAATTCCAATTCAGCCCCACAACTCTATTTATTCTATTTTTAATCTTATTATACTAAATAATAAGATAAAGCCACTTAACAAAATAACAACATACCACATGTCATCGCGATTTTCGGGAGTCAAGTCATCAATTAGGCTTGAACCTTTCAATCATTGATGTCTCTATTTTTTTGGGGAAGGGTAAAATTGAGAAAACCCTTAGAAATTCTAAGTTCGGGGCAATTTTTGCTACGGGAAGGTGTTAGGCACCCGTAACGACTATAGTACTCTATAGGAGCCGTTTTTCTAGATTTATGTTTACGCTTTGTTTTTAATACTATTTATTGAAAAGGTTGTTTTTAAGAATGGGGGAAAGAAGTGTTTGGGATTTATTTTTATTGGACTTGGAGAGGTTTTGACCTCTTGCCTACATACCCTTTTAAGGGATCAAACTCCATGTAGTTCTCTCTCGAAAAGTTTTGTGAGTTTTGATTGATTTTAATTTTCGAAAATGGTTTTGAGGAAGAGAAAGAGGTCGTAAAGGCTTGAGAAAGAAAAATGTGTGGTTAGTTCAATTGTTTACAAAAGAGTCTAAGTAAGAGTTATTTCCATTTGAATTTGATTACGAAAAGGAAAGAAAATACAATGGAGTTTTGACTCCAAGGTTTATTGAAAAAATGTTTTCAAGTGATGGAATTGTTAACACTTTTTGGAAAATGATTTTCTCTAAGTTTCGTGCTTCCTAAACATACATCTAGCGTTAGATCATACAACGTGTGTGCATGTCGGTGCGTGTGTCGGTGTACATCATTATAGTGTCCATCGTCCTTTACATTGGCCCTAGTTTACATTCTATGGTCTTGCAAGAAATTAAAATAAAGGAATCACTACCTAAGAATTAGAAAAGTGAATAAAACCTAGACTAAAGGATGAGGATGAGGTGGAATGCTCAATGTATGTATGAAACATAGAACAAAATGGTTAGTAAAGCAAGATGAAATGATAGTGGGAATGTTAAACTGATTGGCATAGAAAAATAATAGCAAAATGTAAAAAGTGGAAAGAAAAATGCATGTGAACTAATATTACCTACAAAGCAAGAAACTAACAAGTAAAACATGGCAAAAATTCGGAGCTAACCTATAAGCTTGTAAAATAGCAAACCGAGAGTTAAAGCAACAAGATTAAAAGCTAACAATTATCATTGCAAGATGACAAACTAAATGAAATTAAGCTAACATCATTGGAAATTGACAATTACCATGCAACATAGTGAACAAAAATCACACCTAACAAGGTTGAATCATTGCAAAATTGTAAACGAGAATCAAACTAACAAGATTTGAAAATATTGCAAAATTGTAATCAAGAATCAAACTAAACAAAGTTGGAAATATTGCAAAATTGTAATCAAGAATCAACCTAAACAAAGTTGGAAAATATTACAAAATTCAAATTTAACAAAATTGAGGATATTACAAAAAAACAAACTTAACAAGATTGAATGAATTAGCATGAAATCAGAGGGGATCACATCATAAAATCAAATGCCAACCATCAATATCAAGTGACAAATATTTGGATCAAAAATCATGCTAGAAACTTCACAAAAACACAAAATACACCAATCAAATGAGAAATTAACACATATTATTTTTATCAATTTAAACATGTGAAAATATCACAAAAACAGTCAAAAACATATCAAGAACACATAGTAATTTTTTTGGGATTTTTTGTAAAAAATTAGAGTGCACAGGGGGTCCAAATAGCAGGAATGAAGGTGTGCATAGCATCAAAATTAAGAAAAAATGAAAGGAACCTAAAGCCCACGGTCATGGAGCCCAGACCCGCGCCACTTGGTGGATCCGGATCTCCAAAATGCCTCAGAGGCGTTGGATTGATCCGGATGCCCTAAAACCTAGATCCAACGGCCTAGAACACAGGAGAGTTGGATCGGGTCTGAACCGACCCGATCCACGCGTCTATATAAAACATCAAAACCCGGTTCACTCATTTCTTTTCTTTCTTTCTCTTTCTTCTCTCCGTTCCCTCTTCGTTCTCTCTTCGCCTTCTATGGAACCCTAACCCTAGTTCGTCATAGGCTACCCAGAAATCATTCATACATGTCTTAATTGCTTCGTGTTGTTATTCTAAGCATGAATCAGTCACTGGAAATCACATTCATCCGTTGAATCGAAGTGGATCTTGAATTTCAATCGTAGCTTCGAACTGTTTTGGTTCTTCGCGTTTTGGTTCAATCTTTTCTGAATGGATTTGTTTATGGATTCGTTGGTTTACAACGGTTGTTACTCGTTGTAAACCTTGGAATCTTTTACGTTTTTTTCAAAGATTTTTAGGGTTTATTGATTTTGAACCAAAACGCTTCGAATCTTCAACGGATTCACGTTGATTTGGATTCGCTGATGTTTTTAAGCACGAAAGAGGTAAGCTTTTGATTTTCACCTGGTTTTATTCGGAGATTTGGATTCGAATCTTCGGAATTCCTTGATTTGATTCTGTTTTCACTGATTCTTGCTTGAAATCCGGAACTGAACCGGTGATATTCTTCTTCTTCTTCGTTGGCTCAAAATCTTCGAATTTCTGTCCTTCTTCTTCTCAAAATCAGCACCTCTGTGATCGTATCAGGTTCGTCGCTTCTGGTGACGAATTTGATGCTAGAGTTGCAGAGATGCTAGCTCAATGATGAAGATTCCGCCATGGATCTCTGAGAGCTGGTGAAAACTCCATTGATTTGGCTCGAATTTGCTTCTGAAAACGGTTAGGGTTTGTGAAATGTTCTTCAATTTTTCTGAATTTGTTGTGACTTTGATCTAACTGAATGGAGAGAGAAACTTGTAAGTTGTTCGTGACTTGGCACTGATTCTGTGGTGGCTTTTCTGACTTGTACAGTGGTGGCCTTTTATAGGCTGCCATGTGTGCGCTGAGCCAATGAAATTTTGACACTCGGACCTGGAACGGCCTACGTGGCAATTGGACTAAACTGCAAAAAAAAAGACCTAAGGACTAAAATGCAATTTTAAAAGAATTTTGGATTGTTTTAAAATTAAAAAGAATTGGACTGTTTTGGAATTAAAAAGAATTGGACTGAAATTGGACTTATTTGCAATTAAACAAAAAAGGACTCATTTGTAAAAAGCATAAAATATAAAACTGGTAAAAATGATGAAATCTGAAAATAACGTAAAGTGAAACAGTTAAAAACGACAAAACGGACTAAAATGGACAAACTACCAAAATGAGGTATTTTAAAATACCTCTCTACCCAAAAATTATTTGATGTGAAAAGACCAAAATGCCCCAGAGGACTAAAATGACTCAGACTGACTCGGACTAAATTAGATGCAATGCTGAGATGATTCTTGGACAGAAATTGATTGACGATTCATGTAGACAAGTTGAAAAGACTCAAGGACAGACTGTAGGGACTAAAATGGGTTCCTTTGTAGGAAATGACCAAAATACCCTTTCTGTATGATTTTATGCAAAAACTCAAAGTAAAGTGCAGGAAAACATGCAACGGTTTTAGAAACCCCTTTTAAAGACTTGTAATGCAAGAAAACACTTTGGATGGTTTTACATGCAAGAAAATTGGGGACAGGAACGGTACAATATGCGTTTGAAACACAGTAGAAAATTGCAGAGTAAAACATAGTGAATTGAAAAGTATCAGAGGTACATAATAAAAGAAAATTGAACAAGTATTTTTAGGTCCAAAATGAGGGTATGACACCACATAATCAAGTAAATCATATAATTAGACTCTAAACTCAATAAAATAATTAAACAAATAAATAGGGCGTTACAACTCTCGCCAACTTATAAAATTTTCGTCCTCGAAAATGTACCTCATGCAAACAACTCTGGATAAGACTCCAGCATCTTACTTTCCAACTCCCACGTTAAACTCTCACCAGTCGCTCCTCCCTAAACAACCTTCACAAAAGGTATCTCCTTGCCTCTCAACGTCTTCACTTCACGACCTTCAATTCTCACTGGTAAGATCTCAACCGTAAGGTTATCTCTAACTTGCACATCATCCCTTGGAATCACATGAGATGGATCCGAAACATACTTCCGAAGTTGTGACACATGAAACACATCATGCAAATTCGAAAGATGCGGTGGTAAACCCACTCGATACGCCACTGTTCCAATTCTTTTAGATATCTGATATGGACCTATAAACCTCGGAGTCAGTTTCTTTGACTTCAATGCACGTCCAACACCAGTTACAGGAGTGACTCTAAAAAATACATGGTCTCCTTCCTGAAACTCAAGGTCTTTCCTACGCTTATCATGATAACTCTTTTGTCGACTCTGCGATGCTTTAACTTTTTCGTAGATCAACTTAACCTTCTCAGTAGTTTGTTGAACGATATCTGGTCCAAACACTACACTCTCACCTGACTTGAACCAACACAACGGAGTTCTGCACCTCCGACCATACAAGGCTTCGAATGGTGCCATTCCAATACTATAATGATAATTGTTATTGTACGTGAACTCTATCAACGGAAGATGACTATCCCAAGTTCCTCCTTGCTCAAGTACACAGACTCTCAACGACTGAATTGTTCTTTCCGGCTGACCATCTGTCTGCGGATGATACGCCGAACTCAACCTCAACTTAGAACCCAAAGCCTCTTGCAAACTCTTCCAAAATCTAGAAGTAAACCTTGGATCTCTATCTGACACAATGCTCGAAGGAACACCATGTAGCTTCACAATCTCGCGAATGTAAATCTCCGCCAACTGAGATACAGGAAAACTGATGTTAATCGGACTGAAATGAGCCGACTTCGTCAATCTATCCATAATCACCCAAATAGTGCCATGTCCTCTTGGAGTATTCGGCAAACTCGTCACAAAATCCATGGATATACTATCCCATTTCCACTCTGGCACATCTAACAGTGTCATCAACCCATCAGGTTTCTGATGCTCAACTTTTGACTTCTAACAAATCAAACATGAATACACAAATTGTGCCATATCACGTTTCAACCCAGACCACCAAAACAACTTCTTCAAATCGTGATACATCTTTGTAGCTCCTGGATGAAAACTCAAGCTACTTCTATGACTTTCTTCCATAATCATCTTCTTCATCTCATCATTGTCAGGAATACAAATTCTGCCTCGAAATCGCAACACTCCCTGATCATCGACTTTAAAGTCACTATCCTTAGTCTGATTACTATCAATCGATAAATCTACAAACTTTACATCCGCTTTATGTGCTTCTTTAATACTATTCAAAAATTCACTATTAATTTTCAACATTCCCAACTTCACACTCTAAGGTGACAATTCACAAACTAAACTCAGGTCTCTAAACTGTTCTAGCAGCTCCAACTCTTTAACCATCATAGCAGACATATGTAAAGTTTTCCTACTTAAAGCATCTGCAACAACATTAGCTTTACCTGGATCATAATTCAACCCAAAATCATAATCTTTCAACAGTTCAAGCCACCTTCGCTGCCTCATATTCAATTCCTTCTGATCAAACAAATACTTTAGACTTTTATGATCACTGAACACTTCAAATCTAGAACCATACAAATAATGTCTCCAAATCTTAAGCACAAAGACTACTGCGGCTAACTCAAGATCATGAGTAGGATAATTTCGTTCATGAATCCTCAACTGCCTCGATGCATAAGCCACTACCTTGTTATCCTGCATAAGCACGCCACCTAAACCCAACTTGGACGCATCACAATACACAACAAAAGGTTCATCGGACCTTGGTAAAATCAAATCCAGAGCCGTCGTCAACCGCTGCTTCAATTCATTAAAGTTGTTCTCACACTGAACATCCCACACAAAAGCTATACCCTTACAGGTCAACTGAGTTAACGGAAGTGCTAACTTTGAAAATCCTTCTATAAACCTGCAATAATAACCTGCCAAACCCAAAAAGCTTCAAACCTCAGTAATCGACTTAGGAGTCTCCCATTGTGATACTGCATCAACTTTAGACGGATCTACAACAATACCACTACCAGAAATAATATGGCTAAGAAAACTCACCTCATCCAACCAGAATTCACACTTTAACAACTTGGCATATAACTTCTTCTCTTTCAGCACTTGCAAAACAATCTTCAAGTGCTCGGCATGTTCTTCTTCAGACTTAGAGTATACCAGAATATCATCAATGAACACAACAACAAAACGATCTAAATAAGCATTAAAAATACGATTCATGTATTCCATAAATACACCCGATGCATTAGTAACACTGAAAGGCATCACTGAATATTCGTAATGTTCGTAACGTGTCCTAAAGGCCGTCTTCTGCATATCCTCATCTTTCACCTTAATCTGATGATAGCCCGATCTCAAATCAATCTTGCTAAACACATGTGCACCCACTAACTGATCCATCAAATCATCGATTCTTGGAAGTGGATACCTATTCTTTATCTTCACTTTATTCAATTGCCGATAATCAATACAAAACCTCATGCTACCATCTTTCTTCTTGACTAGCAACACTGGTGCTCCCCAAGGTGAAACATTCGGTCTTACAAACTTCTTATCAAGCAAATCCTCTAACTGTTTCTTCAACTCAGCCAACTCAGAAGCCGACATTCGGTAAGGCGCCATAGACACAGGCTTCGTACCCGGAACAAGATCAATGAAAAATTCAACTTCCCTCTCCGGCGGCACATCAAGAATCTCATCAGGAAAAACTTTTGGAAATTCACACACAACTTGCAACTTATCAATTACCGCTTGATTCACAACAGACAAAGACGCCATCAAAGAAAACATCGGAATTCCATCACACGATAACGGCTTCAGCTGCTTAGTAGTCAAGAACTCAGCCTCACTCTCTTCTTCAGCAGAAGAAAAATGCATCATCTTACTAAAACAATTAATATGAACATGGTTATACTCCAACCAGTTCATACCAAGTATTACATCCATTCCACTCAAAGGCAAACAGACTAAATCAACTTCAAAGTCTCGACCAAACATCAACAACGGACACTTCAAACACACTAGAGAAGTAGTCATTGAACCCTTAGCTGGAGTTTCGACAACTATTTTTCCATTCATACATGACATAACAAGACCCAACTTAGAAGCACAATCAGCAGCAATAAAACAATGCGTAGCACCAGTATCACTAATAGCAATTAAAGGAGTATTATCAAAGAAACATGTACCCCTAATCAGTCGGTCCTCATTCACTGTTTGCGTACCAGTCAAAGCAAACACTTTCCCACTAGCATGAGCCTTCTTAGGCTTCTTGCACTGCGAACCAATATGACCTTCTTCATTACAATTGAAACACACCATATCATCATGCTTGCATTCTGTAATAGTATGCCCCTTCTTACCACAACGGAAACACCGTTTTACATCACCAGTACACGCATTACTCTTGTGGCCGTTCTCACCACAGTTGTAGAAAACGACCTCAGCAGGAGTATCTTTCTTCCTATGCCTCTTCTCATCATTCACCTTTTGCTTACCTTTATCAGCAGGAGCGTTGTAAGGCATTGGACGACTCTGCTGACTCTTACCCTTCCGCTCATTCATAACCTTGTAATGAGCTTTGGTATCTTCCTCATAGATCCTGCAACTGCTCACCAATTTAGAAAATTGACGGATCTTATGATATCCAATGGCCCGCTTAATCTCAGCACGCAAGCCATTCTCAAACTTAATACACTTGGAGAATTAAGCAGTCTCAGCAGTGTAGTGTGGATAAAACTTAGCCAACTCCACAAACTTAGCAGCATACTCGGTCACCGACATGTCACCCTGCTTCAACTCAAGATATTCAATCTCTTTCTTCCCGCAAACATCTTCCGGAAAGTACCTGCTCAGGAACTCTCTCCTAAACACAACCCAGGTAACAATTCCACCTCCGTTCTCTAGGATTGGTTGAACACCCACGCACCAATCATCAGCTTCCTCCGCTAACATGTGTGTACCAAAGCGCACCATCTGAACCTCACTACATTGCATGACCCGGAAAATTCTTTCAACTTCTTTGAGCCACGTCTAAGCTCCATCAGGATCATACCTTCCCTTGAAAGTAGGTGGATGATTCCTCAGAAAAGTTTCCAACATCCTAACATCACTATTAGCGCCAGCACCAGCATTAGGTTGTTGCCCCACAGCTTGAGCTACAGGTTCCAATGCAGCAGCAATAGCAGCATCATTTCTTCCAGCCATCTTAGTTCTCTACACAACACACAACAATCATTACGACACATTTGCAGTATATCAATTGACACACGACACTACGCGACTCAACTACTTGACCGGACGGACCGACCTGCTCTGATATCAATTGTAACACCCTGTTTTCCCAACATGTAAAATAGTACATAATAATCAGAGTATTCAACTTAAACAGGATGTCACATAACTTTAAAAGACAATAGAGTAAAATTACTATTTATTCAAACATCTCTTGTCAACAATTCAAATTACATTGCAGCGGAAAAACATTTCAATTATTCAACAAAATGGCACTATGGCCTCAACATAAACAACTTATTAAAATTCCATCTCAATGGTTCATCAACATAATTCATAATAATACGTAACACATGGAAAACGATGCAATATCCCCATCCTGTTACGTATCAAAGCGACCCTAAGACAACACGTGAGAGAGTCAACTCACGACAGCAGCTAAACCTAATTATCTACACGTTACCCACGTAGAGGCAACATTCTAACAGAAGGGGTGAGATTCACATTCAATAATAATTAGTATATAATTCATCAACAGAATTTAACAACATAAATAACAACAATTTAACAATGTTAATACTTCACATAATTTTTCAATAACAACTCATTAAATTATTTGACAACGTGACCACAACGACAATGCATCAACAACGACACAAAACTTGACAACACAACAACAACGACATCAACATGCATGTGCTACCAATCAGGGCATCAAGCCCCCAACTTGTAGAGCATAGGCTTTCAGGGCATCAAGCCCCCAACTTATAGAGCATAGGCTCTCAGGGCATCAAGCCCTCAACTTGTATATGACTGATTATACATTCAACAGAGCATCAAGCCCCCAACTTTAATGATTATGCATGGACTCAGCAATCAATGCAACAACAACCAACAACTTCAACAACTTAGACAACAACTTACAACTTAACGACATTAACGACAACAACAGCAACGACAACAACATCATAAATTCATATTAAATCAACCGCAATAGATTTTCACATCAACTCAAATCCACTGAAAAGATATATCAGCTATCAATAAATTTCATGTTCATATCAAAGTCCAAATCAAAATGGAAACATGTGAAAAAGACACAAGAACATAAACGGGCAGTCTGCTACTGCACAGCTCGCGAGGCGAGAGCAGCTACTCGCGGAGGCGAGCGCACTTCAAGGACAACTCGCGTGGCGAGGAAGACTACTCGCCGAAGGCAAGCAAAATTGGGTAGCTACGGCATTTAGACCTTTTTCACCCAAAAATCCCAATTTTAACTTCCCAATGCCCAAATTTGATTCTGAAAATTGTCCAATCATTTCTAAACATAAAAAGGCACTCAAATACATATAAGGCTTGACCCAAAACATCATTTCTACAAAAATCACTATTTTCTACTGAACAGCTCGCTAGGCGTGGAAAAGCATTCGCTGTGGCGAGTTGGGACTACTCGTCGGGCGACAAGACTTGCTCGCTAGGCGAGCAATAACTTCAACTCGCTAGGCGAGGATAATCACTCGATGAGGCGAGCGATGACAGACAGGTCTGCGAACAGACCTCTGTTCTCACTCTAAAACCCAAAATTTGACATTCCAAACCCCAAAATTGATAGGAATCATTACCTACTGATATTCTACGACCTAGACATCACTTCCTCACATTAATTCATGAAATTCATACACTTTCTACAATCTTTATTGAATTTTAACCTAATTTCAATAACCCTAAAACTCAACAACAACAACATGATTAATCTTTATGGAATTATATACTTAAGATTATAGAAAGTTAGTCCCACCCTTACCTTTGATTGATTGATCGCAAGGTTCTACCGTTTTCTCTTCTCTTGGTTTCTCCCAAAACTGTCTTCATGTATTCTAATCTTTTTCTAATTCTGACTCTCCCCTTTATTTATATCCTTAACCTACTTATTTTCCTTATTTCCAATAAACTCCTCTAAATTCCAATTCAGCCCCTCAACTCTATTTATTCTATTTTTAATCCTATTCTACTAAATAATAAGATAAAGTCACTTAACAAAATAACAACATACCACATAATCAAGTAAATCATATAATTAAACCCTAAACCCGATAAAATAATTAAACAAATAAATAGGGCGTTACAACATGCATCTTGATTTTTTCTCCCTAACTTTTGGAAATTTCACATTGCTCTAATTGGTTCCTTTTTACATATATATGTGTGTTGTCAACTTTGATCATGGAACCAATGACTATATGCTTTTATTATTGTTGTTCGATTTATTTGTGCAGGGTGTGTGTGGTAGATGTAGAAAGCATACAATGAAGTGGTGATAGATGTCAGAATTTGGCCATATAAATTGCATTTTAATCAGGTGATATATGGTTGTGACTCATGTGACAAGAGTGTTATGCTAATTCTTTGTACCTCAATGTTACTTTTCTTTGCTTAATCAGTGTCAGTTCACCATATTATAATGACTATTGGTACATTGTACTATATCTTAGTCTCGGTAGTTATCTAAATTGAGGTTACTTTCATGTAGTGATAGGAAATTATGACTGGATTGTGTATATACCACAATACTTCAAATAAATTCACAACATGCCACCTTCACTTTCACCATGTTCAATAATGTGTCTCTTATTTTCTTTCCGTCGAACTGTGTTTGTAATTGTATGCATGTATATACCTGCAGAAAATGCTCAAGTACAATCCTGCTGAGAGAATATATGCCAAAAACAGCACTTGATCATCCATACTTTGAAAGTCTTGAGTCATTGACAAGTCTCAATATTAATGATGGCTCTAGCCAAAATGTTTGGTGCAGAAGTGTCTGTTAAAGCAACATTGTATTGCAGTCAGTGAAGGTAAATTCACTACATGGAGTTTAAGGATCTATAAAGTTGCCATAAGTTATTGAAAGTAGCCTATCATAGATTTAGATAGTTGTCAAAAGAATATGATACAACTAAATGATTCTAGGATTTAGGCGAACATTTATTTTACTCTTTTAGAGGGATCATTTCTTCAATAATTTTTTGAAAGGAATTAACTATTTATTGATGTATATTAAACATTCCCTTCTCGGCAGACTTGGATTCTTTATGGGTATGAACGTAGAACACTGTCATAAATGTTGGCTTCGGACGGTTGCTAATAAGGGTTTAGAAGGTCTATATGCCTTGTGATGATCCATGTGTATTTCAAGCTCTTCCCTTAGGAATATGATACTATTGCACTTATTAAATGTACAAGTACATAGGTTTCTAATTTTGTTGATTTTAGAGTTTTTGTTTCACTTTTTTCCCTTTTTCTTTATGTGAGTAATTTGGTTTGTTGGTTTGTGTGTTTTTGTTAAGTGGACAGTGCACATGATTTGCGCAATACAAGATTGCATTGCATATGATAGTAGTTATGAGATGACAGTGCAATATGATGGGATGTGGGATGATGAAAGCAAGATAGAAGATGAGCTCCATATTTTGACTGTATTACATTTGCTATTAATTAGTTGTATTACTTTTCAAATTGACTTCTACTATGTACCTTAACAGTTAGTGAATGGTGTCTTTTTTTCTTCAATGTTCGGAAGTTTAGCATGTTTATTCTATCTTCTTTAATTGCTCCATCTTCAATGATGTGCGTCAGTTGTAACAAGTAATAGAGTTTTGAAATATACATTATTATTAACATTAAACAACGGGTGAAAGTGGTACCATTGAACTAAACCTTAAATCTTGGCATGATTCATTTTCTCTTTCAACTTCTTAATAGAGAAGTTCTATGGTTTATGCTTTGATTTATTTTTTTTAATAAAATCAGTTATAACATTATTTTGTTTTTAAAAAAACTTTTTTGAAGGAACACTAATGATAAAATAAAATACATACAATTGCCTTTTTGTGACTCTTGAAATTGTGTTTTAATCTTTGTTTATAATTTTAAGGTGAATCCATTACAAAAAAAAAAATTATATTTTATTTATTTTTCTTCATAAAATGTTAAGTAACCAACGGTCATGAACAGTGTAAGCAACGATAGTTAATTATTATAAAGTAACCAACGGTATAAAACAAAATTTGTGCGGAATTTTAAAATGATTTGAACGTTTAAACAACAGTCATGAATAGTGTCGCAAACGGTAACAGTACCGGAAACAGTAACGGGCATTTTACAAAATCTACTCTATATATTCCACCTTCAATTATAATTTTCACATCACTCTCTTAAAATTTATCCATACATTCAAAATGTCTAAATCTTTTCTTCTTTGCATCACCTTACTTGTCCTAATATTGTTACTTATTGTTGTTTTAAATTTTGAAGAATTGAGAAACATTTATACTATGTTGTTCGTTTTTCCATTACTAGGCTTTGCCTGGATGATCACTTTTTGTTAGTTTTGAAAAAATTGAATATTTGGGGGGTTCTAAAATATTTGTTATCATTAAATTCCTTTGTTTTGAAATAAATTTTTAAATGATTTTTGGATATTTATTTACGTATTTATGTTATTATGCATTATCATAATTTATTATATGTTTTATACTAATTTAACTACATCGTATTTATTTTTCTCAAAAAAAAAAAAACTCCATCGTATTTATTAAATAAATTAACATGGACTTGAGTAATAATTATTATATTTTTTACTACTAATTTACCCCCATCCCAAAATAATCTTCCATAAGTGTCTTTGCATTCTCTCCAATGGCTTCTTCGTCAAATAAAAAAGTAATTGTTCTTGTTCAAATTTTCATATATATTTTACTTAATTATTTTTTATCCAATTATAAATTCTAGAAGGAATCGTTTATGTTCAAAATTTGAAGAAGTTAATGGAGAATATAAGTTGTGTTATATGAATCTATAACTCATATTCTATCTGTTTTGTAGAGGTAAAAAATGCAGTGTCAACAAATATTAACATTATGATGAAGGGATACGAAGGACCATAGGTAATTCGGATGTAGTTTTGGATGGAGCTTCGGTGAAAGTAGTTTGAATGTTGGTGACAAGTTAGTTTTTGATGTATCTGAGTCACCTCATTTTCTATCTCTTCGGGTTGTTCCTTCTAAGATATCTCAGCGATATTGAGGTTTTATTATTGTTGGATATCTTAAAATATGGATACTCAGCCTTTGTACAATAGTTTGTCAATTTTGGGGTTGGGGTTTTCGAAGTTGGGGTTTTGGAGTAGGAACAGAGGTCTATTCGTAGACCTGTCTGTCGTCGCTCGCCACGGCGAGTGCTTAAACTCACCTAGCGAGTAGAAGTCATCGCTCGCCCAGCGAATGATCTTAGTCGCCTGGCGGGTAGTTCCCAACTCGCCACAGCAAGTGTTTTTCCTCTCTTAGTGAGCTGTTCAGTAGAAAAATGAGTGTTCATATAAATGATGTTTTGGGTCAGGTTTATATGAATTTAAGTGTCTCTTCATGTTTAGAAATGATTAGACAACTTAGAATCAAATTTGGGCATTGGGAAGTTAAAAATGGGGATTTTTGGGTGAAAAATGTCTAGTTCCTGAAGCTACCTGTTTTAGCTCGCCTTCGGCGAGTGATCTTGCTCGCCTAGTGAGTGGTCCATATGTGAGCTCGCCACAGCGAGTAGTTGTGCTCGCCTCGCGAGTTGTTCAGTAGCAGACTGTCTGTTTTGCGTTCTTGTGTCTTTTTCACACGTTTCTGTTTTGAGTCGGACTTTGTCATAAACATGAAAATTGTTGATAACTGATTTATCTTTCCAGTGGTTTTGAGTTGATGTGCAAATCTTTTGTGGTTGATTTAATATGATTTTATGATCTTGATGTTGTTGCATTTAAGTTTTGTCATTGCATAAGCATTGTCAAGCGAAGGGGGCTGTAGCCTGTCAAGTCGAATATGACTTTAGCGAAGGGAGCTATAGCTCTGTTGTTTCTTAAGCAAAGGGGGATGTAGCCTGTATAGTCGAATTTGACTTTAGCGAAGGGAGTTGTAGCTCTGTTGGTACCACATGCATAATTATGCTGCATTTTTTGAGTAGTTGTTGTTGCATTGTTGAGTCGTTGTTGTTGCATTGTTGATGTTGTTGTTGATGCATTATTGAATGAATTTAAATGATGATTGTTGTTGGAATTATGTGAAGTATTCTTAATGTTGAATTGTTGTTGTTTTGTATTGATTAATTCTTTACGTGAATTGTTGTTTATTATTATTGAATGTGAAATATCACCCATTCTGTTAGAATGTTGCCTCAACGTGGATAATGTGCAGATAACCAGGAGTAACCGCTGATGTGAGTTGATTCCTCGTGTCGTCATAGGAGTCATGTTCTGATACGTAACGGGATGAGGATATTTATATGTTTTGTTTTCCTTGTTACGTATTTCTTTTTAAGTTGATGTTGAACCACTTTTGGATTTGGAATTTCATTACGTTGTTGATGTTGAGGCCTTAGTGCCAAGTATGGATTAAAACGTTGAACATTTTCCGCTGCGACATTATTTTAAATTATTGAAGGAAGTTGTTTAAATAAATAGTGGATTTTAACTCTATTTATATTTAATGATATTTTGAAGAACGAATGTGACATCCTGTTTGTGATGAACTCTGATTTATTGTATGTTATTTATATGTTGGGAAAACGTGGTGTTACAGATCTCTTTCTTGTACCGGATGTAGGTATTTACGATCGCGAGGAGCTGATTGTAAGTCTCCGGTGTTGGAACAAAGGGTGTTTCACAATTATACCACTTAAGTTTTGATGATAACAAGGTATTAAAAATTATCAATTGGATATGCTAAATATTTATTCAAGTGTACAGGCCCATTATCAAAGATTTATTTACAAGAGGTTCTGATTGAATGAATTAAAGAGCAAAGGAAATTTAGACTGAAGCTTGAAGAACATCTGAATGAAAGCGCTCCTGGAAATTTAGAGTCAGAATGAGTCTGAAGAAAGAGCTCCTGAAGATGACGTCATCAGATGCAAGTTCTTCAGAGGCAGACTCATCAGAAGCAAATAGTCTCCAGAGGCAGATTCATCAGAAGCAAAGATTCTTCAGACACTGAAAAAGCGTTGACAAAGTACAACGTACGAAAAGTACAACCACTATGTCTACGCCTGTTCCTGCAACCACCAACTCTGCACAGTGTCTTCTATACACGACAAGAATAACAGTAACTAAAGCAGAAACTTTTCCATATTTGCTGGAATGAATTTGAATTTGATTTCATTGAACAAGCCTCAAATCAAGCAAAGGATCAAAGGTGTCAAATCAGCTTCGGTAAAGAAAAAGTGATGAGCTGGCAGTCTCCAACGTCTCTCAAATTCTCTATAAATAGAGATGAAGACTTGAAAAACAAAAAGAGACACAGACACGCGAATTAAGTTCTTCTCTCATATTCTAAGTCGCAAACATTGCTCATCAACAACTTAGATAATTCTTACAAAAGCTTACATCTTAGAATTTCTAAGTATCTAAGAAAGACAGAGTCTGTTCTGTTTCGTTTTGTCTTGTGAATATCTCTGATTGTATATCAAGTATTCAAAACTCTTTTCAATTCTCTGTAATTGTTTTGAAGTCTCTTGCCTGTGTGCTTGAGCATTTGAAGTCTCTTTCTTGTGTGATTGAGCAAAGGAAGTCTCATTCTTGTGTGTTTGAGCAACTTGTAATTTGATATTACATTTTAGTGGAACTCTCCTTGGAAGTGCAAGGGGGACAGGACTACTTCCGGTTTGTGGAAGGAACCTGTATAAATTGCCTGTGTCTTCTTTCTTTCTTGCATTTGTTCTACATTCCGCTGCTCAGACTCTGAACTCTGATCAGAGTCTGAACTCTATCAGACTCTGTATCCTGAGAACATTGTTATTTTTCGTAAGAAAGAAACGTTTTTGAAAACACAATTCAACCCCCCCCCCCCCCCCCCCTCTCTTGTGTTTTTCCCACCTTCAGTTGGTATCAGAGCTTCGGCTCTGTAGTTAGCACTTAACTGTGTTACAGTAAACGATCGGTGAAAAACATGTCTGGGGATGAAGCTTCTGCATCTGCATCTGGTTCTGGTTTTGGTTCTGGTGCTGCTGTGCATTATGACTACAGCAACATCAACAAAAGTGAAAGATCTTCTAATCACAACAAACCTCCTATGTTTAATGGTGATCCTGAAATGTTCTCTTGGTGGAAGACCAAGATGTATAGTCACATCATGGGAATGGATGAAGAGTTGTGGGATGTTCTTGAAGATGGCGTTGGTGATCTGAGGTTAGATGAAGAAGGTGCTGCTCTTGATAGGAAAGCTCACACTCCTGAGCAGAAAAAGCTTTATAAGAAACATCATACGATTAGAGGCATTCTTGTGGCTGCCTTGCCTCATAAAGAGTACTTAAAGATGAGTGACAAATCAACAGCAAAGGCTATGTTCACCTCACTGTGCTCACTTTATGAAGGTAACAAGAAAGTCAGAGAGGCCAAGGCTACTATGCTTGTTCATCAGTATGAGTTGTTCAGAATGAAGGAGGATGAAAAGATTGAGACCATGTACTCAAGGTTTCAGACTCTTGTTTTTGGACTTCAGATTCTGAAGAAAAGCTACGTAACGTCTGATCATGTGAACAAGATTCTGAAAAGTTTACCTGCAAAATGGAGACCGAAAGTAACAGCCATTGAAGAAGCTAAAGATTTAAACACTTTGAGTGTTGAAGATCTCATAAGCTCCTTGAAATGTCATGAAATAGGTCTTAACGAGCATGAACCTGTCAAGAAGCCCAAGTCCATTGCATTAAAGTCCAGAGGCAAGTCAGGTAAGGCTCTGAAGGCTTTGGAGTCTGAAGAAGAATCTACATCTGAAGATTCTGATGAAGACTCTGAGTTTGTTCAAGAGATGGCTATGCTCACCAACAGATTACAATACCTCGCTAAGAAGAACAAGAAGTTTATGAACAGAGGTAGTAATCACAAAAGCTCAAGAAAGGAAGATCAGAAAGGTTGCTTCAACTGCAAGAAGGTTGGACACTTTATTGCTGAATGTCCAGACTTGCAGAAAGAGAAATCCAAGGAAAAATCTAAGAAAGCGTTCTTCAAGTCTAACAAATTCAAGAAGCAATTCAAGAAGAGCTTGATGGCAACTTGGGAAGATCTGGATAATGAGTCTGAGTCTGACAAAGATGATGCTGAAGATGAAGCTAAAATAGCTCTGGCTTTGGTAGCTACTGCTAATAATGAAGAAGAATCATCTGATGCTGAGTCAAGCACAGACTCTGAAACTGAAACTGAGGTATACTCTAAACTCACTAGATCTGAACTAATTGATTCTCTCAAAGAACTTCTTTGTCATTATGAAAACCAATACACTGAGTTGAGGAGAGTTAAGCAACGATACATTAAGCTGCTAAAACTCCATGAATCAACTAAGACGGAAATGGATGCCTTAAAACAAGAGAATAATGATTTGAACACAATGACTAAGAAGGGTGATAATAAAACCTTGTCTGAGCAGGATGCTGCTCTTCAAGAGTTTATTAACACAAGAATTGATAGAACCAAAGTTGCATCCATGATTTATAGCATAAATCAGAACAACAAAAAGGGAATTGGTTTCACAGGAGGAAACTCTAGTGAAGTAATTCTGAAACCTTGTTCTGATAATGTAACACCCCGTTTTCCCAACATAAAAATTTCTTTAAAAAGAATAGCATGCATCAGAGTAAGCACATAAACAGGGCATCACATTTCTAAAACATCTCATGTTAATGAATAAATAATCATTAAATTTTCATAAAATCTCGCAGCGGAATAATCATATAAAATAAACATCTCAAGGTCTTTGGCACGCAGGCCTCATCAACATCTTATTATCAAAGTCTTCAAGTTAAACATAAGCATGTAAAATAACATAATCCAATCAAAAACATAATACGCAAGGAACAGAGAAAATATAAGCAAAGTTTCCCCATCCCGTTACGTATCAGAGCACCTAGACTCGACTGCAGAAATCCTCACACGTCTGCACCTAATCTTGGTTACCTGCACTTGCCCACGAGGCGGCAATTCCAGCAGAAGGGGTGAGATTCACAAATAATTATATTAAACATGTAATCAAATAATCACAATTCAAACAACCAACATAATTCAACTCATCACAGATAAACATCTAGCATTTAGAACATCATCATAAACAACGCATCATTTAGTATCATCATAATCATCATCATAAACATCTTAGTAAACATCTTAGACGACTCGACTCGACATCATTAATTGACTATGCAACCCTACGTCTTATATGCATGTGGTACCAATCCAGGGCATGAGCCCTCGTCGCTATGAGCATAAATATACTCCAAGGCATAAGCCTTCGTCGCTGGTGAGCAAAGCTCCAGGGCATAAGCCCTCGTCGCTGGTGAGTAAAAACTCCAGGGCATAAGCCCCTATCATAGAATGAGTATGCATGAGACTCAACACTTTTAACTTAAACAAGTTAACATCTTAAACGTCGCAAAACATCTTAAACAACAAGGACTGACACATGCAGCAACTATACAAAGGTAAACAGCAACATGGCAGTAATCACATCATTCAAATAATATCCATAAAGCAAGCATCTTAAGTAAGTCAAACATTTACAACTTTAATAGTTCATATAACACACATAAGCGGCATGGAAAGCATCAAAATCATCTCAGTCATCATGTATTCATCGATACAGTTTATAATAAACATGATTAAAAGTCCCAGAAACTACCCAAAGGTCATCTCTCAAGGTTCTATGCGAAACAGTTCGCAAACAGTACACAGTTCTGGGTTCTGACAGAACTCGCTATGGCGAGTGGGAAAGCTCGCCTCGCGAGTAACTTAGGCCTTGCTCGCTATGGCGAGTTGGATTGCTCGCCTCGCGAGCTCTAGGGTAATGCTCGCTATGGCGAGCTGAGTTGCTCGCCTCGCGAGTAAACTAGGTCTACTCGCCACGGCGAGTTGCATAGCTCGCCTCAGGCGAGCGATGAACAGACTGCTACGGGTTCTACGAAAAAATCACCCAAAAAGCCCCAAATTCATCATCTTAAACGTCTAAACTCTCAGAATCATCATCATAATGGTTAATCTACGTTCTGTGCTCAATCTAAACATCAATTCTACAGCTTTATGGCCTACTTCATCATTATTCTCACTTTTTAACCTAATTTCAATTCTCTCAAAACAGCCCTATGATTGTTTAATCTTGATTAGATGGGTTACAGAATAATATAATCAAATGCTAGGCTCACGCAGAAAATCGCAGCTCTAAAACTCTTCTCCTTCACACAGCCGTTTGCACCTTTTTTCCAAATTCTGATACGCGTACGTGTTTTCTAACCTAGGTTTCCCTTTATATACTCCCAGCAAATCTTATCTTATTTACTCTTTCTCCCACATAACTCTCTAAAATCCAAAACTAACCCACAACTAAATATTTTATTTTATTTTCAAATCTTATTTTATTTAACAATAAAATAAGTCACCACGTCACATAAAATCATATTAAATCTTTACTTAATATCGCATAATATATTAATAAATATATAACAACTTCTCAAATAAATCAAATAATTAAATAATCAAAAATGGGCGTTACAACTCTCCCCAACTTAAAAGATTTTCGTCCTCGAAAATTTACCTCAAGCAAACAACTCAGGGTACGACTCTAGCATCTTACTCTCTAATTCCCACGTCAAGCTTTCGCCGGTCGCTCCCGACCAAACGACTCTAACGAGAGGTATCTCCTTGCCCCTCAGCGTCTTCGTCTTTCTGTCATCAATCCTCACTGGTAAGGTCTCAACCGTAAGGTTGTCCCTAACTTGTACATCATCACTCTGGATCACATGAGACGGATCCGAAACATACTTCCTCAGTTGCGACACATGGAACACGTCGTGCAAATTCGATAAATGTGGTGGCAATCCAATACGATAGGCCACCGCCCCAATCCTCTCTGATATCTGATACGGACCAATAAACTTCGGGGTTAACTTCTTTGACTTCAATGCACGACCAACACCGGTCATAGGAGTCACTCTCAGGAACACATGATCTCCCTCTTGGAACTCAAGGTCCTTCCTTCGCTTATCATGGTAACTCTTTTGTCGACTCTACGACGCTTTCATCTTCTCTTGGATCATTCTCACTTTCTCAGTAGTCTGTTGAACAATCTCCGGTCCTAACATCACATTCTCGCCTGACTCAAACCAACACAACGGAGTTCTACATCTCCGACCATACAAAGCCTCAAAGGGTGCCATCCCAATACTCGAATGGTAACTGTTGTTGTACGTGAACTCTATCAATGGAAGATGACTATCCCAAGTCCCTCCCTGCTCAAGTACACACACTCTCAACAAATCTTCCAACGATTGAATCGTTCTTTCCGACTGACCATCTGTTTGCGGATGATAAGCCGAACTCAACCTCAACTGAGAACCTAACGCCTCTTGCAAACTCTTCCAAAATCTAGAAGTAAATCTCGGGTCTCTATCTGATACGATGCTCGAAGGGACACCATGCAACTTCACAATCTCCTTGACATAGATCTCTGCCAACTGAGCAACAGGAAAAGTAATATTAATCGGTAGAAAATGAGCCGACTTCGTCAATCTATCAACAATCACCCAAATAGCGTCATTCCCTTTAGGAGTATTCGGCAAGCTCGTCACAAAATCCATGGATATACTATCCCATTTCCACTCTGGCACATCTAAAGGCACCATCGTACCAGCAGGTTTCTGATGCTCAACCTTCGATTTCTGACAAACCAAACAAGAATAAACAAACTGTGCCACGTCACGTTTCAAACCAGACCACCAAAACATCTTCTTTAAATCATGATACATCTTCGTAGCTCCCGGATGAATACTCAAGCTACTTCTATGACTCTCTTCAAGGATCATCTTCTTCATTTCCTCATTATCAGGAATGCAAATTCGACCTCGGAACCTTAACACTCCTTGATCATCCACTTTAAAATCACTATCCTCCGTCTGATTACTAGCAACCAACAAGTCCACAAACTTAACATCTTCTTTCTGCGCCTCTTTGATACTTTTCAAGAACTCATTATCAATCTTCAACATTCCTAGCTTTACACTCTGAGGCGTTCTTTCACAAACCAAACTCAAATCTCTGAACTGTTCCAACAACTCGAATTCCTTCACCATCATGGCAGACATATGCAAAGTCTTCCTGCTCAAAGCATCCGCAACCACATTAGCTTTGTCCGGATGATAATTCAAACCAAAGTCATAATCCTTTAACAATTCAAGCCACCTTCGCTGCCTCATATTCAATTCCTTCTGGTCAAATAAGTACTTCAAACTCTTGTGATCACTAAACACCTCAAACCTCGAACCATACAAGTAATGTCTCCATATTTTTAATACAAAGACCACAGCTGCCAACTCTAAGTCATGCGTCGGATAATTCTTCTCATGAATTCTCAATTGCCTTGAAGCATAAGCTACCACTTTACCATCTTGCATAAGAACACCACCTAAACCCAACTTGGACGCATCACAATACACCACAAAAGGTTCATCGGGCTTCGGCAAAATCAAAACTGGAGCCGTCGTCAAACGTTTCTTCAACTCATTAAAACTGTTCTCACAATGAACATCCCACACAAAAGATTTACCTTCACACGTCAACTGCGTTAACGGAAGAGCCAACTTAGAAAATCCCTCTATAAATCTTCGATAATAACCAGCTAGACCCAGAAAGCTTCTAATCTCAGTAACCGACTTAGGAGTCTCCCATTGCGATACCGCTTCAACTTTAGACGGATCAACCGCAATGCCATCGCCAGAAATAACATGACCAAGAAAACTTACTTCCTTCAACCAGAACTCACACTTAGACAACTTAGCAAAAAGCTTCTTCTCTTTCAACACTTGCAAGACGATCTTCAAATGCTCAGCATGCTCTTCTTCAGTCTTAGAATAAACCAGAATATCATCAATGAACACCACAACAAAACGATCCAAGTAAGCATGGAAGATTCTATTCATATACTCCATAAATACGCCAGGTGCGTTAGTAACACCGAAAGGCATCACTGTATACTCATAATGTCCATAACGCGTCCTAAATGCCGTCTTCTGCATATCCTCATCTTTCACTTTAATCTGATGGTAACCCGATCTCAAATCTATCTTGCTGAATACACAAGCACCCACCAACTGATCCATCAAGTCGTCAATTCTCGGGAGTGGATACCTATTCTTTATCGTTACTTTATTCAACTGACGATAGTCGATGCACAACCTCATACTTCCATCTTTCTTCTTGACTAACAACACTGGAGCTCCCCACGGTGAGACACTTGGTCTCACGAACTTCTTATCAAGCAAATCCTCTAACTGTTTCTTCAGCTCAGCCAACACAGAAGCTGACATACGATAAGGCGTCATAGACACAGGCTTCGTTCCAGGAATAAGATCAATCGAAAATTCAACTTCTCTTTCTGGAGGCACATCAGGAATCTCATCTGGGAAAACTTCAGGAAAATCACATACTACTTGTAGCTTATCAATCACCGCCTGATTCTCAATAGATAAGGACGCCATCAAGGAAAACATCATAATTCCATCGCGTTCCAGCTGCTTCAACTGTTTAGTAGATAGGAACTCTGCGCCACTCTCTTCCTCGGGAGAAGAAAAATGCACCGTCTTGCTAAAACAATTAATCAGAACGTGGTTGTACTCTAACCAATTCATCCCCAAAATTACATCCATCCCAACCAACGGTAGACACACTAAATCAATCTCAAAATCACGACCAAACATAGACACAGGACATCTTAAACACACAAGGGAAGTAGTCACCGAACCCTTAGCTGGAGTTTCGACAACCATCTCCCCATTCATATCAGATACAACAAGATTCAACTTAGCAGCACAATCAAGAGTAATAAAACAATGTGTGGCACCAGTATCAATAATAGCAACTAAAGGTATATTATCAAAATAACAAGTACCTCTGATCAAGCGATCCTCGCTCTCCGTCTGCGTACCCGACAAGGCAAAAACTCTCCCAGAAGTCTGAGCCTTCTTAGGCTTCGTGCATTGCGAACCAATGTGACCCTCATCGCCGCAGTTAAAACATACAACATCACCATGTTTGCAATCAGCAGTAGTGTGACCCTTCTTGCCACAACGGAAACACCTCTTCACCTCTCCAGGACAAGCATTACTCTTATGGCCTTTCACGCCACAAGTATAGCAAACTACCCCAGCAGGAGCATCTTTCTTAACAGGTCTCCTCTCATCATTAACTCGCTGTTTGCCCTTATCCGCGGGTGCACTGTAGGGCTTAGGACGACTTTGCTGCCCCTTTCCTTTCCTCTCATTAACCACCTTGTAATGAGCCTTAGTGTCCTCCTCGTAAATCCTGCAGCTGCTCACTAACTCGGAAAAGTTTCTAATCTTCTGATACCCTATAGCCCTCTTGATATCAGCTCTCAATCCGTTCTCAAACTTAATACATTTAGAAAATTCGGCGGTCTCAGCAGAGTAGTGTGGATAAAACTTGGCCAGCTCCACAAATTTTGCAGCATACTCAGTTACAGACATGTTCCCTTGCTTTAGCTCCAGGAACTCAATCTCCTTCTTGCCCCGCACATCCTCAGGAAAATATCTGTTGAGGAATTCTCTCTTAAAAACTGCCCAGGTCACCTCAGCACCGTCCTGCTCCAGGGTAGGTAGAAGACTAATCCACCAGTCATCCGCCACCTCAGCCAGCATGTGCGTACCGAAACGCACCTTCTGCACCTCCGTGCACTGCATCACCCTGAACACTCTCTCTATCTCTTTGAGCCACGCCTGGGCTCCATCCGGATCATATCTCCCCTTGAAAGTAGGAGGATGGTTTCTCAGGAAGGTCTCCAGCATACGGACCTCCGCACCAGCACCAGCATTCGCATTTGGTTGCTGTCCCACAGCTTGAGCAACAGCTTCCAAGGCAGCAGCAATTGCAGCGTCATTTCTTCCAGCCATCTTAATCCTATGCAAAACAGACGTAAGTTAGAATAATACAATAATACTATTCTAACTCTAAGACAACGTCACTCGACTCTCTACTTGGCCGGACGGACCGACCTGCTCTGATACCAATTGTAACACCCCGTTTTCCCAACATAAAAATTTCTTTAAAAAGAATAGCATGCATCAGAGTAAGCACATAAACAGGGCATCACATTTCTAAAACATCTCATGTTAATGAATAAATAATCATTAAATTTTCATAAAATCTCGCAGTGGAATAATCATATAAAATAAACATCTCAAGGTCTTTGGCACGCAGGCCTCATCAACATCTTATTATCAAAGTCTTCAAGTTAAACATAAGCATGTAAAATAACATAATCCAATCAAAAACATAATACGCAAGGAACAGAGAAAATATAAGCAAAGTTTCCCCATCCCGTTACGTATCAGAGCACCTAGACTCGACTGCAGAAATCCTCACACGTCTGCACCTAATCTTGGTTACCTGCACTTGCCCACGAGGCGGCAATTCCAGCAGAAGGGGTGAGATTCACAAATAATTATATTAAACATGTAATCAAATAATCACAATTCAAACAACCAACATAATTCAACTCATCACAGATAAACATCTAGCATTTAGAACATCATCATAAACAACGCATCATTTAGTATCATCATAATCATCATCATAAACATCTTAGTAAACATCTTAGACGACTCGACTCGACATCATTAATTGACTATGCAACCCTACGTCTTATATGCATGTGGTACCAATCCAGGGCATGAGCCCTCGTCGCTATGAGCATAAATATACTCCAAGGCATAAGCCTTCGTCGCTGGTGAGCAAAGCTCCAGGGCATAAGCCCTCGTCGCTGGTGAGTAAAAACTCCAGGGCATAAGCCCCCATCATAGAATGAGTATGCATGAGACTCAACACTTTTAACTTAAACAAGTTAACATCTTAAACGTCGCAAAACATCTTAAACAACAAGGACTGACACATGCAGCAACTATACAAAGGTAAACAGCAACATGGCAGTAATCACATCATTCAAATAATATCCATAAAGCAAGCATCTTAAGTAAGTCAAACATTTACAACTTTAATAGTTCATATAACACACATAAGCGGCATGGAAAGCATCAAAATCATCTCAGTCATCATGTATTCATCGATACAGTTTATAATAAACATGATTAAAAGTCCCAGAAACTACCCAAAGGTCATCTCTCAAGGTTCTATGCGAAACAGTTCGCAAACAGTACACAGTTCTGGGTTCTGACAAAACTCGCTATGGCGAGTGGGAAAGCTCGCCTCGCGAGTAACTTAGGCCTTGCTCGCTATGGCGAGTTGGATTGCTCGCCTCGCGAGCTCTAGGGTAATGCTCGCTATGGCGAGCTGAGTTGCTCGCCTCGCGAGTAAACTAGGTCTACTCGCCACGGCGAGTTGCATAGCTCGCCTCAGGCGAGCGATGAACAGACTGCTACGGGTTCTACGAAAAAATCACCCAAAAAGCCCCAAATTCATCATCTTAAACGTCTAAACTCTCAGAATCATCATCATAATGGTTAATCTACGTTCTGTGCTCAATCTAAACATCAATTCTACAGCTTTATGGCCTACTTCATCATTATTCTCACTTTTTAACCTAATTTCAATTCTCTCAAAACAGCCCTATGATTGTTTAATCTTGATTAGATGGGTTACAGAATAATATAATCAAATGCTAGGCTCACGCAGAAAATCGCAGCTCTAAAACTCTTCTCCTTCACACAGCCGTTTGCACCTTTTTTCCAAATTCTGATACGCGTACGTGTTTTCTAACCTAGGTTTCCCTTTATATACTCCCAGCAAATCTTATCTTATTTACTCTTTCTCCCACATAACTCTAAAATCCAAAACTAACCCACAACTAAATATTTTATTTTATTTTCAAATCTTATTTTATTTAACAATAAAATAAGTCACCACGTCACATAAAATCATATTAAATCTTTACTTAACATCGCATAATATATTAATAAATATATAACAACTTCTCAAATAAATCAAATAATTAAATAATCAAAAATGGGCGTTACAGATAACATCAAAGAAGGTCTGAAAACTCATTTTGTGTCTGAGTCTGAAAAGGCTTCTCATTCAGAATCTAAGTCTTCAAATTCAGAGGAGTTGACTAAGTCAAAACCTAAGAATCATAAGACAAAAGTCACGAATGACTCTAAATCAAAAGCTCCAACGTTACAGATTCTAAAAAGATCAGAACCCATCAAACAGGTTCAGAAGAAAACAGAGTCTGAAACTCAAAAGCCTAGATTTCAAAGAAAGGAGGTTATTCTTACTAAGTCACATTCTAAGACTAAAGGTTCTGAACCCAAAGTCTGGAAGAAGACTGACAAAGAAAAATTCAGACAGAGTACACAAAAGAGATTCAGAACTTCTAGGACTAACTCAAGAGGACCCATGAAAGTTGGGGTACCTAAGATACAAATTGTTGATGCTGCAGATATGTCTAAAAGGAAATACAAAGCAGAAGTCCTGGTATCTGGACAGTGGCTGCTCGCGACATATGACGGGAGAAAAGTCTATGTTCCTAACCCTGATCATGAAAGAGGGAGGAACTGTGGGATTTGGAGGAAACCAAACTGGCAAAATCATTGGTACTGGAACAATTGGTAATTCCTCAGTCTCAATCAATAATGTGTGGTTTGTAGATGGACTAAGGCATAACCTACTTAGCATAAGTCAATTTTGTGATAATGGTTATGATGTAACGCCCATTTTTGATTATTTAATTATTTGATTATTTGAGAAGTTATATATATTTATTAATATATTATGAGATGTTGAATTAAGATTTAATATGATTTTATGCGACGTGGTGACTTATTTTATTGTTAAATAAAATAAGATTTGAAAATAAAATAAAATATTTAGTTGTGGGTTAGTTTTGGATTTTAGAGAGTTATGTGGGAGAAAGAGTGAATAAGATAATATTTGTTGGGAGTATATAAAGGGAAATTAGGTCAAGAGAGAAGTCAGTAGTACGCGTACAGAGTTTTGGAAAAAGGGAGAAACGGCTGCGTGAAGGGAGAAGAGAAAGAGGGCTGCGATTTTTCTGCAATTCTAAGGTAAGGGTGAGCCTAGCATTGATTATATTATTCTGTAATTCATCTAATCAGGATCAACAATCATAGGGCTGTTTTGAGAGAATTGAAATTAGGTTAAAAGTGGAGAAAAATCATGAATTAAGCCGTAAAGCTGTAGAACAGATGTGTAGGATGAGTACAAAACGTAGATTAACCATAATGATGATGTTTCTGAGAGTTTAGATGTTTAGAGTGATGATTTTGGGACCTTTTGATGAGATTTTCGCAGAACCCGTAAGCGACCTGTTCATCGCTCGCCTAGGCGAGCTATGCAACTCGCCGCGGCGAGTAGACCTAGATCGCTCGCGAGGCGAGCAACCCAGCTTGCCATAGCGAGCAGTCCCTTAGTTACTCGCGAGACGAGCTTTCCCACTCGCCATAGCGAGTTCTGTCAGAACTCAGAATCTGTTCTGTTGCGACCTGTTTTCGCATGTGACCTTGAGAGAGGACCTTGGGGTAGCTTAAGAGACTTTTAATGATGTTTAATATAATCTGTAATGATGATACATGATGATTCAGATTGTTTATGACGATTTTATGAAGCTTATGTGTGATATATGAATTAATTAAGTTATGAATGTTTGATTCACTTGCGATGCTTGCATTATGGATGCTATATGTATGATGTACTTGCTGCCATGTTGCTATTTACTTATGTATAGTTGCTGCATGTGTCAGTCCATGATGATTAAGATGGTTATTAAGACGTTTGTGATGTTAACTTGTTTAAGTTAAAATTGCATTGAGTCTCATGCATACTCATCCTATGATGGGGGCTTATGCCCTAGAGTTTTTACTCACCAGCGACGAGGGCTTGTGCCCTGGAACTTTGCTCACCAGCGACGAAGGCTTATGCCTTGGAGTATATTTATGCTCATAGCGACGAGGGCTCATGCCCTGGATTGGTACCACATGCATATAAGACGTTAGGGTTGCATAGTCAAGTGATGTTGTCGAGTTGAGTCGTCCAAGATGTTTAATAAGATGTTTATGATGATGATTATGACGATGCTAAATGATGTGTTGTTGAAGTTAATGCTTTATATGCTAGATGTTTATCTGTGAAATGTTGAATTATGTTTGATTGTTGATTGTGATTATTTAATTACATGTTTAATATAATTATTTGTGAATCTCACCCCTTCTGCTGGAATTGCCGCCTTGTGGGCAAGTGCAGGTAATCAAGACTAGGTGCTATCGTGTGAGGTGTCCCGTGTTGTGTCTAGGCGCTCTGATACGTAACGGGATGGGGAAACTTTGCTTATATTTTCTCTGTTCCTTGCGTATTATGTTATTTGATATGATTATGTTATTCTGAAGATTTTATTAAGACGTTGTTGAGGCCTGTGTGCCAAAGACTTTTCTTTATGAGATGATTTTATGATTTTCCGCTGCAATAATTGAGTAATATTTTACGAATATTTTATGAAGGGTTAATGATTATTTATTCATTACTATGAGATGATTATGAAATGTAATGCCCTGTTTATGTGCTTACTCTGATGCATGACTATCTTTTTAAAGAAATTTTTATGTTGGGAAAACGGGGTGTTACAATTGGTATCAGAGCAGGTCGGTCCGTCCGGCCAAGTAGAGAGTCGAGCGACGTTGTCTTAGAGTTAGAATATTATATTCGTATTATTCTAACTTATGTTTGTTTTCCAAAGAACTAAGATGGCTGGTAGAAACGACGTTGCCCTTGCTGCTGCGTTGGAAGCAATGGCTAATGCTGTGGGTAATCAGAACAATGTTGGTGGAAACGACGGGACTAGGATGTTGGAGACCTTTCTGAGGAATCACCCGCCTACCTTCAAGGGGCGCTATGATCCAGATGGGGCTCAAACATGGCTCAAGGAAGTAGAGAGGATCTTCAGAGTCATGCAATGTGATGATGTACAGAAGGTGTGTTTTGGCACGCACATGCTAGCGGAGGAGGCTGATGATTGGTGGGTTAGTCTCCTACCCATTTTGGAGCAAGACGGAGCTGTGGTGACGTGGGCTGTTTTCACGAGGGAGTTCCTTAACAGATACTTCCCAGAAGATGTTCGTGGGAAGAAGGAGATAGAGTTTCTGGAGCTTAAGCAAGGAAACATGTCGGTGACTGAGTATGCGGCAAAGTTTGTGGAGCTGGCTAAGTTTTACCCGCATTATACCCCTGAGACGGCTGAGTTTTCAAAATGCATTAACTTTGAGAACGGATTGCGCGCTGATATCAAGAGAGCCATTGGTTATCAGAAGATCTGCAACTTTTCTGAGTTAGTGAGTAGCTGCAGAATTTATGAAGAGGATACCAAGGCTCACTACAAGGTAGTGAATGAGAGGAAAGCTAAGGGCCAGCAGAGTCGCCCAAAACCTTATGATGCCCCTAGAGATAGAGGGAAGTTGAGTTCTCTATTGACCTTGTTCCTGGAACGAAGCCGGTGTCGATGGCACCTTACCGCATGTCTGCTTCTGAGTTAGCAGAGTTGAAGAAACAGTTAGAGGATTTGCTGGATAAGAAGTTTGTGAGACCTAGTGTTTCACCATGGGGAGCTCCAGTGTTACTAGTGAAGAAGAAAGACGGCAGTATGAGACTGTGCATTGATTACAGACAGCTGAACAAAGTGACGATCAAGAATAGGTATCCACTTCCGAGGATTGACGATCTGATGGATCAATTAGTGGGTGCACGTGTTTTCTGCAAGATAGATTTAAGGTCAGGTTACCACCAGATCAAAGTAAAAGATGAAGATATGCAGAAGACGGCTTTCAGGACTCGTTATGGTCACTACGAGTACAAGGTTATGCCTTTTGGAGTTACCAATGCACCTGGAGTGTTTATGGAGTATATGAATCGCATCTTCCATGCATTTTTGGATCGGTTCGTGGTGGTGTTTATTGATGATATACTGGTTTACTCCAAGATTGAAGAGGAGCATGTTGAACATTTGAAGACTGCTTTGCAGGTGCTGAGAGAAAAGAAACTGTATGCTAAGTTGTCTAAGTGCGAGTTCTGGTTGAAGGAAGTAAGTTTTCTTGGTCATGTTATTTCTGGCGATGGCATTGCGGTTGACCCGTCTAAAGTTGAAGCGGTATCGCAATGGGAGACTCCTAAGTCGGTTACAGAGATTAGAAGCTTTTTGGGTCTAGCTGGTTATTACCGAAGGTTTATAGAGGGATTTTCTAAGTTGGCTCTTCCATTAACGCAGTTGACGTGTAAAGGTAAATCTTTTGTGTGGGATGTGCATTGTGAGAACAGTTTTAATGAGTTGAAGAAACGTTTGACGACGGCTCCAGTTTTGATTTTGCCGAAGCCCGATGAACCTTTTGTGGTATATTGTGATGCGTCCAAGTTGGGTTTAGGTGGTGTGCTTATGCAAGATGGTAAAGTGGTAGCTTATGCTTCAAGGCAATTGAGGATTCATGAGAAGAATTATCCGACGCATGACTTAGAGTTGGCGGCTGTGGTCTTTGTATTGAAAATATGGAGACATTACTTGTATGGTTCGAGGTTTGAAGTGTTTAGTGATCACAAGAGTTTGAAGTACTTATTTGACCAGAAGGAATTGAATATGAGACAACGTAGGTGGCTCGAATTATTGAAAGATTATGACTTTGGCTTGAATTATCATCCGGGCAAAGCTAATGTGGTTGCAGATGCCTTAAGCAGGAAGACTTTGCATATGTCTGCTATGATGGTGAAGGAATTCGAGTTACTAGAGCAGTTTAGAGATTTGAGTTTGGTTTGTGAAAGAACACCTCAGAGTGTAAAGCTGGGAATGCTGAAAATTGATAGTGATTTCTTGAAGAATATCAAAGAGGCACAGAAAGAAGATGTCAAGTTTGCGGACTTGTTGGTTGCTAGTAATCAGACGGAGGATAGTGACTTTAGAGTTGATGATCAAGGAGTGTTGAGATTTCGAGGTAGGATTTGCATTCCTGATAATGAAGAAATGAAGAAGATGATTCTTGCAGAGAGTCATAGAAGTAGCTTGAGTATTCATCCGGGAGCTACGAAGATGTATCATGATTTAAAGAAGCTGTTTTGGTGGTCTGGTTTGAAGCGAGACGTGGCACAGTTTGTGTACTCTTGTTTGATTTGTCAGAAATCGAAGGTTGAGCATTAGAAACCTGCTGGTATGATGGTACCTTTAGATGTGCCAGAGTGGAAATGGGATAGTATATCCATGGATTTTGTGACGAGCCTGCCGAATACTCCTAAAGGGAATGACGCTATTTGGGTGATTGTTGATAGACTGACGAAATCGGCTCATTTTCTACCGATTAATATTAGTTTTCCTGTTGCCCAGTTGGCAGAGATTTATATCAAGGAGATTGTGAAGCTGCATGGTGTTCCCTCGAGCATCGTATCAGATAGAGACCCGAGATTTACTTCTAGATTTTGGAAGTGTTTGCAAGAGGCTTTAGGTTCTCAGTTGAGGTTGAGTTCGGCTTATCATCCGCAAACAGATGGTCAGTCGGAGAGAATGATTCAGTCGTTGGAGGATTTATTGAGGGTGTGTGTACTTGAGCAAGGAGGAACTTGGGATAGTCATCTTCCATTGATAGAGTTCACGTACAACAACAGTTACCATTCGAGTATCGGAATGGCACCTTTTGAGGCTTTGTATGGTCGGAGATGCAGAACTCCGTTGTGTTGGTTTGAGTCAGGCGAAAATGTGATGTTAGGACCGGAGATTGTTCAACAGACAACTGAGAAGGTAAGAATGATCCAAGAGAAGATGAAAGCGTCGCAGAGTCGACAAAAGAGTTATCATGATAAGCGTAGAAAGGACCTTGAGTTCCAAGAGGGGGATCATGTGTTCCTGAGAGTGACTCCAATGACGGGTGTTGGACGTGCCTTGAAATCGAAGAAGTTGACTCCGAGGTTTATTGGTCCATATCAGATATCAGAGAGGATTGGGGCGGTGGCCTATCGTATTGGATTGCCACCACATTTATCGAATTTGCACGACGTGTTCCATGTGTCGCAACTGAGGAAGTATGTTACGGATCCGTCTCATGTGATCCAGAGTGATGATGTGCAAGTTAGGGACAACCTTACGGTTGAGACCTTACCTGTGAGGATTGATGACAGAAAGATGAAGACGCTGAGAGGCAAGGAGATACCTCTCGTTAGAGTCGTTTGGTCGGGAGCGACTGGCGAAAGCTTGACGTGGGAGTTAGAGAGTAAGATGCTGGACTCATATCCAGAGTTGTTTGCTTGGGGAGAGTTGTAACGCCCATTTTTGATTATTTAATTATTTGATTATTTGAGAAGTTATATATATTTATTAATATATTATGAGATGTTGAATTAAGATTTAATATGATTTTATGCGACGTGGTGACTTATTTTATTGTTAAATAAAATAAGATTTGAAAATAAAATAAAATATTTAGTTGTGGGTTAGTTTTGGATTTTAGAGAGTTATGTGGGAGAAAGAGTAAATAAGATAATATTTGTTGGGAGTATATAAAGGGAAATTAGGTCAAGAGAGAAGTCAGTAGTACGCGTACAGAGTTTTGGAAAAAGGGAGAAACGGCTGCGTGAAGGGAGAAGAGAAAGAGGGCTGCGATTTTTCTGCAATTCTAAGGTAAGGGTGAGCCTAGCACTGATTATACTATTCTGTAATTCATCTAATCAGGATCAACAATCATAGGGCTGTTTTGAGAGAATTGAAATTAGGTTAATAGTGGAGAAAAATCATGAATTAAGCCGTAAAACTGTAGAACAGATGTGTAGGATTAGTACAGAACGTAGATTAACCATAATGATGATGTTTCTGAGAGTTTAGATGTTTAGAGTGATGATTTTGGGACCTTTTGATGAGATTTTTGCAGAACCCGTAAGCGACCTGTTCATCGCTCGCCTAGGCGAGCTATGCAACCCGCCGCAGCGAGTAGACCTAGATCGCTCGCGAGTCGAGCAACCCAGCTCGCCATAGCGAGTAGTCCCTTAGTTACTCGCGAGGCGAGCTTTCCCACTCGCCATAGCGAGTTCTGTCAGAACTCAGAACCTGTTCTGTTGCGATCTGTTTTCGCATGTGACCTTGAGAGAGGACCTTGGGGTAGCTTAAGAGACTTTTAATGATGTTTAATATAATCTGTAATGATGATTGAGATTGTTTATGATGATTTTATGAAGCTTATGTGTGATATATGAATTAATTAAGTTATGAATGTTTGATTCACTTGCGATGCTTGCATTATGGATGCTATATGTATGATGTACTTGCTGCCATGTTGCTATTTACTTATGTATAGTTGTTGCATGTGTCAGTCCATGATGATTAAGATGGTTATTAAGACGTTTATGATGTTAACTTGTTTAAGTTAAAATTGCATTGAGTCTCATGCATACTCATCCTATGATGGGGGCTTATGCCCTGGAGTTTTTACTCACCAGCGACGAGGGCTTATGCCCTGGAGCTTTGCTCACCAGCGACGAAGGCTTATGCCTTGGAGTATATTTATGCTCACAGCGACGAGGGCTCATGCCCTGGATTGGTACCACATGCATATAAGACGTTAGGGTTGCATAGTCAAGTGATGTTGTCGAGTCGAGTCGTCCAAGATGTATAATAAGATGTTTATGATGATGATTATGACGATGCTAAATGATGTGTTGTTTAAGTTGATGCTTTATATGCTAGATGTTTATCTGTGAAATGTTGAATTATGTTTGATTGTTGATTGTGATTATTTAATTACATGTTTAATATAATTATTTGTGAATCTCACCCCTTCTGCTGGAATTGCCGCCTTGTGGGCAAGTGCAAGTAATCAAGACTAGGTGCTATCGTGTGAGGTGTCCCGCGTTGTGTCTAGGCGCTCTGATACGTAACGGGATGGGGAAACTTTGCTTATATTTTCTCTGTTCCTTGCGTATTATGTTATTTGATATGATTATGTTATTCTGAAGATTTTATTAAGACGTTGTTGAGGCCTGTGTGCCAAAGACTTTTCTTTATGAGATGATTTTATGATTTTCCGCTGCAATAATTGAGTAATATTTTACGAATATTTTATGAAGCGTTAATGATTATTTATTCATTACTATGAGATGATTATGAAATGTGATGCCCTGTTTATGTGCTTACTCTGATGCATGACTATTGTAACACCCCGTTTCCCAAAACAACGTTTAATAAAGAATATATAATCAGAGTTCAACAAATACGGGCATGTCACACTACTTTTCAAAATTATTTAAATAGAAAATAGAACTATTTAAAATACCAACAAAATCTCATTCTTATAAAAATCTGCAGCGGAATATTTATTTAAAAATCATAATCAACAGCTACATCAACGTCTTTGGCACAAAGGCCTCATCACTAAAATATTATTCTTCAACTTAAAATCCAACAACATGTTCAAAATTCGATACATAAAGGAATGAAAGAAACAAAACAACATTTTCCCCATCCCGTTACGTATCAGAGCCCTATGACACTTGAGGCAACATCCTACTAGCCTTGGAAATCTGCACTTGTCCACAAGGCCACAATTCCAACAGAAGGGGTGAGATACACATTCAATAATAATAATATATAATCAATCAAGTTAATGAAAACAACAACAATTCAATGACAAGCATCATCAGGTTCACATATATATACATATATATATATAAATACACCAACAACAGAATCATCAATCAACAAAACATCATATAGTCATAGCAAAATAGGCATCATCTAACATCATAATTATCGTCCTAAATCACCTTATACATCATCAAGCACACCATTCACGAAACACGTTAAATGTCAATCAAGAATATCATCACGAAATATCATCAAGAGCTTCAAGGAACTTCATCACGAAGATACCATCAAGAACATCAAAGAACAATCATCATCACAAATGCATCACAAACCATCATAAATCATCGTCTTAACAACCATCTCAAACATCACATCATCATCACAAATCATCGTCACGACATCTCATAAGACACGACTCAACAAATGCAACTCTACGTCTTAGACATCATGCATGTGGTACCATCAGGGCATAAGCCCCCATCGCTAAAGGTCAAATAGGACCTGTCAGGCATTGAACCCCCATCGCTAAAGGTCATAAAAGAACCTGTCAGGCATTAAGCCCCCATCGCTGACTATGCTATGCAACGACACGACTCAAATGCAACGACACGAGTAAAGACTCAACAATGCACATCTTTAGATGACTCGACAAATACACATCTTTAAATAGCATCATCGTCAAATATCACATATTTAAATATGACATCTTTATATAGCACATATTTAAGTCACACATCTACAAACAACACATCTTGATATAACACATATTTAAATCACACATCTCTGGAAAGCACATATACATTAATCAACTACATTCATATCAAAGTCCAACACATCCTTCAACAAGCAAATCAAGTTTGATCAATAAAACATAAGCCAAATACTCATAAAACACTCCGACTAAATCCCTAATACTTAAGTTTGAAGTTGGGAAACCAACCATAAGTTTTGGACTAACTTGGGATTAGTTAAGCTAAGTTTTCTAAAAAAAATTCTGAAGACCTACTTGGACTATTTTCATCATAATTCAAAATCTACAAATCCTCTTCGAGTCAAACCAGTGCCATTAGAAAGCTAACTTAATTATCTACAACTTTCATGTTTACACCTAAAGCCAATTATGTACCAATCAATACCAGTTTTCATTTCAAATTCGGACAAAGTTGTGCTGAAATTCATAAAAATTCACTGTGACCTACGTTCAGTAATTTGACCATAACTCAAGTTCTATATATTATTTTGACGTCAGACCAACGGAATTAGAAAGCTAACATTCATACCTACAACTTTCGTGTTTACACCGAAAGCTAGTTCAAAACAGAAACTGATGCAAAAGACGCAACAACATGAAACAGGGTATGCTGTCAAAGATAGCTCTTGGGAAAACTCTATTTTTCACTCAAAAAAACCCAAATTTCATCTACCCAAATCCCAAATTTGATAGAGAACAATGTTTACAGGTTCTACATACAACATAACAATCAAAACAACACAGAAACATGCATTAAACAACACAATTCATCACATCATATCAATTATCATAAACTTTCTAAACCCTAAACCTAGAACACAATTTCATCAACAATCAAAATTATATATACATATTATTGAAGGAATCCCACCCTTACCTTAATTCAGCAAGCAAAAACTCTAAAGCAATTGATTCCCTCTTCTCTTAGCCTCTTCTAGGGTTCTCTTCTTTCTCTCCAAAAACTCTCTTTTCTAAAGTTTTGTACGTGAAAAATGAAACAGATTTTTGTTTTTCTGTAAACTAAAACCTCTCCTTTCTCTTTCTATTTTTCCTTAACCTCCCACTTATTTCACTTAACTCCCTCCTTAATTTCTATTAATTCTCATTAAACCCCATAATTTCAAGTAAATAATAATCTTACTTATTTTTATTAAACAATAAAAATAATCATATATTCACATAATCACATAAATACTATATAATAAAATAGTAACACCCCACATATTCACATAAATCATTAAAAAATCATATAAAAGATTTTAAAATCAACCAACGATAATTAAAATAAAACTAGGGCGTTACAACTATCTTTTTAAAGAAATTTTTATGTTGGGAAAACGGGGTGTTACATATGACGTCTTGTTTAATAAGAACAACTGCACAGTAATCAACACTGATGACCAATCTGTAGTGTTTAAGGGAAAGAGAAAGAACAACGTCTATAAGATCAATTTTTCAGAACTGACTGATCAGAAGGTATTTTGCCTCCTGTCAGTGAGTGATAAGAAATGGTTGTGGCACAGAAGGTTGGGACATGCTAACTGGAGATTAATCTCTAAGCTTAGCAAGTTACAACTTGTCAAAGGCCTACCAGACATTGATTATCATTCAGATGCACTATGTGGTGCATGTCAGAAGGGAAAAATTGTTAAAACTTCTTTCAAATCTAAAGACATTGTTTCTACCTCCAGACCCTTGGAACTACTCCATATTGATTTATTTGGACCAGTCAGTACTGCATCCATATATGGAAGTAAATATGGATTGGTGATCGTTGATGATTACAGTAGATGGAGTTGGGTTAAGTTTCTCAAATCTAAAGATGATTCATATGATGTGTTCACAAAATTCCGTATTCAAGTCCAATCTGAAAAAGAACTTAAAATTCTAAAAGTCAGAAGTGATCATGGGGGAGAATTTGAAAATGAGCCATTTGAAATATTTTGTGAAAAATTTGGAATTGTCCATGAATTCTCTTCTCCTAGAACTCCACAGCAAAATGGAGTTGTAGAGAGAAAGAATAGGACCCTTCAAGAAATGGCAAGAACCATGATTCATGAAAACAATCTGGCAAAACACTTTTGGGCAGAAGCAGTGAACACAGCGTGTTATGTTCAGAACCGGATCTACGTCAGACCCATTCTGAACAAAACAGCATATGAACTCTTTAAAGGCAGGAAACCTAACATTTCTTACTTTCATCAGTTTGGATGTACTTGTTACATTCTGAACAATAAAGTCTATCTGAAGAAATTTGATGCAAAAGCTCAAAAAGGAATCTTTCTAGGTTACTCTGAGAGATCTAAGGCATACAGACTGTATAACTTAGAAACACTCTGTGTCGAAGAGTCTATACATGTCAAGTTTGATGACAAAGAGCCTGGAAGTCAAATTCCAGAGCAAAGTGAAAACAATGCAGGTTCAGAAGAGTCTGATGATTATTCAGAACCTGATCTGACTTCAGAGACACATGATACTTCAGAAGCTGTGACAGCTCCTGATGTCCCAAGTGTTGAAACTTCTGAAGAAAATCAAGATGATTCACAGCAAGTTATCCAATCCAAAAATTCATTCAAGTACAAGTCTTCTCATCCTGAGGATCAGATCATTGGTAGCAAAGAAAGTCCCATAAGAACTAGATCTCATTTCAGACCTGAAGAGTCTGCCTTGGGTCTGCTATCCATGACAGAACCTACAACCATTGATGAAGCACTAGCTGATGATGGATGGATCTTAGCAATGCAAGATGAGCTTAATCAATTTAAAAGGAATGACGTATGGGATCTTGTATCTAAGCCTGAACACAAGAACATTATTGGAACTAAATGGGTGTTTAGGAACAAGCTGGATGAACAGGGAGAAGTAATCAGAAACAAAGCCAGACTTGTTGCTCAAGGATACAGTCAACAAGAAGGCATTGAATACACTGAAACTTTTGCTCCAGTTGCAAGATTGGAAGCAATCAGGTTACTTCTTTCCTACGCAGTAAATCACAACATAACCTTGTATCAAATGGACGTTAAAAGTGCATTTCTCAATGGAGTCATATCTGAAGAAGTGTTTGTAAAACAACCACCTGGTTTTGAGGACTTAAAACATCCTAACCACGTTTATAAGCTAAAGAAATCTCTGTATGGTCTGAAGCAAGCTCCCAGAGCTTAGTATGACAGACTGAGTAATTTCCTGCTTAAAAATGATTTTATAAGAGGACAGGTTGACACAACACTCTTCAAGAAGACTCTGGAGAAAGACATTCTGATTGTACAAATTTATGTTGATGATATTATTTTTGGTTCAACTAATAGATCTCTTTGCAAGGAATTTTCTAAGATGATGCAGGAGGAATTTGAAATGAGCATGATGGGAGAACTGAAGTTCTTTCTAGGAATTCAGATCAATCAATGCAAAGAAGGAGTGTATGTTCATCAGTCCAAGTATACCAAAGAGCTTCTAAAAAAGTTTAAACTTGAAGACTGCAAGGAAATGAACACTCCAATGCATCCTACCTGCACTCTGAACAAAGAAGATCAAGGAGCCAAAGTTGATCAAAAGCTGTATCGAGGTATGATTGGTTCTCTGTTGTATCTCACTGCATCTAGACCTGATATTTTGTTCAGTGTTTGCTTGTGTGCAAGATTTCAATCAAATCCTAGAGAATCACATTTAACTGCGGTTAAAAGAATCTTTAGATATCTGAGAGGAACAACTCATCTTGGACTTCTCTATAAGAAATCCTCAGATTATAAGCTAGTTGGATTCTGTGATGCTGACTATGCTGGTGACAGGATTGAAAGAAAATCAACCAGTGGAAACTGTCAGTTTCTTGGTGAGAATCTGATATCATGGGCCAGTAAGAGACAAGCAACTATTGCTTTGTCAACAGCAGAAGCAGAATACATCTCAGCTGCTAGTTGTTGCACACAACTGCTTTGGATGAAACATCAGTTAGAAGACTACCAAATAACTGAAAACTGTATCCCAATTTATTGTGACAACACAGCTGCTATTTGTTTGTCTAAAAACCCTATTCTTCATTCAAGAGCCAAACACATTGAAATCAAACATCATTTTATCAGAGACTATGTTCAAAAGGGGATATTAGATATTCAATTCATTGATACTGATCATCAATGGGCTGATATCTTTACAAAACCCTTAACTGTTGAAAGATTCGATTTTATAAAGAAAAATTTGAACATGCATTTTGTCTCTGAGTAATGCTTGACTCTGGGTGAAAAATCAGACGCTGAAGAAGTTTCAGACTCCCCTTGGAGAATCTGAAAAGACTCAGCCTCTGAGAAAATTATCAGACTCTGGAGAGGAATCTTCTTTTTGACTCTGAAAGTACTGGGAAGTGGAAAGGTTAAAGTTATTTTTTTGTAGGCTTCTGACACGTCTATCTGCATTGGGAAACAACGCTTTTTAAGGGCAATGATGGTTTATCTCTTTTAAATTATTTTTTTTTGCGCCCCTCAAGTCATTAATACGCATGTTTGGCTATTTCTTCTGAAATATGAAGAGTTGTTTTTCAAATCACTATAAATACAAAACACACACTACTCACTCACTTTTCTACACTTTCAAGTTTTAAGCAGTTTCGATTGAAAATCGTTTTTCTCTCTTCTCTCAACTTAGAAACCCTAAACCCCCCAAACTTCATCTTCTCTTATGGCGTCGTCTACAAGCGGTTCAAGCTCGAAATCAACCTACTCTCTCAAACCAGTAACTGTACCTATTCCAATCGATTCGTTGGTTGTTCAAATCGAATCGCCGGTGGATTTCTCCTCACTGAAAAGAAACAAAGTAGATATGGATGCTTTAATTTCTGCTCACAAGATGGTTGGGTACTTTCAGATGCTAAACGGTCCAACTTACATGAATCTGGTAAAAGAATTCTGGATTAGAGCTGAAGTTTTTGATGTTGACTCAGCAAAGGCACAAGAAAGGGAAGCTGTGTCAAGAAACCCTTCTCTGAAAGGTAAAACAAGAAAGGAAATGGGTCTTGAACCTTTTCATGGCCTTGAAATCAAATCTGCTGTGATGGGCATCCCTGTATCTGTCACAGAAGGGGTGATTTCTCAGGCATGCAGGATGCCTCTGGAAGGAAGGTTCCAATGGAACGTCAGCAGTAAAGATGCCATGTTGGACAGCTTTACAAAACTGCTGCTGAAGGGAAATCCTGCAACCAGGCTGGTTGAAATGGATATTGAGCACAGGGTGCTTCTGAAGATCATGAATGAATGCTTCTTCCAGAAGGGAGGAGGTGCTGACCAACCAAATACAGATCATAAACTGGCGTTGTATTTCTTGGCTAGATGTCAGCAAATAAATCTTCCAAGATATATCATGCATCATTTATGTTGGGCTATCAAGGAAGCTTATAAAGGAAAAAGAAGACAAGTCCCTTGTGGAAGACTTCTCTCTGAAATCTTCTACCAAGGAGGTGTACTGAGGACTCTGGAAACATTTAATCTGGCGTCAGACAGAGTGTTGGGTATCACTACTGGAAGGATGATCAATGGCACATCCCTCTTCAACATGAAGGCCATTAAGTCAATCCTCACTGATTCAAAGGATTTGAAGGAGTCTGAAGCCCTTTGCCAATTCATCAGAAATTTTCCTTCCATTCTCAGAGAAAACCATCCTGAAGCATTGTCTGCTTATCTAGCAGCGTTTGCTAAGGAGTCTGGAGAGGCTCAGAGGAAATCTGAAGTTGCTGTGGCCAGAAAGCAGAAGGCTGCTAATTCTGAAGCAACTACCTTTGGAACTGTAACTGCTCCAAAGAGGAAAAGAGGAAAGGCTGACTCAAATATTGAGGAAAGATTTCAACGAGCCCAGGAAGAAAAAGAAGCTGGTTTTGTTGAAACTGTCAGACCACTCAAGAGGCTAGCAACAGGGGAAATTCTGATGCCTATGTTTGAACCAACTCCTGAACAACAGAAGAAGACTGAAGAATACTATCAGAATCTCAAGAATGAGAAGAAGAGGTTACAAGCTCAATGCCGAATTGACAGAGACAAGGCTCTGGCAGCTATAGGCATTGACCATGATGAAGATCAACACCTCATTGAGAAGGTTATTGAGGCTCAGTCTTTGGCCAGGAAGCTGGAAGAAAGTGCTGTGAAGGGAGCCCAGAAGGTTCTGAAAGAAACTTCAGGAACTTCAGTAGCTGCTAGTTCAGTTGTTGTTCCTCAAGTGGCCGTTTCAAAAGCTGCTGGACCTCCACCAGTAATACGAACAAGTGTTTCTCTCCCAGACACATCAGTCACTAGGATTACATCAGAAGCTGCTGCTTCAGAGGCTGCTGCCTCAGACGTCCCCAAAATGTCTAAGGTAACTCAGAATCTAGTTCCCCCATCTTTTACTTCTACCTCATCTTCTACAGACTCTGACTTAGACAACGCACCTCTAAGTCAGAAATTCAACATACCCAAACCTGTTCCTAAGGCCAAACGAACCCTTAGAACTAAAACAACTACTACAAAATCCAAACTCTCTCCTAAACCCAAACCTTACAAAGAAGTTTCCGATGATGTCTATAAAACCATAGGGGAGTTATCTGAAAGGAGGATAGGTATTTGTAACAAGTTACCTGCCAACCATCCCTTCCAACCACCTGTTATCCAACCACTAAACATGCTTGCTCCTGATGCTTCTATTCCACCCTCCGCAACCTCAAACCAAGGTAGTCCACAAGTTGTTGATTTAACAGCTACTGCTGAAGAGCCAGTAGTCACTGAAAAACCAACTACTTCTGAACAACCTATATCTGAGCCACCAACAAACAACCAACCTCTTCACCACAAAACAAACCCACTGTACAGGATGATCTATCCAACCTTGAAAACCATTATTCAGGAGAACTTCCTGAATACCAACAACAACATACCACTGTCAACGAAACACCAAAACAGACCATTCCAGAATCTGTTATGGAGACTGTGGCTACAGAGTCTGTCCCAGTGACAGAATCTGAACCCACTGTGTTTGTTTCACCTTCTGAACCAACACACAACCATACCTCTAATTCTGACCAATCCTCATCCTCCTCACCAATTCAAATGTCTGACCAACCTCCCATAAACATATTGGATTCTGAATACCTGGACGAGCGTCTGGTGGCACTTAATGATGAAATGCAGAATTTGGTGCTTCTAAGGAACACTCCATTTCTACCATTCGTTTATCAAGAAAGCTGGTGTAATCTCATGAACAGGGCATTGAATTTCTTTGATGGTGTTGCTCAGAAGTGTTGTCATATTCAAGCTCGCGCCATGCGACGTCGTTTGCAAGAATCTCACTCTTCTCCTCAACTCCAAAGCAAGCCTTTGTATCTGGCTAATGCTCCGTTCTACGCTGAGTCTGAGTATGTAACAAGAGACTCCAAGGTCTTCAAGATGCTGAAGCAAAAGGTGCTGAAGCAGCAAGAAGAAGCTAAGGCTAGGGAAGACCATCTTCTTCAGAGGCAATTGGCTCTGAAAGAAACTGTTAGGAAGCAGTCTGAAGACATTAAGCGTCTGATGGCTCTTGTCCAACAGCAACAGCAACAGCCCCAACCCAACCCTTAGTTGCACACCTTGTTTTGTTTCTCTTGTTATATGTTTTAAATGCTTGCTCTAATTTCTCTGTACTCTTCTGACTATCTCTGATATACAAGCTTCTATTTTCTTCACTTTTGTTCATTGCGTATTTTTTTCTAGTTTTTATTATTCTTTTTAATTGATGACAAAAAGGGGGAGTAATAGAAAGTATTTAACAGAATCTGAGCCCAAGAATGAAATAAAACTTAACAAATTTTATTTGAGAACCCAATTTTTATTTCATCTGCATTTTATGAAAGTATTATTAAACTTAAAAAATGAACTTAATTAACCTGGATAGGACTTAGGGGGAGCTTACAAACCTCACCTTAAAGAATATCAGACTCAAGGGGAGTCTGAGCTTACAAAACTCAGAACCTTTAAGAGTCAACTTGTTAATTAAGTTAACAACAATTGATCTTTTTAAATACTTATGTTTGTCATCATCAAAAAGGGGGAGATTGTTGGAACAAAGGGTGTTTCACAATTATACCACTTAAGTTTTGATGATAACAAGGTATTAAAAATTATCAATTGGATATGCTAAATATTTATTCAAGTGTACAGGACCATTATCAAAGATTTATTTACAAGAGGTTCTGATTGAATGAATTAAAGAGCAAAGGAAATTTAGACTGAAGCTTGAAGAACATCTGAATGAAAGCGCTCCTGGAAATTTAGAGTCAGAATGAGTCTGAAGAAAGAGCTCCTGAAGATGACGTCATCAGATGCAAGTTCTTCAGAGGCAGACTCATCAAAAGCAAATAGTCTCTAGAGGCAGATTCATCAGAAGCAAAGATTCTTCGGACACTGAAAAAGCGTTGACAAAGTACAACGTACGAAAAGTACAACCACTATGTCTACGCCTGTTCCTGCAACCACCAACTCTGCACAGTGTCTTCTATACACGACAAGAATAACAGTAACTAAAGCAGAAACTTTTCCATATTTGCTGGAGTGGATTTGAATTTGATTTCATTGAACAAGCCTCAAATCAAGCAAAGGATCAAAGGTGTCAAATCAGCTTCGGTAAAGAAAAAGTGATGAGCTGGCAGTCCCCAACGTCTCTCAAATTCTCTATAAATAGAGATGAAGACTTGAAAAACAAAAAGAGACACAGACACGCGAATTAAGTTCTTCTCTCATATTCCAAGTCGCAAACATTGCTCATCAACAACTTAGATAATTCTTACAAAAGCTTACATCTTAGAATTTCTAAGTATCTAAGAAAAACAGAGTCTGTTCTGTTTCGTTTTGTCTTGTGAATATCTCTGATTGTATATCAAGTATTCAAAACTCTTTTCAATTCTCTGTAATTGTTTTGAAGTCTCTTGCCTGTGTGCTTGAGCATTTGAAGTCTCTTTCTTGTGTGATTGAGCAAAGGAAGTCTCATTCTTGTGTGTTTGAGCAACTTGTAATTTGATATTACATTTTAGTGGAACTCTCCTTGGAAGTGCAAGGGGGACAGGACTACTTCCGGTTTGTGGAAGGAACCTGTATAAATTGCCTGTGTCTTCTTTCTTTCTTGCATTTGTTCTACATTCCGCTGCTCAGACTCTGAACTCTGATCAGAGTCTGAACTCTATCAGACTCTGTATCCTGAGAACATTGTTATTTTTCGTAAGAAAGAAACGTTTTTGAAAACACAATTCAACACCCCCCCCCCCTTCTTGTGTTTTTCCCACCTTCATCCGGGAGATCGAGGGGAACAACCTTTTTAACGTTTGTGCCTTCGTGAAGACCCTTTGTGATGAGGTACTGTTTCATATTTTCGTTGGCAGCCTGTATCTGGACAGCTTCCTTGTCGAACCTCTCTATGTAGTCTCGGAAGGGCTTACTTTTCCCTTGGACGATGGCTTCGAGGGACGCCACTGTTTTTTAAACCACGTCATAGCCCCTCGCCTAAGCGTGGTGGCAATGACCTTGCATTTGACGGCACCTTGTACTGCCCAATAGGTGAGGACAACTTCTATGTTCTCAAAGTGCTCGTTTGGGTCTGACGTCCCGTCGTACGAGTACATCTGAGGCGGCTTTTCCAACCCCCGAGGGATTGGAGTTTCTCGGATGTGCCGAGTGAAGGGACCGTAGGTGTAACGACCCCCTCAGGCTTCGCGCTCCTCATCAGAATTAGAAGAGGAAGACCAAGAGCGTCTGCCTCGCCTGGGTGGTGACGTTCTTGGTGGAGATCGCCTGGGAAAAGAGCGTCTTGGCGACATTCTTCTTGGAGGAGACCGTCCTCGGCTGGGAGATCTCACGTTGATGGATCGTCGGGGAGATTTGGACCTGGAACGGTTAGGGTTCCCTCCCCTTCTGTTACATGGTGGGGAAGGAGCGTCATGGAGATGGAGCAGCTGTTTCCTCGAACACTCGAGCTCTACAATGCGCTGATTCTGTTCTTCGGCCATTGATGTCTGAGCCTTCACGGTTTGCAACAAGTAGCTGATCCATGAAGCTGAGGAAGTTGAGTTGTCATCCATCTCGTCGGCTCTTGGAGGGCCGAAAGGTGGCTAATCCTGCACTAGAACCGCTGGATGGGAGCTAGTAGGAGAGACTCCCCTCTGTGGGCTTGGTGCAAGAGATGGAGAGGTCGTTTGTCCATCCTGGTTTGGACGTTGGACGAGGCTCTGAAGGCGTGGTGTAACACTGTTGACAACCATGGTTTTATATGTGAAAGCTTTGGTTTTTTGTATGTAAAAAATGGGGAGAGCTTGTTTTTTCCCACAGACGGCGCCATGATCATACCTGATCAGAAGGTAGTTGTCGGTGCTTGGTTGAATGTGGTGGTTCACGGTGGTGAAAGGACTCTAGTGAATGTTGGACCGAATGGGGGTTGTGTACCTGCAGACACTTCGACACTCAAGTCAGTAAAGTTTTAGAGTGAAGGTGAGAGTGTGAAAGAGATTCTACCTTGGGACTGCGAGGAGCCTTCTATTTATAGTGGGTAAATGCAGAGCCGGTGTAAGGCACACATGTGACCGGCGGTTACGAAATCGTCAAAAGTGGAACCGTCGGTGAGATATTCGCGGGAACGTTGGTAAAGAGACGTTGCCGAACGTTGCAGGACGTTGAGCTATTCTCCTTTGCTTCGTGCATCCCCCTCGCGGGGGAAGGGGTGTGTTGCGAGTAATTTAGCTAAATGCATTATTTGGGCTTGGTTTGTTATTGGGTCTAAGCAGTTGAGCTCAGATCTTTGACCGGTCCAGAACACTATATATATATTACGTATTCTAGCTTATGTAATCGACATCATGTGTAATCGATGAAATTAGATTACGGTTGTTTCTGTGAGAAAATCTTGACTATGCTTTAATAGTATTTAGATTCAACACGATATGTAAAGTATTCTAACTTATGTAATCGACGTCATGTGTAATCGATGGCAAAGGGATATTCGGAGAAGAAGTTGTGAGTCACCAGATAAAGAAAATGCTACACGGGATATACATTTTAATTTGTGCTTGAATATTCTGAACCAATCGATCTTTTCAATTTAACGGTCTAGATTTGGTGTAAGTCATTTGACTTACATCTGGTGTCAACGGATCTTGTCTATATATATATATGGGATTTGCTAGAACACACCCACTAATTTTTATGTGGGAGTGTTTTAGCAAACTACACCTTAAGATGTATTTAATTACTTTTTAGTTATAACTTGCTAAAACACACCTTATAAAAAATAAGTGGGTGTATCCTAGCAAATGCCTATAGGAGTTGTTAACATACACCCACTTATTTTTTAGAATGTGTTTTAGCAACATTCACATTAAGGTGTATTTAACAACTTTTTAGTTATATTTTTGCTAAAACACACCTTAATAAAAACTAGTGGGTGTATCCTAACAAACTCCTAAATATATATATATATATATATATATTGTCAGCAACATATAAATAATAACGAGGCATGCAAAATTATTACGGAACTGTATATTTGAATTAAATTATAATAAAGGGATAAAAATGGATTTTAGATAAAACAATAAGGGTAAAAGTAAAAGAAAATGTACTAAGTTATAAGTTTAAATGCTACTTAAAATAGAGTCTGAAAAATAAGTTATAAACTTGTAAAATAAGTTATAAACTTATAGTGAAAAGACCGTAGCTTATTTGCCTTGCCAAACAGAGCCTTAAGTTTGAGGCTTTCTAGTAAGGTGGGGTTACTGGGTTTCGACTAGTGTGGTGATGAAAAAAATGTTCGTCACGGGTGGTTTCAATGGTTTGTGCTTGATAGAGAACCGATTTTTTTTGGTCAAATATTCCTTTTTTTGCAGTGGAGAGAGAGATTGTAGATCAGTGAAAAGATATGGTTTGTGGAGAGCCGGTTGCCTAGTTTACTAACTAAAAGTAGTGTGATGTGGCATCAGTAAATGAGCGAGTATTTGTTAGTCCTCATGTTTAATTGTATGTTTAAATGAATTGTAGAACCAAGATCCAAACACACACACACACACCTCATTTCCATTATTTATGAAAGAATATTTTACATGGAAGAACAAAGAAAGCAAGAAATTGTAGATTGAGGGTGATGCACATGTGATGGATAGCTCCTGATAACGTAAAAAACAAATTCAAAATATTAAAATAAAGAGCAGACATGTGATGATCTAGCACAAAAGTGATCGAACGAACAGGAGTGACTCAAAGGCACTTGCCTCTCCCGCTTCAAAGTCATGGAAGCACGATCCAGTGATGAGAGCATGGAAGACGTTGAGGCGCAGCAAATAATGTTTTCCACAAGGAAAACATTATGAATTCTTGCAACTGATACAAGAACAGCAAAAGAATCGTGGATAATAGAAAGGGTGAATGTCCATTATATAGAATTTAAACAACTTTACAGACATTCAATTATATCTCACCATATAAATATTACGACAAAATACGATCATTTAACGCCTTTTTAAAATGAAAATTTACTGTCAATGTATAGTCATTGAACTCAAAAATGATGAAGATGGATGAATTTGAATCAAACTTTACAGATAAGTTTCAAAGATTGTCTACATGAAATATCATTTACACAAGCAAAAGTTTCTTTCAGTCAAATATACCATTCATAGGAGAGATCAATATTTTCATCCCCCTACTTATTCCCTTCTTCTAATTCAATAATTTACATAAGGATAAATCTAATTATGCTTCTTTACTTTGAGTTTTCCTTTGAGCACACCCTCATCCAGCTTTCTATAGCTATTCTGTAACTGACCAAAGACCTTGAACACGAAGTTGTCAACTTCATCCTCATACCTTTCATAGAGAACTGGAAGTGTATGTGCAGCAACAATACCTTTCGACAAAATATTTGTTTTAGTAATTAAGTATAACATGAATAATCAACCTAAAGAAGAGAAACAACAGTGTTGAATATACATAACATTGACCAGCATTTGTTCATAATTTATAAATAAGATTCAGTTTTTGATATGACAATTATCATAAAGAACTAAACCAGGCATGTCTTTGTGAATAGGCATCAATGTTACCGTTTAAAAAGAAAAAACTTTCATCCCTGCATCTTACCTATAGCTCAACATGTTTTCAGGGCTAGCTGAATACATAAAAATATGGGTCTCTTTACTTTGAGGAATGTTTCTATTTTCAGTTTTCACTTTTAATTGCAAAATGGTCACCTTGTTTTCAATTTGCTTCCTGTTTTCATAGTATTTCATCTACAAATATTTTAAAAGGAAACAGATTGAAAAACTGGCATGAGAAAGCTGGCCCTATATTCTTAAAACTTGCAGACCAGTGCTTGGTTCCCTTTTTGGGGTTCTAGGTAAGCTCAAGTATATACGACCACTAGTCCACAACCCTCAGGGGGGAAAGACCATTTCATGCTAGAGCCATATACTGCTAGTGCTAGGTATGGGGAAGCAACCTTAATAGGAGGAAATCTTCCCACTCGCAAAAATACTTCAGAAAACCACATTTGAAGAAGAAAAAAAAAATTTGCACCGTCTAGATATGTACTTCCGAAATCATGTCTTTTTAAGAAATGTAGGGGTGGGTAAAGTTGCTCCCTCTTAATTACATGTGCAAATATTAGGGGTCATCACATCATATTTAATAAAACAATGAAGATCCATCAAAAGATGAAAGAAAAAGATGGACTCACCAATATAGATGACAGTCAAAAAATTGCACCAACTCCCGATCACTGAACCAGCCCACAAACTTACGACAACCTGGAGAGTGTTTCAACTTTCAAAATTGATCACAAATTCCAAAGACAGATACATACAACATTTCTTGCTCACTATAATATTTTCTAAGGTACATCAATATCTGAAATCAAGCAATAACCTTGACACTTTGCACAATAATGTTCATACCACTAGCCATAAACAGTGACAAAATGAGGCTTAACCACAAAACATATCATTTTTGACAGATTAACATGATAACCTTGACACTTAATATTATAGCAGGACCTAGTGTATTAGCAGACCTCATCCGAACAGAGGTCAACACACCGGAGTTGGCTCTATGCCTCCACATATGTTGGGCCAGCCCAGCTGGCACGTGAGATTTAGTTTATTTGAAAGTACCGACAAATTCAAGCAACTAATATCGTTTTATATGGGATCGGTTATACACTTGTCTATCACACACATGAAGAATTCAGTGACACTTTTCAGCATTCTATTTATAACTGGGTGAAATTTCACATGTCTCACTAAATGAGTTTAATTTTGATACACCGTCAGTGTAAAATGTTTGACACTGTCAACAAATCACAACCAATTATATGTGTGATGTAGAAACAATTCTGATTGAAATCAATTTTTTTAATGATCTTTAGATTATAATTGATTGACAGTGTAAAAAAATAGTTACACCAACGATGTATATCAATTAAATCCCTTAGTAAATAACCTGGATGCACAATTTATTAATGTGTTACAAGAACATCTCATATTCACATTACTCCATTTACATACACCATGGCTTCAACTTCTTTTATGCTTTAAAATGAGGAAAAGGGACAAGGATATTGAAAGATAGCTGGGTTTTGATGAAGCAATTCAGATTGACTCTTAAGTAACTTCTATATAGAAAGGATAATGCCCTAATGGATGTCAGCAGAATAAATATGGTGACTATCTATGGAGTATGATTTTATGATGTAGTCATACCAACTAAGAAAAGGTTAAAAAAATATTCTCCGTGACAAATATCAATAACATGTCAAACAATTTAAAGATTATGTTGAAAACTTTAAAAGAAAAGGAATTGACTAAAAAGCAAGCACTGAGGACAATGCACATGTTTCCGAAAGGTTAACTCAGGATGATAAATGGCTATATCTAAGTAAATAAATGAAAATAAGTACAAACATACAATGAGAAATGTCTTCAAGTTTCCTTCACAAGAAACATCTTGAAGAAACCTCAACCCACGATTAACCTCATTTCCGATTACAGTGGCAATGTTCACAAATAACTCTTCTGGGACAACAACACGAGGTACTTGAGATGGTGTACTGCCAACATATATCACACGTCATAATCAATTAAAGTTATATAGTTGTGAAACATATTCACAGAAATTAAACCAAGAGAAAATGAAAATATAACCTCACAAAAAAAGAAAATGAAAATATGTAAAGATGGTCAAATCACCTGTTAAACATGCCAGAAGCATTTGACCATAGAAACTGAGCAAGCAGGCCAAGAACCAAGACAAAACATAGGAGAGAAATAAAATTATAATTGAGCCATTCAAATAGCACCCATACAATTGTTGCACCAGTTAAAAAACTAGCAGAAATCTTCTTGTTCCTCCATAGCAAAACATCCGCAGCTATAGCATTTAAAGCCAAAAAATAAGAAAGTGAATTAAAATTCTTAGTTGACGTAAATAATGTACATCTTGTATTAAATTAAATTGAGTATAAACACCGTACATTTTCCACCTCCTAAAATATGGTGTACAGGTTTCTTGCGTCCGAACAGTCTGTTGATCTCAGAGCTGACTGACTTTGATTTGTCTTCCTCAAAGAAGGATACCTTTTTTGGCTTGTCCGATAATGTGTCGACAAGGTTGTGAAGGAGGTTTTCTGCTGTGATTTTATCAGGCATTGTTCCAGTGCTATCTAAGAACCAGAGAGCACATCATCAAAGACTATAAAAAAGAGATCTTACAACAAACAACAGCTTATCATCATTAACAATCATTTATGAGAACATCAGAGGCTACGATTTGCTAACTTCAAATTATAATTATATACTAAGTCTACTGTTTTAGAACCATCGAACACCAATTAATTCTAGCACTTGATTTAACTTTTCTGCATTTCAAATTTATCAAGTTTATCAGGGATCATCAAAATTTCATGATAGTCATTAGACATGATTTACGATGCAACATCACGGCATCATTTCAATTATATGGTCATCCCTTTCTGCTCATGTAGCACCGACACTTCAGATTGGAAGCATGTGTCCTCTGTCCAACATGTATCGGTATCTGACACGACACTAACACATGCAGTTACATTGAATCCCTTCTATTTTGTTAAAAATATTGTGTCATTGTCAATGTTGTGTCCGGTGTCCATATCTGTGTCGGTGCTTAATAGCTCTACAGCACAATTGAAGCAAGGAATGGACCGAAAAGTACAAAAAATAGGAGGTAAAAACATTGCAGACCAAATGCAAGTTAAAATTAATAAGGAACTACAAAGAAAGAGCCTAGCTAACCATAAAACATTAATAGCCCAAGAGGATTAGTCAATTATAGTTCGTTACATCTCCAAACTCTTGAAATTAACGACAAGAAAAAAGTATTTTATTCTGCTAAAAGAGTGCAAAACTGCACACCGAGAGAGGAAGCAGCAAAAGATACACAAGAATTTCGAGTTATCTCATCACTATGCACACTCATTGACGCTTCAAGAAGATTGACAAAGAAATTCATCAAAGTTATCTTAAATTATCCAATCAAACATCTTCAGAAAATACGAGTAAAAAATCTCAGCACTAACAAAATAATCATTTCTCTCTAATTTTCAATTGATATCACAAAAGGCAGAAAATATCTGATTTCAGCATACAAGAGAAGCTTAGTCAATTGCTTTTCATTAAATCAATCATACCAAAAACCAACACAATAAAGAATATATCCAAATACATAGATAAATAGATATATTTCCCAGAAGAAAAGATAAGAAGCCATAATCTTACAAAAAAATAAAAGTATTATTATAAATTGTAATAGGGAAAGCAAAAGGAAAAAGGGTACCATAGAACTCTTAAAAAAAAAAAAACATAAGCATAAGCTTAAGTTGCATATTATAAACTACAATCAATCCATTACATCAATCAATCAAAAGAACAAATTAATATATATATATTTATGACCAAACATTCACCCACTGCAGTGCCACCTGGCACAAAGATTAGTTTCTGCAGTTACATGCAGAGATACATACCCGTTCAAAAAAATAATAATCACCAACAAAACATTACAGTGTATAAACCGAAACCCCGAGAAATAAATTAAACCCAGTAAGTAAACAAAATGAACAAAAGAATAAAGAGCATCAATAACAAGGATGTGATAGAAGAAAGTGATGAAAGTGACTAACCAGAGACTAAGCAGAGAATGAAACAGAAGGGAAGGACAGAGAATGAAAATGGAGAAATGAATGGGGTTGGGTGTTAATTGTTATGTCATTCAATTCAAAGTGTATGAAATTAAACAGCGTGTAAATCGTGACAAAAACAACAACTCACCAAGTGGTCAACAACCAATCATGCCTAATCACATGTTTCTCATTATTCAATGTTAGTATTCAATTTTGATTTTAAATTCCAATTTTACTATCTCACAATTTGATTCAATTATAAGATATAACAAGTTTTTAATTAGATTTTACACAACCAAACTGAGTCTTACTCTTATGTGCTAATCCTTTGGTCTCGTAATAATTTCACTTTTTTATTATAAAAGGAAATTGATTGAAAAGGGTCAACATATTTTATTAATGTTTTTGAACTTTGTCAAAAAAAAAAAATAGTTCTCTTTTTTAAATTTAAAACTATGCACAGACGTGTAATCTATAAACTCCATAAATTTGTCTTCTAAAAATAGCTAACTCATTTCATATTTTATTTTAAGATTTTTTTTTGAATAATTTTTGGTTCACTTTTTAATAACATTAAATAATAATTTTTTCTGAAAATTTGTGTATTCAATTAAGACAATAACTCTTTTAATATAAAAACTTAGTTGATATATCTCGGGTCATTATTATAAGCAAAAATCCACATTTTATATTCATTCAATTATGTATGTAGTCTACAATAAAGGTCATACATATAATTTAATGAATAAATCTAAAATATTTATTTTTGCTTATAATAGTGACCGGAGGGTGTAGTAACTAAGTACTTATAAAGATTGATATGACAATAAGTAAATATATTAAAAGACTAATATAACAATATTTACGAAATATTTTAATGTCAATGACTATTTTTATCAATGAAATACATAATCAATAACTATTTTAAAATTTTGATACATTAAAAAAACATTATTTATCTGTTGCACATTCATAAACCAAATGACTATTACCACAAATATTCACCAAGGGACTGAAAAATGGTAAGAAATAAACCATATCCAAAACGAAAAAAGTAGCTCGTATGACTTGTAGGATGTAACTTGTAATTGTAGTCTTCTAATAAATTTTTAGACCATACCCAGTGGAATTCTGGAAATTTATTTAAATAAACGATAATAGGAATCTTCATTGGAGGAAAATCAAAATCAGTGCTTAAAGAGAAGAGTGGTTTTGTTAAGTACTATCTCTTTGTGGTGCTCATTTAGTTTGTTTTAGTGATGTTGACTTGAGATATTGGATTGTGCTGCTTTAAAGGTTTTACGTTTGATTTTTTTCAATGACAATTCTGATAGACTAATCCATAAAGAATTTTGTTCTAGATTTAAATGGGGTCATGGCAAGCGGATGGTGGGATTGTACCCCCGGTTAGTTGATATATGAGTCGGATATCAAGTTTTAAAAAGAAAAATTAAAATTGATGATATAGAGTTCTTTTAAAAGATAATAGAGTTATTGATAGATGATGGTATAAAGTTATTAGTGAGTGTCATTTAAGAAATTTATGTGACGTGACAGGTTGGAATATATAATGTCTTCATTGTTGATACTTTTATCAAAGGCCATAATGGAGACGTCCATTTTTGATATTTAAATTGGTTTCACTTGTAAACAATACTCATTTATAATATTTTAATAGTGGTATCTAATAAGCACTCAATCCATTTAATCCAGCATCTCACACAAATTTCTTAAACGAGTCTCACTTATCATATATTAATAACTTTATATCAATACCATTCATTTTTTTAATATTAAAGAGATATGGAACTCGATAGCTTACTTGAGACCCTTTGTAACACCCCGTTTTCCCAACAACGTAATATTAAAATAAAATCAGAGTAAATCAACAAACGGAGCATTACACTGCTTTTCAAAAATTCATAAATAGAAAATATATTATTTATTCAAAATAAAACAACTAATAATTTGCAGCGGGAATTTTTCAGTAAATTGGCACAAAGGCCACCAATAGTCATAAAGTATTATTTCAACACTATTAAAAACTTCAACAATAATAAACTCCGACAACATGTTTCAAAATTTGATACATAAAGGAATGAAAGAAAACATCGCGACGATTCTCCATCCCGTTACGTATCAGAGCCCTAAGACACTTGAGCCAATACCTCTACTAGTCTTCTCTACCTGCAAGTTACCATCAGAAGGCAACAATTTTCAAGCAGAAGGGGTGAGATTCACAAACAACGATAATAATATATAATTCATTAATTGAATTAAAATCACATCAATTATAAGAATTAGGCAACATTTAGTTCAAGTTTAAGCAAAAACAACATCATCAATAGCTACGACACCAACGACTCAACCAACAACAACGACTACGACAATGCACCGACGACAACTACTAATGCAATATGCATGTGGTACCATTTTACGCGTTTGAATGACAAGGCATTCCAGGGCATGAGCCCCCAACAGTTTTGAATGGTTAAAGCATTAACAAGGCATGAGCCCTCAACAATTGAACGACAAGGTGTTCCAGGGCATAAGCCCTCAACAGTTGAATGATGAACATTCCAAGGCATGAGCCCCCAACAATGTGTGAGTATGAAATGGACTCACAACTGTGTATATCTGCATACAACTCAACAACAGCAACGACAACTACTAACATGCATAATCAACTATGACTTACTCCCCAACTTACTCAAATATGACACAACAATTCACACGGCAAAATTCATCAACATAACACATATTCTCATAAATCAATCCAATTCATCTATCAAGAAGTTTTTATAAGGTTTAGTGCATATGCAGAGGTTATACAAATTAAGATAAACATTTTAGAGTGCTCAGACGGATCCCCTAAGGCACGAAACAAAGATCAAAAAGTGGCTGACAAAAGCCTTGCTCGCTTGAGCGAAGGCCTGCTCGCTTAAGCGAGATCATCACAGAATGGTTAGTTCTTGCTCACTCAGGGTTCGCTCGTGGCTCGCTTCAAGCGACCTAAATGACGAAAGTCAGGAAATGTTCGCTTACGAGCTCGCTTGTGGCTCGCTCAAGCAACCTGACGCTAAGAAATTCTGGGCAGCTAGCTTGAATGCTCGCTTAAGCGACGATCGCTTAAGTGACCATTCATCTGGGCAGTGAAAAATGCTCTCGGATTTTCTAACCCTATCTCATTCAAAACCCAATTTTTAGCCCCTGATTACCCAAAACGTATTCCAACAGATGTTTACAGGTTCAACATACAACAATGCACAACAAAGAACACAAAACAACAACATCAATCAGCAATTCAACTCATTCTCATCAATTTTCAAAAGACAATCTTTAACCCTAACTCAAGAACAATACATTCAATTCAATTTCAGAAATTATATAGTAAGATCATTGCTAGTTAGCCTCACCCTTACCTGAATTTAGATGATTCAAAGTGTAACACCCCGTTTTCCCAACATAAAAATTTCTTTAAGAAGAATAGCATGCATCAGAGTAAACACATAAACAGGGCATCACATTTCTAAAACCATCTTATCTTAATGAATAATTAAACATTAAACCTCATAGAGTATTCATAAAATATTACTCAATCATAGCAGCGGAATAATTATAAGAACAACATCTCAAAAATCATCTTTGGCACGCAGGCCTTATCAACATCTAAATCAAATAGTCAGAATAGCATAATCATAAAAGAAGAACATAATACGCAAGGAACAGAGAAATAAAAGAGATCCCCTATCCCGTTACGTATCAGAGCACCTAGACTCGACTGCAGAAATCCTCACACGTCTGCACCTAATCTTGGTTACCTGCACTTGCCCACAAGGCGGCAATTCCAGCAGAAGGGGTGAGATTCACAAATAATTATATTAAACATGTAATTAAATAATCACAAATAAACAATCAACTCAATTCAACATATCAAAGATAAACATCTAGCATTTAAAGCATCAACATAAACAACACGTCATTTAGCATCTTCATAATCATCTTCATATACATCTTAATAAAGCATCTTAGACGACTCGACTAGACACCATCACTTGACTATGCAACCCTACGTCTTATATGCATGTGGTACCAATCCAGGGCATGAGCCCTCGTCGCTATGAGCATAAATATACTCCAAGGCATAAGCCTTCGTCGCTGGTGAGCAAAGCTCTAGGGCATAAGCCCCCGTCGCTGGTGAGTAAAAACTCCAGGGCATAAGCCCTCATCATAGAATGAGTATGCATGAGACTCAATACTTTTTAACTTAAACAAGTTAACATCACACGTCGCATATCATCTTAAACAACAAGGACTGACACATGCAGCAACTATACAAAAGTAAACAGCAACATGGCAGTAATCACATCATTCGAATAATATCCATAAAGCAAGCATCTCAAGTAAGTCAAACATTTACAACTTAAATAGTTCATATAACACACATAAGCGGCATGAAAACCATCAAAATCATCTCAGTCATCAAGTATTCATCGTTACAGTTTATAATAAACATTATTAAAAGTCCCAGAAGCTACCCAAAGGTCATCTCTCAAGATTCTATGCGAAACAGTTCGCAAACAGAACAGGGTTCTGGGTTCTGACACAACTCGCTATGGCAAGTGGGAATGCTCGCCTCGCGAGTAACTTAGGCCTTGCTCGCTATGGCGGGTGGAAATGCTCGCCTCGCGAGCTCTAGGGTACTGCTCGCTATGGCGAGCTGGGATGCTCGCCTCGCGAGTAAACTAGGTCTACTCGCCGCGGCGAGTGCATAGCTCGCCTCAGGCGAGCGACGAACAGTCTGCTACGGCTTCTGCGAAAATTCACCCAAAAAGTCCCAAATTCATCATCTTAAACGTTTAAACTCTCAGAATCATCATTATTATGGATAATCTATGTTCTGCACTCATTCTAAACTTCTGTTCTACAGCTTTATGGCATAATTCATGATTTTTCTCCACTTTTAACCTAATTCTAATTCTCTCCAAACAGCCCTATGATTGCTAATCCTGATTAGATGAATTACAGCATAATATAATTAAGTGCTAGGCTCACCCTTACCTGGTAAAAGCAGAAAATCGCAGCTTCTAAGCTCTTCTCCCTTCACACAGTCGTTTTCCTCTTTTCCAAATTCTGATACGCGTACGTGTTTTTCTAACCTAGGTTTCCCTTTATATACTGCCAACAAATCTTATCTTATTTACTCTTTCTCCCACATAACTCTCTAAAATCCAAAACTAACCCTCAACTAAATATTTTATTTTATTTTCAAATCTTATTTTATTAAACAATAAAATAAGTCGCCACGTCACATAAAAACATCTTAAATCTTCACTTAACATCACATAATATATATAAAAATATATAGCAATTTCTCAAATAAATCAAATAATTAAATAATCAAAAATGGGCGTTACAACTCTCCCCAACTTAAAAGATTTTCGTCCTCGAAAATTACCTCAAGCAAACAACTCAGGGTACGACTCTAGCATCTTACTCTCCAACTCCCACGTCAAGCTTTCGACGGTCGCTCCCGACCAAACGACTCTAACGAGAGGTATTTCCTTGCCCCTCAGCGTCTTCGTCTTTCTATCATCAATTCTCACTGGTAAGGTCTCAACCGTAAGGTTGTCCCTAACTTGCACATCGTCACTCTGGATCACATGAGACGGATCCGGAACATACTTCCTCAGTTGCGACACATGGAACACGTCGTGCAAATTCGATAAATGTGGTGGCAATCCAATACGATAGGCCACCGCCCCAATCCTCTCTGATATCTGATACGGACCAATAAATTTCGGGGTTAACTTCTTTGACTTCAACGCACGGCCAACACCGGTCATATGAGTCACTCTCAGGAACACATGATCTCCCTCTTGGAACTCAAGGTCATTCCTACGCTTGTCATGGTAACTCTTTTGTCGACTCTGCGACGCTTTCATCTTCTCTTGGGTCATTCTCACTTTCTCAGTAGTCTGTTGAACAATCTCCGGTCCTAACATCACATTTTCGCCTGACTCAAACCAACACAACGGAGTTCTGCATCTCCGCCCATACAAAGCCTCAAAGGGTGCCATCCCAATACTCGAATGATAACTATTGTTGTACGTGAACTCTATCAACGGAAGATGATTATCCCAAGTTTCTCCTTGCTCAAGTACACACACCCTCAATAAATCTTCCAACGACTGAATCGTCCTTTCCGACTGACCATCTGTCTGCGGATGATAAGCCGAACTAAACCTCAACTGAGAACCTAACGCCTCTTGCAAACTCTTCCAAAATCTAGAAGTAAACCTCGGGTCTCTATCTGATACGATGCTCGAAGGAACACCATGCAACTTCACAATCTCCTTGACATAGATCTCGGCCAACTGAGCAACAGGAAAAGTAATATTGATCGGTAGAAAATGGGCCGACTTCGTCAATCTATCAACGATCACCCAAATAGCGTCATTCCCTTTAGGAGTATTCGGCAAGCTCGTCACAAAATCCATGGATATACTATCCCATTTCCACTCTGGCACATCTAAAGGTACCATCATTCCAGCAGGTTTCTGATGCTCAACCTTCGATTTCTGACAAATCAAACAAGAATAAACAAACTGTGCCACGTCACATTTCAAACCAGACCACCAAAACAGCTTCTTTAAATCATGATACATCTTCGTAGCTCCCGGATGAATACTCAAGCTACTTCTATGACTCTCTGCAAGAATCATCTTCTTCATTTCCTCATTATCAGGAATGCAAATTCTGTAACGCCCTCTTTAATTATTTAATTATTTTATTAGATGATATGGTATATATTTATATATTATGTGATTTGTGACGTATTTGTGACGTATATGTGACGTGTGACGTGTTATTATTTTATTGTTTAGTAAAATAATATAAGTGATGTTTATATGAATATTTAGTTGGTAAATTAATAGATGTGGTGGAAAAAGATAGAATTTTAAGAGATGGGGTTATAATTATAATTAAGAAGAGTTGTGTGGGTTAAGAAGGAATTAGTTAAGTTGTGAGGGAGTATATAAGAGAGGTAGGTTAAGAAAGGAAGTTTTTGGGGTGAACGCGTATCAGACATTTGAGAGAAGAAGAAGAACGATCAAGAGAGAAGAGAAAAGCTAGGTTCCAATTCTGCAATTTTTCCAGGTAAGGGTGAGCCTAACTTCAATAATCTTAATGTAAATCATCTGTTTTGATTAGCTTAGGATTTGGGAAGATTTGAGGGAAGTTTTGAGAATTAGGGTTATGGTGATTTTGATGAATTTGATGTGAGAATGTGTTGCATTACTGTATAGATGTGTTACAGAACCTAGATTATCCCCTAGGATGTTATTGCTGATGAAGTAGAAGCTTAATTGGAGAGAATTGGCAGATTTTGGTGTGAATTGGACTGAACCCGTAGTGGTTCTGAGATCGCTCGCCTGAGGCGAGCAGATCACTCGCCGTGGCGAGTAACCCTTGGTTGCTCGCGAGGCGAGCAGTATAGCTCGCCGTGGCGAGCTTGACCCTTAAAATTAGGATTTTTGCCAAACTTTAGATGGTTTTGAGTGTCCCTGTATTTATAGAGATGACCTGTGAAGTTGGTTTGGTCAAATTTAATTTAGAGAGCTTAAAAATGAAGATTTTGTTGAAAAATGTCAAAAAGGCCGAAGCACCCAGTATTTCTCGCCTCCAGCTCGCCCCCAACTCGCCTTTGGCGAGTGAGTTGCTGGGAGTACTCGCCTGTGGCGAGCAGATGTACTCGCCGTGGCGAGTTAGATGGTTCAGGACTGTTGTTGTTTTTGCGATCTGTTTCGCATGGGACTTTGAGAGGAGCCCTTTGGGTAGTGTTAGTGAGGTTCTATACCCTTTAATGTATGCTGTAAAGATGAATGATGATGGTTCTATTAGACCTTTGTTAAATGATGTGTTGTTAAATATAAGAGAAGTATAAGTATGATGCTAATTGAATAAGATGATGCTATGTGTTGCAATGTGCATGTATAATGAGATGATGTTCTGCCATGTAAATGTTATTAACTGCATGTGTCAGTCTTGAAAATGGAATGATGTTGAGACGGTGTACTAAGTTGTTAACGACGAGTCCATGCATTTGCATAATTATGAGACGGTGGAGCTTTATGCTCAAAGTGACGGTGGAGCATTTGCTCAAGCGACGGTGAAGCATATTAATGCTATAATCATATGGTACCACATGCATGATGTTGAGACGCTAGGTGTTGCATTTAGTCGAGTCCATTGTGACATATATGAGATGATGTTGAGACATTGAAATGTGATGTAATGTTGTTTAAGACGATGTTTATGATGTTGTTATGATGATGCTTATGATGATGCCATGAAGTGCTATAATGTATATATGATTACTTGGATGTATGATTTGTTAATCTTAACTTATGATTATATATTAATATTATTGTTGTGAATCTCACCCCTTCTGCTGGAATTGCCGCCTTGTGGGCAAGTGCAGGTACCCAGTCTTAGATGCGTTGATGCGAGGATGTGTGAAGTTAGGGTTGCTCTGATATGTAACGGGATAGGGTCTTTTGTGGAGTCTATTTCTTTATGTATCGTGTTGAATAAATGATGTTGACTTTTGTGATGTAGAACCTTAAATATTTTGAGACGTTTTGCTGGCTTTTAAGCCAAGACATTTATGAGATGAAACCTTTTTGAATTCCGCTGCTTATCTGAATGTTTTGTAATTTGATAAATTATTATCTAAGCTATTTTTAAAGATGAAATGTGACACTCCTTTGTGATGATTACTCTGATGTATGACTTATTTAATGAAATTTTTAAGACGGGAAATTGGGGTGTTACAAATTCTACCTCGAAATCTCAACACTCCTTGATCATCAACTCTAAAGTCACTATCCTCCGTCTGATTACTAGCAACCAACAAGTCCACAAACTTAACATCCTCTTTCTGCGCCTCTTTGATACTCTTCAAGAAATCACTATCAATCTTCAGCATCCCAAGCTTTACACTCTGAGGTGTTCTCTCACAGATTAAACTCAAGTCTCTAAACTGTTCCAACAACTCGAATTCCTTCACCATCATGGCAGACATATGCAAAGTCTTCCAACTCAAGGCATCTGCAACCACATTAGCTTTACCCGGATGATAATTCAAACCAAAGTCATAATCTTTCAACAATTCAAGCCACCTACGTTGTCTCATATTCAATTCCTTCTGGTCAAACAAGTATTTCAGACTCTTGTGATCACTAAACACTTCGAACCTCGAACCATACAAGTAATGTCTCCATATTTTCAATATAAAGACCACGGCTGCCAACTCTAAGTCATGCGTCGGATAATTCTTCTCATGAATCCTCAATTTCCTTGAAGCATAAGCTACCACTTTACCGTCTTGCATAAGCACACCACCTAAACCCAACTTGGACGCATCACAATATACCACAAAAGGTTCATCGGGCTTCGGCAAAATCAAAACTGGAGCCGTCGTCAAACGCTTCTTCAACTCATTAAAACTGTTCTCACAATGAACATCCCACACAAAAGATTTACCTTTACACGTCAACTGCGTTAATGGAAGAGCCAACTTAGAAAATCCTTCTATAAATCTTCGGTAATAACCTGCTAATCCCAAAAAGCTTCTAATCTCAGTAACCGACTTGGGAGTCTCCCATTGCGATACCGCTTCAACTTTAGACGGATCAACCGCAATGCCATCGCCAGAGATAACATGACCAAGAAAACTTACTTCTTTCAACCAGAACTCACACTTAGACAACTTGGCAAAAAGCTTCTTCTCTCTCAACACTTGTAAGACGATCTTCAAATGCTCAGCATGCTCTTCTTCAGTCTTAGAATAAACCAGAATATCATCAATGAATACCACAACAAAACGATCCAAATAAGCATGGAAGATTCTATTCATATACTCCATAAATACGCCAGGTGCGTTAGTAACACCGAAAGGCATCACCGTATACTCATAATGTCCATAGCGCGTCCTAAACGCCGTCTTCTGCATATCTTCATCCTTCACTTTGATCTGATGGTAACCCGATCTCAAATCTATCTTGCTAAATACACAAGCACCCACCAACTGATCCATCAAGTCGTCAATTCTCGGAAGTGGATACCTATTCTTTATCGTTACTTTATTCAACTAACGATAGTCGATGCACAACCTCATACTTCCATCTTTCTTCTTGACTAACAACACTGGAGCTCCCCACGGTGAAACACTTGGTCTCACGAACTTCTTATCAAGCAAATCCTCTAACTGTTTCTTTAGCTCCGCCAACTCAGAAGCGGACATACGATAAGGCGTCATAGACACAGGCTTCGTTCCAGGAACAAGATCAATCGAAAATTCAACTTCTCTTTCTGGAGGTACATCAGGAATCTCATCTGGAAAAACTTCAGGAAAGTCGCATACCACTTGTAGCTTATCAATCACTGCCTGATTCTCAATAGATAAAGACGCCATCAAAGAAAACATCATAATTCCATCGCGTTCCAGCTGCTTCAACTGTTTAGTGGATAGGAACTCTGCGCCACTCTCTTCCTCGGGAGAAGAAAAATGCACCGTCTTGCTAAAACAATTAATAAGGACATGGTTGTACTCTAACCAATTCATCCCCAAAATCACATCCATCCCAACCAACGGTAGACATACTAAATCAATCTCAAAATCACGACCAAACATAGACACAGGACATCTTAAACACACAAGGGAAGTAGTCACCGAACCCTTAGCTGGAGTTTCGACAACCATCTCCCCATTCATATCAGATACAACAAGATTCAACTTAGCAGCACAATCAAGAGCAACAAAACAATGTGTAGCACCAGTATCAATGATAGCAACTAAAGGTATATTATCAAAATAACAAGTACCTCTGATCAAGCGATCCTCGCTCTCCGTCTGCGTACCAGTCAAAGCAAAAACTCTCCCAGTAGTCTGAGTCTTCTTAGGTTGTGTGCACTGGGACCCAATGTGACCTTCCTCATTGCAATTAAAACATACAATATCTCCACGCTTGCAATCAGCAGTAGTATGACCCTTCTTGCCACAACGAAAACACCTCTTCACCTCTCCAGGACAAGCATTACTCTTATGGCCTTTCACGCCACAAGTATAGCAAACTATCTCAGCAGGAGCATCTTTCTTCACATGTCTCCTCTCATCATTAACTCGTTGTTTTCCCTTATCTGCGGGGGCACTGTAGGGCTTAGGACGACTTTGCTGCCCTTTTCCTTTCCTTTCATTAACCACCTTGTAATGAGCCTTCGTGTCCTCCTCGTAAATCCTGCAGCTGCTCACTAACTCGGAAAAGTTTCTAATCTTCTGATACCCTATAGCCCTCTTGATATCAGCTCGTAATCCGTTCTCAAACTTAATACACTTAGAAAATTCGGCGGTCTCAGCAGAGTAGTGTGGATAAAACTTGGCCAGCTCCACAAATTTTGCAGCATATTCAGTCACAGACATGTTCCCATGCTTTAACTCCAGGAACTCAATCTCTTTCTTGCCCCGCACATCCTCAGGAAAATATCTGTTGAGGAACTCTCTCTTAAACACTGCCCAGGTCACCTCAGCACCGTCCTGCTCCAGGGTAGGTAGAAGACTAACCCACCAATCGTCCGCCTCCTCTGCCAGCATGTGCGTACCGAAACGCACCTTCTGCACCTCCGTGCACTGCATCACCCTGAACACCCTCTCTATCTCTTTGAGCCACGTCTGGGCTCCATCCAGATCATATCTCCCCTTGAAGGTAGGAGGATGGTTTCTCAAGAAGGTCTCCAGCATACGGACCTCCGCACCAGCACCAGCATTAGCATTCGGTTGCTGTCCCACAGCTTGAGCAACAGCTTCCAAAGCAGCAGCAATCGCAGCGTCGTTTCTTCCAGCCATCTTAATCCTTAACAAAACAAACATAAGTTAGAATAATACAATAATACTATTCTAACTTTAAGACAACGTCACTCGACTCTCTACTTGGCCGGACGGACCAACCCGTTTTCCCAACATAAAAATTTCTTTAAGAAGAATAGCATGCATCAGAGTAAACACATAAACAGGGCATCACATTTCTAAAACCATCTTATCTTAATGAATAATTAAACATTAAACCTCATAGAGTATTCATAAAATATTACTCAATCATAGCAGCGGAATAATTATAAGAACAACATCTCAAAAATCATCTTTGGCACGCAGGCCTTATCAACATCTAAATCAAATAGTCAGAATAGCATAATCATAAAAGAAGAACATAATACGCAAGGAACAGAGAAATAAAAGAGATCCCCTATCCCGTTACGTATCAGAGCACCTAGACTCGACTGCAGAAATCCTCACACGTCTGCACCTAATCTTGGTTACCTGCACTTGCCCACAAGGCGGCAATTCCAGCAGAAGGGGTGAGATTCACAAATAATTATATTAAACATGTAATTAAATAATCACAAATAAACAATCAACTCAATTCAACATATCAAAGATAAACATCTAGCATTTAAAGCATCAACATAAACAACACGTCATTCAGCATCTTCATAATCATCTTCATATACATCTTAATAAAGCATCTTAGACGACTCGACTAGACACCATCACTTGACTATGCAACCCTACGTCTTATATGCATGTGGTACCAATCCAGGGCATGAGCCCTCGTCGCTATGAGCATAAATATACTCCAAGGCATAAGCCTTCGTCGCTGGTGAGCAAAGCTCCAGGGCATAAGCCCCCGTCGCTGGTGAGTAAAAACTCCAGGGCATAAGCCCTCATCATAGAATGAGTATGCATGAGACTCAATACTTTTTAACTTAAACAAGTTAACATCACACGTCGCATATCATCTTAAACAATAAGGACTGACACATGCAGCAACTATACAAAAGTAAACAGCAACATGGCAGTAATCACATCATTCGAATAATATCCATAAAGCAAGCATCTCAAGTAAGTCAAACATTTACAACTTAAATAGTTCATATAACACACATAAGCGGCATGAAAACCATCAAAATCATCTCAGTCATCAAGTATTCATCGTTACAGTTTATAATAAACATTATTAAAAGTCCCAGAAGCTACCCAAAGGTCATCTCTCAAGATTCTATGCGAAACAGTTCGCAAACAGAACAGGGTTCTGGGTTCTGACACAACTCGCTATGGCGAGTGGGAATGCTCGCCTCGCGAGTAACTTAGGCCTTGCTCGCTATGGCGGGTGGAAATGCTCGCCTCGCGAGCTCTAGGGTACTGCTCGCTATGGCGAGCTGGGATGCTCGCCTCGCGAGTAAACTAGGTCTACTCGCCGCGGCGAGTGCATAGCTCGCCTCAGGCGAGCGACGAACAGTCTGCTACGGCTTCTGCGAAAATTCACCCAAAAAGTCCCAAATTCATCATCTTAAACGTCTAAACTCTCAGAATCATCATTATTATGGATAATCTATGTTCTGCACTCATTCTAAACTTCTGTTCTACAGCTTTATGGCATAATTCATGATTTTTCTCCACTTTTAACCTAATTCTAATTCTCTCCAAACAGCCCTATGATTGCTAATCCTGATTAGATGAATTACAGCATAATATAATTAAGTGCTAGGCTCACCCTTACCTGGTAAAAGCAGAAAATCGCAGCTTCTAAGCTCTTCTCCCTTCACACAGCCGTTTTCCTCTTTTCCAAATTCTGATACGCGTACGTGTTTTTCTAACCTAGGTTTCCCTTTATATACTGCCAACAAATCTTATCTTATTTACTCTTTCTCCCACATAACTCTCTAAAATCCAAAACTAACCCTCAACTAAATATTTTATTTTATTTTCAAATCTTATTTTATTAAACAATAAAATAAGTCGCCACGTCACATAAAAACATCTTAAATCTTCACCTAACATCACATAATATATATAAAAATATATAGCAATTTCTCAAATAAATCAAATAATTAAATAATCAAAAATGGGCGTTACACAAAGGCTCTACGGAAATCAGATTCTCCTCTTGGCTCTTCTCCCTTGTTTTTGGTTTTTCTTCCTTTCTCCCAAAACTCTTGTTTTTCTTTTACGTGAAAAATGTTCTGACTTCCCTCTCCTAACTCTCACTATTATTCCTTAACTCCTCCTTTCATTTCACTTAACTCCTACTAAATTCTATTAATTCTCATAAACCCCCAAAATTTCAAATAAATATTAATTCTCACTTATTTCTATTAAATAATAAAAATAACTATATAACAAAATAACAACACACCACATAATCACATAAATCATTTAAAATCATATAAAAGACTTAAAATCAACCAAAAATAATTAAATAATAACTAGGGCGTTACACCCTTTACCTATTAAGTACTAAAATAAATTTCCTCTAATGGTGGTACTGTTAGCTTGTAATCTCGACAGGCTCAATTAATGCAGTCAATGAGAGTTGACTTTTGTTCTTTCAAGAATTAAAATGTTATTTTTAGCATGAAGATTTCGACATGGTCTGGGACTTAGCACTTGGAAGAGTTCATGAGCTTTGAAGGTCGACAAGAGGCGATTCAGAAAGAATGTTGGTTGAAGCCAAGCAGTTGATGCCGAAAAGAATTCAAATTTGAAAGCAATAGTTTCTTATTAAGACGTGGAGGACATGCAATTTTCGATCGAGGAACTGTAGCTCGTGGCAGGTTGACAGTTATTTTCACTATTTTTAGCCAAGATAAACCCATATAATGCTAGCTTCCATCTCTGTACTAATGTACAGTCATGCATTTGCTTCATGATTTGTTAATAAATTGAATAATGTTTGGCTTTCTTAATAAAAAAACTCACCATATTTTTCTTCAACAAAAAAAAAGATGAAAAGAAACTCTCTTACCATATTTGTCTCTATTTGCTCTCAAAAAATATTTGTCTCTATATCAATTTATATTTGTCTCTACACTTAACTGGGATGACACACCTTCAATTCGATAATGTGGATTTTATTTTAGATTTTAAGAAGGTTGTTTATTATTTCAAGACAAGTATATATGATAATACCGAGTTTGGTTGTATAATGTAAACATGTAAGTTGTATGTGTGTAAGTAGTTGCGTAAAGGTAGAATTGCACTTTTGAACCTTAAGTTTCATAATTGGGCGATTTTAGTCCCCCTATTTTTTTTGGTAGCTACTTTGGTCCTAAGTTGACCCCTTTTATGATTTTATAGCCTCTCACTCATATGTGGTTGGATTTATTTAAAGTTTATGATAGTAACATATAATCGATATACGTAATCATCTCTCTCCGTTTGTTATATTCCCTTATCATCTCACTTACATTCAAATAGAAGAAAAACTATAAACAACAACAACAAATTGCAAGAAAGTCATAGCCCAACATGGTTCATGAATGTCATACCTCATTTTTTGACCCAAGATAACACTGACACGTGTCCAGTGGTCCTGAATAGTCTCTGACTTTTCAAACGAAATTTCGACAAAAAAGTATTTTAAAATACCTCATTTTTTGTTCCGAGTCGGGCTTTCTTCTCTCATTATTATTTTTTATTATTTTTAATTTTAATTTCCATCTTTTATGTAGGTTTTTAATTAAGTTTAATTTTTGTTTTTTAATCTTTATTTTTATTTTTTAAACCTTATCCCATTTTTATTATTTTAACTTTTAGTCTTTATCTTCCATTTTTATTATTTTTTTTTGTTTTTTTTGTCCCAAATAAAATCCAAAAAATAGTCCAAGTCCAAAGAAACAGTTCGTCGCTTCAATCTGCTCATGCGCGTATTTGTTTTTCATCCCAATCCAGTACAAATTTTCAGCATCTTTCAAAACAAACCCTAATCACCAAACCTTAATCCTATAAAAACCAAACCTGCAGAACACGATAGGGAGGCCGATTATCAACACAAAACCTGCAAAGAAACAACACAGCAACACGCACAGAACAAACCAACGTTCCCCAATCATACAAACACACTAACCACTCACAAACAACCGAGGAACCACACAAACCGATTCACCAGAATCCAACATCAACAAAATCGCAACATCAAAGCCACTGCACGGCTCGGAACAACAAACCGATCTGGTCACGCCACAAAGCCATTCAGAACCGAACACAACCGACCAGATTTAAAAGCAAAACAAAAGGTAGTTTCGTTCTCTTTTAAAAAAAAAAATGATCTAGAACTGTTGTTTCAGCTTTTGAAATTTTTGATAGTAGAAATAAAAGAAGAAAAAGGTAGACAAGAGGATAGAACGAAAAAAATAAAAAATATATATAAAGTTAGGGTTCCGGCGCGGCAGTGCCGCCGCACCGGCCAACCTACCACCGTCGAAACCCCTCTCACCTTCGCCGGTTTCTGGAAAGCAATGAAGAACACCTTGAGTGTTCATGAAGAGAGAGAAGAGAGCTTTCGCTCTCTGTTTTAAGATGAAGAGAGAGAAACAATTTGAAAAAATGACAAGAAAAGGGTCTTACACCCTTTATATACCTCATTGAACCGGTTCGGTTCTCTTGGAACCGACCCAGGGTTGAACCGAACCCCCCTCCCCAAACCGGTTCCTCTCTCAAGCCCAGTTTCAGCCTTTTTCAATTTTGTACCCCCCATTTTAATTCCTGCGCCCCCTTCCTTGCATTTTGTTCATCTTAGGCTTATTAGGTCATTTGGTCCCTTAATTAATTTCAAGTTTTCATTTTGGTCCCGTAAGTAATAAAACTCATGTTTTGGTCCCTTAATTGTATCTCCATTGGTCAAATAAATCATTGGATGTTAAGTTTAACCTCAAATGTCTATGGTGGACCAACTTTAAGAGTGGTCCACCATAAATCCTATTTAATATTTTAATTTAAACTGTTTAATTTTTTTTAAAAGAGAATCATTGGATTGCAGAAGTCTATTTTATCTTATGATGTACCACCAACACCTAACTTCTTCATCATCTTCTCCCCCTCAACTTCTTAATCATCTTCATATCATCTTCACCAACATTCTTAAAAGGAAAAAAAATCCACAAAACTCATAAATCTTCATCAACCAATTTTTATTTCCTTTCTTCATAGTTCTACTTAGCTTCTTTCATATCATTGTCTCTGAACAAATTAGCAAAAAAAAAAAAAGTTCAATCCAATTTCAATTTGTAGAAAATCAAAATAAACAACCCAATTTTTTTTCTTCCACAAACAGTAAAGAAACACCATCATCAACATAGGCCAAATAACATATATTGTTATATAAAGTTTTTCCCTTTTCTCTCTTTAGCCAAATCCTAGCCTTAATTCCGATTCAGTCTCCGCCATGGCCAAGAAACAAAAGCTTCGAACTTTTGACCATGTACCCACCAAAAAAACTGAACGCGAACAACAACAAGAAGTAGTTGCAGAAGAACCAACATCACAAGAAGAAGAAATCTCATATGAAGAAGAAGAAGAAATCATAGAAATCGCAGAAGAAGAAGAAGAAGAAGAAGAAGAAGAAGAAGAAGAAGAAGAAGAAGAAGAACCAGAAATCGGAGAAGGTTGTGACGACGGAAGCTAACTGCGGTGGTGAAAACAATAACAATGAAGAAGAAGAGGAAGATTTTGAATTGGAAGATGAGCCTCTTGACAAGCTTCTGCAACAACTCAGATCCAGTTTTTTTATTTTTGATTCTTTTTAATTTGGTGTTGTGGATGGTGACAATGATGATGAAACTGTGATGTCAGATTTGATATGACAAAAGGGATTTGAATGGGAAGGATGAAGAGGAGAAGGGATTGGAATGGGAGAGAAGAGAAGAGGCATGAATGGTGATGAAAGAACCCTAATTTCTGGGTTTCTAAAAAAATGCCTTTTATACTTGCCACGTGGACAAAAACTAACGAAAGTTTGATATTTTGACAAAAGGGATTTATTTGACGGACGAAGATACAATTAAGGGACCAAAACAGGAGTTTTATTACTTATGGGGGTAAAATGAAAACTTGAAATTAATTAAGGGACAAAATGACCTATTAAGCCTTCATCTTATTTATTCTTGCATGCATATTTAATTCACCTTGCATTTTATTTATTTCATTCACATTCTATTAGTTTAGGTTTATTACATTATTCTATTTTTTACTTCTTGTCTATTATTTATTTTGCCAATGATTTAGAGTGTACATTAGGCTTAATGTAAATTATTCATGCATCCTTAGCTTAGGTTTATTTTCATGCATATTTACATATTCATTTTTTTATTATGTCATTTATTTTTATTGCACATGACTTAGAATGTAAATTTAGGCTTAATGTAAATCATGCATATATATTTTTCCGCAGACTTTAGAATGTATAATAGACTTAACGTAATAGTTTTAGGTGTGTGCGTGTGTGTATGTATGCCTTATATTTTCTCTCTAGCTTAGGTTAAAGATTTTCGTGGTGATCCAACGTCACCATAAAATACCTACGTTTTATTTTCCCTTGCTCCGTTAGTCTTAATTTTAGTTTAATTATTATTCAAAAACAACAAAAAATGCAAATAGTCAAAATCACAAAAAAAAAAAAAAAAATTCTCTCAAATAAACCTTGGTTCAAAAACCAAGTGATCCTATTTTTCTATTTCTTTCTTAATCAAATATCAATCAATTTAATTACATTTTGAGTCCATTTTTTTTTAATATAAAAAAAATACAAACAAATTCTTTTTGCCACTTGGCTTTTACTTTTTAAACTTTTTCAAAACTAATAAAAACACAAAAACAAATCAAACGGAAATTTTTACCCCGAACTACGAGGTTCTGATCCCTCACGGGTACGTAGGCAAATGGAACTCGTCCTTCCGAATCAATAAAAAATGTAGATAATAGACTTCTTTCTTTTTCTTTATTCACCGTTCATTCAATTTTTAAAAGCAAGTAAGTTATAACACAAACGTTAAATAAAATCAAGAGGTTCTCGTAGAGTACTACGAACATAAGGGATGGTAATACCTTCCCCTTATGTAACCAACCCCCGGACCCCATCTAATCTAATCTTTTTAAAATCAAAGTCGTGAAATAATTAGTGAGTCAAAAGTTAATCATATAGCCTTGATCTTCGAAAAATGACGCGACAGAAATGGCCCTACACTGTGGATGACGATTTCGAGGGCTAAGCCTAACTTGACTTTGTTTGAACTTTTGTGATATAACTTGCTTAAAACAAAAACAATAATAAAAAAAGATGGAAATACGTGTATATATTTTTCTCTCTTCTTCTTTCTTCTTTCTTGAACGTGAGTGTTGAGATAAGTCCTACACCCGGACTTAAGAGAAATATAAGATAGGACGGTGCTATAATCATAGTTCCAGACCAAGAGTACTCTTCGGTTTTGACACGTGATATAACTCCACTCAATGGAGGGATCTTGGAAGTATACTTTGTCAACGTGAGTACTCATGTTTGGCATACTATTTTCAAGTGACCATCGAAGTTGAGTGTAACGCCCTATTTTATTACTTATTTATTTTATTGAGATTAGATGTCTTTTTATAATTTAGTTGATTTATTTTGATGAGTGATATTTGTTATGTTATATGTTGGTATTTACTAGTATAATATATATGTTATCTGGTGTAGAAATATATTTGTTATTTTGTGTAGAAATATATTTGTTATTTGGTGTATTATTATTATTAAGTGGGGGAGAGAGATATTTAATTTAGAAATAAATAAGATTATGAGGAGAAGAGTAGTTTTGGGGTGTAAGAGAAATTAGAGTTATTATATTAAAGAGTCTGTAAGAGGTAGAGAATAGAGAAGTTAGAAAAAAGAAACACGTACAAGAGTTTTTAGAGAAAAGGAGAAAAAGAGGAGAACTCAGAGAGAACCCTAGGAAAGAAGAACGCTGTTGTTCATTTCAGAAGAACAATCTAAGGTAAGGGTGAGATTCATATTCTCTAATCTTAAGTATGTTTTTCTGAAATTGGGTTTGACAAAAGTTGTAGGTTGTGAGTTTTGGGGATTAGGGTTAATCTTATGTTGTTGTTCATAGCTTTGTTGTTTGAGAAATTAGATCTTTGAATTGATGATTAGATTATGAGAAACCGTGGAATTAGTGTAGAAACTGTTTACAGATCATAGATTAACCTTAGTACAAACGTTTCAGTCGAATTTGGGTTAAATATGGTGAAAATTGGGGGTTTTTGGAATGAAACTAGTCTGTTCCCGTAGAGTTGTCCACATTCCATCGTAGTACGATGCTGGAAATCGTACTACGATGTTTCCAGTGGCAAAAAGTTGTTTTTCAGCACATTCCATCGTAGTACGATGCATTCCGTCGTAGTACGATGCATAGGGACAGCATCCCCTATTTCGCGTTCTTGCGTCTTTTTCACCCATTTCTGTTCCGATTTGGCTTTTGGTGTAAACATGAAAGTTATAGATAATTGAGTTAGCTTTCTAATGACTTTGGTGTGGCTCGAAAATGATTTCTAGATCTTAAGATATGATGAAAATACTCTAAGGAGGTCTTAATGAAATTTTATGAAAACTAACCCAAAACTTATAGATTGTCTCTGAACTTCAGAGCTTAAGTACTATGAGTTTAATTAAGGTGTTTATAAGTATTTAATCTATGTTGTGATGAATCTAACTTGGTTTGATATGTAAGTAATTGATTAATGTATATGTTGCTATTGTTGTTGATAGATTGGAATATATTATGTGATTATTGTATGTTGTATAATGTCATGTTGCTTATGTCATTTAAGTTTTTGGTTGTCTAAGTTGTCTGTTGTTTAAGTTGTTGGTTGTCTAAGTTGTTGGTCGTTGAGTTCATGCATACAAAGTTGAGGGCTTATGCTCTAGAGCTTATGCTTATTAAAGTTGAGGGCTTATGCCCTGAAGCTTGTGCTCAGTTAAAGTTGAGGGCTTATGCCCTGGAGCTTATGCTCATTAAAGTTGAGGGCTTATGCCCTGGAGCTTATGCTCAATTAAAGTTGAGGGCTTATGCCCTGAAGCTTATGCTCAATTAAAGTTGAGGGCTTATGCCCTGATTGGTACCACATGCATAATGCATTTGTCAAGTTGCTAAGTTGATATTGTTGCATAGTCAAGTCGGTGTCGTTATGTCGTGTTAGTTGTTGTTGTCAAGTTGGTTATTATTAATGAGATACTAATGAAGAATTATGTGAAGTAATAATATTGTTAAACATTGTAGCTTATGTTGTTGAATTCCATTGATGAATTATATGCTTACTATTTTTGAATATGTATCTCACCCCTACTGCTTGGAAATGTTGCTCTTCGTATGAGTAACTTGCAGGTAATCGAGAATAAGTAGCTATTGATTGCTGTCGTGAGTGGCTACCTCTCGTTGTGTCTTTAGGTGCTCTGATACGTAACGGGATGGGAGTTTGGTATGTTTGCTTGCATTTGTTGTTACGTATCTCTTTTATTAAACAATGATGAACTATTTTTATGAGGATTTAAGATAATGTTGATGTTGTGGCCTTTTAGTGCCAAGTACTATTTAAGATGTTGAAAATAATTCCGCTGCATTTGGTTGAATTTCTATTAAGGCAGATGTTTTAATAAATAGCATTTTTGTTCCATTTATATTTGTGGAACGTTTTGTAAGTTGAATGTGACACTCTGTTTTTAAGTTGAAAAACTCTGATTAATCTATGTTATTTAAAAGTTGGGAAAACGGGGTGTTATAGTTGGTATCAGAGCAGGTCGGTCCGTCCGGCCAAGTAGTTGAGTCGTTTGTGTCGTGTGACAGTTGAATACTGTCGTTGTTTTTTTTTTAATTAATGGTTATGTTTTATTATGTGATCATGTTTGACTGACTAACTTTAATGTGATTTTTGTGTAATGTTTGAAGTTACTATTTTGTTATATATTGTTTAAAATATTTAAGCAATAATTAAATTCATTTTTCTCTTGAGCTTTGAATTTCGAGGACGAAATTCTTTAAGGGGGTAGAGTTGTAACACCCTATTTTATTACTTATTTATTTTATTGAGATTAGATGTCTTTTTATAATTTAGTCGATTTATTTTGATGAGTGATATTTTGTTATGTTATATGTTGGTATTTACTAGTATAATATATATGTTATCTGGTGTAGAAATATATTTGTTATTTTGTGTAGAAATATATTTGTTATTTGGTGTATTATTATTATTAAGTGGGGGAGAGATATATTTAATTTAGAAATAAATAAGATTATGAGGAGAAGAGTAGTTTTGGGGTGTAAGAGAAATTAGAGTTATTATATTAACGAGTCAATAAGAGGTAGAGAATAGAGAAATTAGAAAACAGAAACACGTACAAGAGTTTTTGGAGAAAAGGAGAAAAAGAGGAGAACTCAGAGAGAACCCTAGGAAAGAAGAACGCTGCTGTTGATTTCAGAAGAACAATCTAAGGTAAGGGTGGGATTCATATTCTCTAATCTTAAGTATGTTTTTCTCAAATTGGGTTTGACAAAAGTTGTAGGTTGTGAGTTTTGGGGATTAGGGTTAATCTTATGTTGTTGTTCATAGCTTTGTTGTTTGAGAAATTAGATCTTTGAATTGATGATTAGATTATGAGAAACCGTGGAATTAGTGTAGAAACCGTTTACAGATCATAGATTAACCTTAGTACAAACGTTTCAGTCGAATTTGGGTTAAATATGGTGAAAATTGGGGGATTTTGGAGTGAAACTGGTCTGTTCCCGTAGAGTTGTCCACATTCCATCGTAGTACGATGCTGGAAATCGTACTACGATGTTTCTAGTGGCAAAAAGTTGTTTTTCAGTACATTCCATCGTAGTACGATGCACAGTGACAGCATCCCCTGTTTCGCGTTCTTGCGTCTTTTCACCCATTTCTGTTTCGAACTGGTTTTTGGTGTAAACATGAAAGTTGTAGATAATTGAGATAGCTTTCTAATGGGTTTGGTTTGGCTTGAAAATGATTTCTATATCTTATGATATGATGAAAATACTCTAAGGAGGTCTTAGTGAAATTTTATGAAAACTAATCCAAAACTTATAGATTGTCTCTGAACTTCAGAGCTTAAGTACTATGAGTTTAATTAAGGTGTTTATAAGTATTTAATCTATGTTGTGATGAATCTAACTTGGTTTGATATGTAAGTAATTGATTAATGTATAAGTTGCTATTGTTGTTGATAGGTTGGAATATATTATGTGATTATTGTATGTTGTATAATGTCATGTTGCTTATGCCATTTAAGTTGTTGGTTGTCTAAGTTGTTGGTTGTTTGATTTGTTGGTTGTCTAAGTTGTTTGTTGTCTAAGTTGTTGGTCGTTGAGTTCATGCATACAAAGTTGAGGGCTTATGCCCTGGAGCTTATGCTCGTTAAAGTTGAGGGCTTATGCCCTAGAGCTTATGCTCAATTAAAGTTGAGGGCTTATGCCCTGGAGCTTATGCTCAATTAAAGTTGAGGGCTTATGCCCTGGAGCTTATGCTCATTAAACTTGAGGGCTTATGCCCTAGAGCTTATGCTCAATTAAAGTTGAGGGCTTATGCCCTGATTGGTACCACATGCATAATGCATTTGTCAAGTTGCTAAGTTGATGTTGTTGCATAGTCAAGTCGGTGTCGTTATGTCGTGTTAGTTGTTGTTGTCAAGTTGGTTATTATTAATGAGATACTAATGAAGAATTATGTGAAGTAATAATATTGTTAAACATTGCAGCTTATGTTGTTGAATTCCATTGATGAATTATATGCTTACTATTTTTTAATATGTATCTCACCCCTTCTGCTTGGAAATGTTGTTCTTCGTATGAGTAACTTGCAGGTAATCGAGAAGAAGTAGTTATTGATTGCTGTCGTGAGTGGCTATCTCTCGTTGTGTCTTTAGGTGCTCTGATACGTAACGGGATGGGAGTTTGGTATGTTTGCTTGCATTTGTTGTTACGTATCTCTTTTATTAAACAATGATGAACTATTTTTATGAGGATTTAAGATAATGTTGATGTTGTGGCCTTTTAGTGCCAAGTACTATTTAAGATGTTGAAAATAATTCCGCTGCATTTGGTTGAATTTCTATTAAGGCAGATGTTTTAATAAATAGCATTTTTGTTCCATTTATATTTGTGGAAAGTTTTGTAAGTTGAATGTGACACTCTGTTTTTAAGTTTAAAAACTCTGATTAATCTATGTTATTTAAAAGTTGGGAAAACGGGGTGTTACATTGAGAACCTTAGTTACCCTTAACCCATCTTGGCCTTTTAGGACGTAGTGCGATGGCTAATGGAGAATACTCTTGAATTGGCCGATACGCGATACTACACCCAAACGAGACTATCCTACAAATATTGTTGGAATGGGAGTAGTCCTGTCACCCGATAAATATTCGGAAGTGGTTGAAAACTTTGGGAACTTTGTAGAACCCGTGATACAGGTACAAGCCATAGTCGCTACCTTACAACATACTATCCATTGACTCCAACATTATGGACCTAATCACGCCATGTGTACCTCCGTTTCTTTAGCATAATCATGCATACATGCATTCATTCATAAACAACTTTTTCCATCAAATATCGAAGGATTTAGAAAAAAATTTTGCAAACATCACAGATGAACAGACCTTGTAAGAAAGAACACCGAGAAATACAACTTCAAAAATCTTAACTAAACTTTAGCTTTTGTTAAGAAATTTTTCCTTGGTTTCGTTCTTACTTTTAGGGAACCGGTTGCAATATCTTCACAGTTTTCAAATAAAACCATGTTCCTCTGCAATGTTTACAATTCACTTTGATAAACCCTTCAAAAAATGTGTCTATTTTTGCATAAACATCATGCATCATCTTGCATTCCATAGCTTCAAATCCGAATCTCACAAATTTTTCTTTTCCAAAGAAGGTCAACCCGTTTCAAAAGTGGATCGACTGTCCTCGTCCAAAGTTAACTCGCACCTACAACACTCGTGCAAAAGGTTGAACAAGAAATCCACGAACATTTGTGAAGAGGTAACAACACTCCAGGTCGTATTAGAAAGACTGAGTACCCTGGTGGCTTCATTGGTAGCTTCGTAGAATCCGTCGTAGTTCCAGAAAAGACCCGAACGCCAACATCAACAGCAACCTCGACAACAGGCTCCTAGGATGCAGTTTGACCTAATCCCAATGACATATCCGGAGCTGCTTCCCATCTTGTTCAGTAAGAACCTTGTCCAAACTAGAGCACCTCCTCTGGTGCCTAACGAGATGCCGTTTTGGTAACAACCTGACCTCTCATGTGCCTTCCATCAAGGAGCACTCAGCCATGACATCGAGCATTGTCGCTTGTCATCGTGATTTTCGGGTGTCAAATCATTAATCGGATTTGAACCTTTCGATCATTGATGTCTCTATTTTTTTTGGGGAAGGTAAAATCGAGAAAAACCTTAGAAATTCTAAGTTCGGGGCTGATTTCATTACGGGAAGGTGTTAGGCACCCGCAATGACTATAGTATCCTATAGGAACCGTTTTACTATGCTTTACGTTTATGCGTTGCTTTTATCGCTATTTGTGAAAAAGGATTGGTTTTAAGAATGAGAGGGAGAAAGTTGGATTTTATTTTATTGGACTTGGAGAGATTTTGAGTCTCTTGCCTACATACCCTTTTAAGGGATCAAAATTCCATGTAGTTCTCTTCCAAAATGCTTTTTGTGGGTTGGTTCAATTTTAGTTTTGAAAATGGTTTTGAAGAAAGAGATAAGAGGCCGTGTAGGCATTAGAATTGAAAACAAGTGAGGATAGTCCAATTTATTTACAAGAAATGGTTAAAGTTGGAAATTAGCACTAATTTTGATTTTGTCTTAAGGAAATGAAAGAAAAAGGAGTGAGGTTTTGACCTCATCTTATTGCAAAAATAGTTTGAGTTATGTGTTGATTTTTGATGAAGAAATTATAAGTTTTCCTGGGTTTTACGCTTCCTACACATACATCTAGCGGAAAGTCATACAACGTGTGTGCATGTGTCGGTGCGTGTGTCGGTGTACATCATTATAGTCCATAGTCCTTTACATCGGGTCCTATTTTACATTCTATAGTCTTGCATGAAATTAAAGAAAAGGTAAACTAAACCTAAAATATTACATGAATCAAATAGAAGATTGCATAAAGTGACTAAAAGGGAAGAAAGATGAAAATAATGCAATGCTAATGATGTGCATGAGACATAGAACAAAATGGTTAGTAATGAGATGAGGAATGATAGCATGAGTAGCAATGCATAGTAGGTGAAATTTACTAACAAAGCACTAAACCAATTGAAAAAAGATGAAATGAACATAACTAGAAACATTAAGCAAATTGCAAAAGAACAAACACCAAAAATGATGCAAATGACACCAAACTAAAACCCAAGATCTAAACTAAGCCCTATGACCTATAACCCTTACCCGAAACAGCACCCCTTTTTAAAGAAAACATTTCGAGAATCAAAGAGAAATTATGAGTCACACTTAAACCCTAAAATCAACACATTTTAACAACAAATTACATCTCAAAATTAGCAACTAAACTTGACCAAAAGAGAAGCTATTAACCTTGCAAAGGGAAATTAACAAACAAAATTGTAGCATCGTGGATTGTAAGCAACTTGTAAAATTATTGAGCACTTGAACTAGAGGACTAGGAGTTAATTTGTAAAACGAGAAAGGTTCCAAAAGCCAAAGAATTAACAATTAGGCATGCAAGAATGTAGGAATAGCATGAATTCAGAGATGAACACATCACAAAAACCACATATCAAGTATCAACTCCATAGAGCAAAAATTGGATCCAAAATAGTGCAAGAAAATTCGCAAAAAAGCATCAAAACATGTAAATCCAATAAAAATTAGCGCACATGCTTTTTATCCGCCTCAAATTGTGAAACTATCACAAAATAGACAAGAATACATCAAGAATCCATAGTAATTTTCCAGGAATTTTTGCAAAAAAAATCAACACATATAGAGGTTCAGATAGCAAGGAAAGGGGTGTGTATAGCGCAAGAAACTCAATAAAACGTGAAAAGAACCAAAATCTATGGGTAAAGGCCCAAAACCCAACACACAGACGGATCCGGATCTCCAGAACGCCTCTGAGACGTCGGATTGATCCGGATCCAATGAACCTAGATCAAACGGCCTGCAACGCGTGAGAGTGGGTCGGGTTTGAACCGACCCGGTTAGCAAGCTTATAAAAAAAGGCCAAGATCCGTTTCCCTCATTTTCTTGAACGTTTCTCTCTCTTGTTCTTCTCTCTTCCGCCGTTCCCTGAAAACCCTAACCCTAGCTATCCTAAATCGGTCCAGACTCCAGCTAAATCGTCCTTAATCACTCTTTCATGTTGTTCTACGCATCAAATAAACACACGAAACTCCGAAACTCATGAAATCGGTGTAATCCTCGCCGCCGTCGCAAACCGTTCCGATTCGTCACTTTCCGTTTTTCTTGCTTTGAACCTCCGTGGATCCTCTCGGATTCGCAACGGTTTTCACTCGTTGTGAATCTTTGAAGCTTCACGTGTTTTTTACGTTTTTTAGGGTTTCTGAGTAATCTTCTTGAATCGAAACGGTTTCAACTCCTTGAGGTTTATATCGATCTTGTTTTTGGCTACCTTTATGATATGCGGATGAATTTTGAGGAGTTTTTTACCTGATTTGTTTCGGTGGCATGAACTGGATCCGGAATACCTTGAATTTCTTCTGTTTAATTGATTCTTGGCTTGGATTTGGGTTTAATCGGTAGGTTTCCTTCTTCTTCTTCACCGATTCAATTTTCTTCGCGTTTCTTCCTCTTCTCTTCTCTGAATGCGGTTTCACCGTGATCGTGCTCGAAGTTCGCCGTCAACGATGGCGAACTCGTACTTGAATTGCGGTGGAAAGAGGTTCAGTGATGATGATTCGGTATGAATCGCTGAGAACTTCGCGAATTTTCGTAGCTTCTGTGTTGAATTTCACTTCTGGAAAAACGGTTAGGGTTTGAATGTTCTTGAACTTTTTCTGGATTTGTGAATTTGATCTGTAACTAAAATGAGAGAGAAAGTGTGATCTGTTTGTGATGATGTGGCTCTGATTCTGACACTGTACCCTATTTATAAGCTGCCATGTGTGCCTGCAAGCCAATGGCCTTGTGACACGTGGACTGGACTGAATCTGGCGTGGCCTTGGACTGAATCTGAAAAAGGACTAAAATGCAAATTTTAAAGAATTTGGGACCAAATTGCAAAAATAAAAAGAAGAAAAATTTGACTGTTTTTTGAGAATTAAAAAGAAATTGAACTGTTTTTTTTTGTAATAAAGTATAAAATTTGAACTAAATTGCAATTTTGAAAATATTAGGACTAAAATGTAAAAAAAAAAAAAAAACTGGTTAAAAAAAGCAATTTGAAATGCAACGTAAAGTGAAACAATTAAAACTGACAAAACGGACTAAAACGAACAAATTACCACAAATGAGGTATTTTAAAATACCTCTCTGCCCAAAATTTGAATAATGTGAAAAGACTAAAATGCCCCTGGGGCAAAAACGACTCAGACTGACTCAGATGCAAAACTAGATGATTTTGTGCAAATTTTGATTAATGATTCATGAAAACAAATTGAAAAGACTCAAGGACAAATTGTAGGGACTGAAAATGGGTTCCTTTGTAGAAAATGACCAAAATACCCTTTTGTATGATTCTATGCAAAAAATTAAGAGACTGAAACAGTAATGCATGCAGTTGAAGCACAGTAGAAAACACGGTGGATTTGAAAGCATTGGAAAATAACAGAGGAAATTTGAGTGAGTATTTTTAGGTCCAAAATGAGGGTATGACAGCTGCCCCTATTTAAGTTTCTTCGTTTGGAGAGTCAAGAGACAGAGTCTTTGGCTTGACATGACGAAGATACTTAAATATCGACATTAGCACTGATTTTGGGCGTAAAAATACGTTTGCAAATGTTATGTATGCCATGCAACATTTGTGTTATGAATGCAAGACAAACTGAGAATTGAATTTAACAGAATATGTCGTATCCATTGCGGGACTGGTAGACATTAACAGAATAGCAAAAAGGAGTATGTCGTATCCATTGCGGGACTGATTGACATTAACAAAATAGCAAAAAGGAATATGTCGCATCCATTGCGAGACTGATTGACATTAACAGAATAACATATAACAAGACTCACTGGGGAGACTCGAAAGCAAATTTGACAGGTACAAGTTGTTCTTGAATGCGAACTAGCCACTTGACCGGGAATATTGATAACAAAGGGCGCAAGCTGCTCTTGTATTTGAGCTGGTCACTTGGCTGAGAGAAAACATAGAAAGCACAAGCTGTTCTTGGACACGAACTAGTTACTTGGCTGAAAGAAAAAACGTAGGGGGCACAAGCTGTTCTTGGACATGAACTGGTTACTTGGCTGACAGAAAACAAAACAGAAAGCACGAGCTGTTCTTGAATTTGAACTGGTTACTCGGCGGATATCAAAAGGGTAGGTACAAGCTGTTCTTGGGTATGAACTTGCTACTTGACCGATAACAAGAGTGAATTGACAGGCACAAGCTGTTCTTGGACGCGAACTAGCCACTTGGCCGTTAACAGAAATAAATTGTATTTGGAGAGGAATTGAATTTGATTGACATAACTGCAGGGGCTTGAACTTGACAGGAATATTGACGAGACTGCTGAACTTTGAAATTGACATGACAGTAGACATTTGTTGTTGGCAGAAGAAATTTGAAATTGACAAGATCGATTTTGATTGAGATTAACATAGGAATTGAGAATGCAGATGCGTATGAACAGCATGACAATCTTATCGAATGCATGAACACATAGGATGCATGATTATGCATGTATGAATGTTTTGGAATGCATGATGATTGGCAATTTATAGACACAATTTCGCAGAGACAGACAAAACATTGGAATATTGGGCACGTAATGGCTCGTGCTCGGACATATACTTGCAAAAGTTCCTCTTCTGGGGACGCCGTCGTTTGAAGATACGTCGAGACCATCGTTGAAGGCAGGAAGCTGTAAAATTGTAGAGGAAAATAGTCTGAGTAGTATTGCTGCTCGTTGGAACGGTCATGCAAGTGCTTTGGACATCGCATCTGTGGTCAATGTTTTTGCATGTTTGTTTTTTCATTTCATTTTTCATTTTTTCTTTCATCATCCCATTTTTGCCTGGATCGCCCTTTCGGGTTTTCGACCCACCGGGGAATAATTTTTTTTTGTGTTGCCCCTGTTTTTGCCTGAATTGCCTTTGAAGGTTGTCAATCCATCGGGGTGCTCATTTTTGCCTAAGCCGCCCTTTCGGGTTTTCGACTTAGCGAGCATATTCATTTTTTCATGCTTTTCATTCTGTTTTTTCATTCTTGCCATTGACCACAGACTGTCACTGGGAGGAAGGCTTGCTAGTAACTTGAATTGGAACTGATATCAATGTAGATTTGTTCATGCATGTTCATTTGAATGTACCTAGCTGTTCAGGCTTGTTTTCAAAATACTTAAAAATTTCAATTTTCATAATGTTTATTCCAGACACATCATTATTAACATAGAAGAAATCTTTTGTATAAAGCTTTGAAAGTAAAACAGAATTTGAGTGCCAAACAAAAGCATAGGCTCAAATTGATGTATAAGGGTGGTAGTCGGCCAAAAGCGCGACCCCACAGATTTACAAATCTTGGAAAATGGTAATTTTATTGGTTGGTGGTACATTGAACACAGTAACTGCTATGGTATCTGAAACTCTTGAATCCGCAGGCGTCGGAACCTCGGATGAGAACAGCCAAACATCAATTGCAAGGATCCCAAGGGGAATGGTAATTTGCCAGATATAGTCAATTGTCTTTTATTTCGATCTCATTTTTGCATGAACCGCCCTTTCGGGTTTTCGGCTCATCGAGACGCTCATTTTTGCCTGAGTTACATGTAATCTCAGCGAGCTTTTACATTTTTGTTTCTTGTCCCTTATTTTGCCTGGACCGCCCTTTCGGGTTTTCGATCCACCGGGAAGCGCATTTTTGCCTAGGCCGCCCTTTCGGGTTTTCGACCTACCACGCTGTTCTTTTCATATCTAGACAAAGTATTTCTTGAATATATCGGCATTCACAGGATTTGGAAGTTCTGCACCATCCATGTGTGTGAGAATCAAAGCACCGCCAGAGAAAGCCTTCTTGACAACATAAGGTCCCTCATAGTTAGGCGTCCATTTGCCCCTTGGGTCGGGTTGCTGACTCATTCTTCTTTTCAACACGAGTTCACCCTCTTTGAATACCCGAGGACGAACTTTCTTGTCAAAAGCATTTTTCATCCTTGTTTGATATATCTAACCGTGAGCCAAAGCATCTAGGCGTCTTTCCTCAATCAAATTCAACTGGTCGTACCGACTCTGGCACCACTCAGCCTCAGACAACTTTGCTTCCATAATCACACGGAGAGATGGAATCTCCACTTCCAATGGGAGGACTGCTTCCATGCCGTATACAAGAGAAAAAGGCGTTGCCCCGGTTGAACTACGGACTGTAGTGCGGTAGCCGTGCAAGGCATAGGGCAACATCTCATGCCAGTCTTTGTATGTTGTTACCATCTTCTGCACAATCTTCTTGATGTTCTTATTGGCGGCCTCGACTGCACCATTCATCTGAGGTCTGTAAGGAGAAGAATTGTGGTGTTCAATCTTGAATTTCTCACATAAGGCTTGCACCATGTCATTGTTCAGGTTGGTACCGTTGTCAGTGATAATCTTGCTAGGAACACCATACCGACAGATGATATTGTTCTTGATGAATCTGACTACCACTTGCTTAGTCACGTTGGCATAAGATGCAGCTTCGACCCATTTGGTGAAATAATCGATTGCTACCAGGATAAAACGATGACCGTTTGAAGCTTTCGGTTCAATTCTTCCGATCACATCAATGCCCCACATAGAAAAAGGCCATGGAGAAGACATAACATTGAGGGCGCGCGGAGGCACATGGATCTTATCAGCATATACTTGACATTTGTGGCACTTTCTGGCGTATTGATAGCAATCACGCTCCATGGTCATCCAGTAGTAACCAGCTCTCAACAACTTTCTAGACATGGCATGCCCCGATGCGTGGGTCCCAAAGGTGCCATCGTGCACATCGTGCATTAGCTGTTCTGCTTCACATTCGTCAACACATCTTAACAACACCATATCGAAATTCCTTTTGTACAGGACATCACCATCCAGCAGGAACTTGTTAGCCAACCTGCGCAACGTCTTCTTGTCTTTGTTGGAAGCATCCGGTGGGTACTCACGGCTTTGCAAAAATTGCTTGATATCATGATACCAGGGTTTGACGTCGGCTCCGCCTGAACCCGTCTGTACAATTGCATCACTGACAGTAAACACATGAGCGGGCCGATCTAAGCGTTGTACTTTGATCATCGGCACATGATTCCAATGGTTCACTTGAAGCATAGAAGATAAGGTAGCAAGAGCATCGGCCATTTGGTTCTCCTCTCGGGGGATATGGTGCAACTCGACCCTTGTAAAATACGTCAACAGACGCCTCGCATAATCACGGTAAGGGATCAAATTGGCATGATGGGTTTCCCATTCTCCCTTTATCTGGTTGATGACTAATGCAGAGTCTCCATAGATGTCCAAATGCTTGATTCTCATATCGATGGCCTCTTCAATTCCCAAGATGCACGCTTCGTACTCGGCCACATTGTTGGTGCATTCAAACACAATCCGGGCTGTGAAAGGAATGTGATGTCCCTGCGGAGCCACAATTACTGCGCCAATTCCTCGGCCATAGGCATTAACAGCACCATCAAAGACCAATCCCCACTTGCTATCAGGGTCTGGACCTTCACCGATCAGCGGTTCTTCACAGTCTCTTGATTTCAAGAACATAACCTCTTCGTCGGGGAAGTCGAACTTCAATGGTTGATAGTCATCAAGTGGTTGGCAAGCGAGATGGTCAGCCAGGATACTCCCTCTAATGGCTTTCTGAGCTTTAAACACAATATCATATTCTGACAGTAACATTTGCCAACGTGCAATTTTTCCAGTGACAGCCGGTTTCTCAAAGATGTACTTGATTGGATCCATCCGGGATATCAACCAAGTCATGTGGTTTATCAAGTAATGACGCAGGCGTTTGGCAGCCCAAGCCAAGGAACAACAGGTCTTCTCGAGCATTGTGTACCGTGTAACACCCCAATTTCCCGTCTTAAAAATTTCTTTAAATAAATCATATATCAGAGTAATCATCACAAAGGAGTGTCACATTTCATCTTTAAAAATGGCTTAGATAATAATTTATCGAATCACAAAACATTCAGTTAAGCAGCGGAATTTCAAGAGTTTCATCTCATAAATGTCTTGGCTTAAAAGCCAGCAAAAACGTCTCAGAATATTTAAGATTTTACATCACAACAGTCAACATTTATTCAAACATGATACATAAGGAATAGACTCCACAAAAGACCCCATCCCGTTACATATCAGAGCAACCCTAACTTCACACATCCTCGCATCAACGCATCTAAGGCTGGGTACCTGCACTTGCCCACAAGGCGGCAATTCCAGCAGAAGGGGTGAGATTCACAACAATAATATTAAAATATAATCATAAGTTAAGATTAACAAATCATACATCCAAGTCATCACATATACATTATAGCACTTCATGGCATCATCATAAGCATCATCATAACAACATCATAAACATCGTCTTAAACAACATTGCATCACATATCAACGTCTCAAACATCATCTCATATATGTCACAATGGACTCGACTAAATGCAACACCTAACGTCTCAACATCATGCATGTGGTACCATATGATTATAGCATTAATATGCTTCACCGTCGCTTGAGCAAATGCTCCACCGTCGCTTTGAGCATAAAGCTCCACCGTCTCATATTTATGCAAATGCATGGACTCGTCGTTAACAACTTAATACACCGTCTCAACATCATTACATTTTCAAGACTGACACATGCAGTTAATAATAATTACATGGCAGAACATCATCTCATTATACATACACATTGCAACACATAGCATCATCTTATTCAATTAGCATCATACTCATACATCACTTATATTCAACAACACATCATTTAACAAAGGTCTAATAGAACCATCATCATTCATCTTCACATAAGTCATCTAAGGGTATAGAACAGCACTAACTCCACCCAAAGGGATACTCTAAACGTCCTAAGCAAAACAGCTTGCGAAACAACAAAACAGTCCTGAACCAACTCACTCGCCACGGCGAGTACATCTGCTCGCCACAGGCGAGCACTCACTTCAGCTCACTCGCCAAAGGCGAGTTGGGGGCGAGCTGGAGGCGAGAAATACTGGGTGCTTCGGCCTTTTTGACATTTTTCAACAAAATCCTCATTTTTAAGCTCTCTAAATTAAATTTGACCAAACCAACTTCACAGGTCATCTCTATAAATACAGGGACACTCAAAACCATCTAAAGTTTGGCAAAAATCCTAATTTTAAGGGTCAAGCTCGCCACGGCGAGCTATACTGCTCGCCTCGCGAGCAACCAAGGGTTACTCGCCACGGCGAGTGATCTGCTCGCCACAGGCGAGCGATCTCAGAACCACTACGGGTTCAGTCCAAAACTCACCAAAACCTGCCAATTCTCTCCCATTAAGCTTCTAATTCATCAGCAATGACATCCTAGGGGATTATCTAGGTTCTGTAACACATCTATACAGCAATATAACACATTCTCACATCAAATTCATCAAAAATCACCATAACCCTAATTCTCAAAACTTCTCTCAATTCTTCCCCAAAACCTAAGCTAATCAAAACAGATGATTTACATTAAGATTATTCAAGTTAGGCTCACCCTTACCTGGAAAAATTGCAGAATTTGCAGCCTAGCTTTCTCTTCTCTCTTGACCGTTCTTCTTCTTTTTCCCAAATGTCTATACGCGTTCTCCAACACCTTCCTTTCTTAACCTACTTCTCTTATATACTCCCTCACAACTTAACTAATTCCTTCTTAATCCACACAACTCTTCTTAATTATATTTATAACCCCATCTCTTAAAATTCTATCTTTTTCCACCACATCTATTTATTTACCAACTAAATATTCATATAAACATCACTTATATTATTTTATTAAACAATAAAATAATAATACTTCACACGTCACATATACGTCACATAATCGTCACAAATCACATAATATATAAACATATACCATATCATCTAATAAAATAATTAAATAATTAAAGAGGGCGTTACAACTCTCCCCCTCTTAAAGGATTTTCGTCCTCGAAAATTTACCTCACTCAAACAACTCTGGATAGGATTCCAGCATCTTACTTTCTAGCTCCCAAGTCAAGCTTTCACCCGTCGCTCCATCCCAAACAACTCTCACAAGAGGTATCTCCTTGCCTCTCAACGTCTTTGTCTTCCGATCATCAATCCTCACGGGTAAGGTCTCAACCGTAAGGTTGTCCCTAACTTGCACATCATCGCTTTGGATCACATGAGACGGATCTGGAACATACTTCCTCAGCTGAGATACATGAAAAACATCATGCAAATTCGACAAGTGCGGTGGTAATCCAACACGATACGCCACCGGTCCAATCCTCTCTGAAATCTGATACGGCCCTATAAACCTCGGAGTCAACTTCTTCGATTTCAAAGCACGTCCAACACCCGTCAAAGGAGTCACTCTCAGGAACACATGATCCCCCTCTTGGAACTCAAGGTCCTTTCTACGCTTATCATGATAACTCTTTTGTCGACTCTGCGACGCTTTCATCTTTTCTTGGATCATTCTCACCTTCTCAGTAGTCTGTTGAACGATCTCTGGTCCTAAGACCACTCTTTCACCCGACTCAAACCAGCACAACGGAGTCCTGCATCTCCGACCATACAAAGCCTCAAACGGCGCCATTCCAATACTTGAATGGTAACTGTTGTTGTACGTGAACTCTATCAATGGAAGATGACTATCCCAAGCCCCTCCCTGCTCAAGTACACAAACCCTCAACAAGTCCTCCAACGACTGAATCGTCCTCTCCGACTGACCATCTGTTTGCGGATGATAAGCCGAACTCAACCTCAACTGAGATCCTAACGCCTCTTGCAAACTCTTCCAAAATCTAGAAGTAAATCTTGGATCTCTATCAGATACGATGCTCGAAGGAACACCATGCAGCTTAACTATCTCTCTAACATAAATTTCCGCCAACTGAGCCACAGGAAAAGTAATGTTGATTGGTAGAAAGTGCGCAGACTTCGTTAATCTATCAACAATTACCCAAATAGCATCGTTCCCTCTAGGAGTATTGGGTAAACTCGTCACAAAATCCATGGATATACTATCCCATTTCCACTCTGGCACATCTAAGGATACCATCATACCAGTCGGCTTCTGATGCTCAATCTTCGACTTTTGACAAACTAAGCAAGAATACACAAATTGTGCCACATCGCGTTTCAAACCAGACCACCAAAACAGCCTCTTTAAGTCGTGATACATCTTTGTAGCTCCCGGGTGAATACTCAAGCTACTTCTATGACTCTCTTCAAGAATCATCTTCTTAATTTCTTCACTGTCAGGAATGCAAATCCTCCCTCGGAATCTCAACACTCCTTGATCATCGACCTTAAAGTCACCATCCACAGTCTCATTACCAGCAATTAACAAATCTACAAACTTGACATCTTCTTTTTGGGCTTCTTTGATATGCTTCAGGAAATCATTATCAATTCTCAACATTCCCAGTTTTATGCTCTGAGGTGTTCTTTCACACACCAAGCTCAAGTCTCTAAATTGTTCTAACAACTCAAATTCTTTCACCATCAACGCGGACATATGCACAGTTTTCCTACTCAAGGCATCTGCAACTACATTTGCTTTACCAGGATGGTAATTCAAACCAAAATCATAATCCTTCAATAACTCAAGCCACCTTCTCTGCCTCATATTCAACTCTTTCTGATCAAATAAATATCTCAAACTCTTATGATCACTGAATACTTCAAACCTTGAACCATACAAATAATGTCTCCATATTTTCAATACAAAGACCACAGCTGCCAACTCTAAGTCATGCGTCGGATAATTCTTCTCATGAATCCTCAATTGTCTCGAAGCATATGCTACCACCTTACCTTCTTGCATAAGCACACCTCCCAAACCCAACTTGGACGCATCACAATATACCACAAAAGGTTCATCAGACTTTGGCAAAATCAAAACTGGAGCCGTCGTCAGGCGCTTCTTCAATTCATTGAAACTATTCTCACAATGCACATCCCATACAAACGACTTACCCTTACACGTCAACTGCGTTAACGGAAGAGCCAACTTAGAGAATCCTTCTATAAACCTCCTGTAATAACCAGCTAGTCCCAGAAAGCTTCTAATCTCCGTAACCGACTTAGGCGTCTCCCATTGCGATACCGCTTCAACTTTAGACGGGTCAACCGCAATACCTTCACCAGAAATAACATGGCCAAGAAAACTTACTTCGTTTAGCCAGAAATCACACTTAGACAATTTAGCATACAGCTTCTTCTCTTTCAGCACTTGCAATACAGTCTTCAAATGCTCTGCATGCTCAGCTTCAGTCTTAGAATAGATCAGAATATCATCAATAAAAACCACAACAAATTGATCCAAGTACTCATGAAAGATTCTGTTCATATATTCCATAAACACACCAGGCGCATTAGTAACACCGAAAGGCATCACCTTATATTCATAATGTCCATAACGCGTCCTAAAGGCCGTCTTCTGCATATCTTCATCCTTCACCTTAATCTGATGGTAACCTGACCTCAAGTCAATCTTGCTAAATATTTTTGCACCCACTAACTGATCCATCAAGTCGTCAATCCTCGGAAGTGGATACCTATTCTTGATCGTCACTTTGTTCAACTGACGGTAATCAATGCACAGCCGCATACTACCATCCTTCTTCTTTACCAACAACACCGGAGCTCCCCATGGTGAAACACTAGGTCTCACAAACTTCTTCTCAAGCAAGTCTTCCAACTGTTTCTTCAACTCTGCTAACTCAGAAGCAGACATACGATAAGGTGCCATTGACACTGGCTTCGTACCCGGCACAAGGTCTATCGAAAATTCAACCTCCCTCTCTGGTGGCACATCTGGGATCTCATCAGGGAAAACTTCAGGAAATTCCTTCACAACAGGCAGCCCATCAATTACAGCTTGGTTCTCTAAAGATAACGAAGCCATCAGCGAAAACATCATCATCCCATCACGTTCCAGTTGCTTCAGCTGCTTAGAGGATAGAAACTCTGCGCCCCACTCTTCTTCGACTGAAGAAAAATGCACCGTCTTTCTAAAACAGTTGATAAGAACTCGGTTGTATTCTAGCCAGTTCATACCCAGAATCACATCCATACCACTTAAAGGTAGGCACACTAAATCCATCACAAAGTCACGGCCAAACATAGATAAAGGACAATTCAAACATACGAGATAAGTAGTCACCGAACCCTTAGCTGGAGTCTCGACAACCATTTCTCCATTCATATCAGAAACATCAAGACCCAAGGCAGAAACACAATCAAAAGCAACAAAACTGTGCGTAGCACCAGTATCAATAATAGCAACTAAAGGAGTATTATTAATATAGCAAGTACCTCTGATCAAGCGATCATCATTCTCGGTCTGAGTACCGGTCAATGCAAACACTCTCCCAGTAGTCTTAGTCTTCTTGGGTTGCTTACACTGCGAACCAACGTGTCCTTGCTCATTGCAGTTGAAACACACCACATCATCAAACTTGCAATCACTAGTAATATGTCCCTTTTGACCACAACGGTAGCACCTCTTCACCTCAACAGTACATGCATTGCTCTTATGGCCTTTCTCGCCACAAGTGTAACAAGTAATCTCAGCAGGAGCAGCCTTCTTCTGGGGTCTCCTCTCATCATTTACTCTTTGCTTCCCTTTATCTCTAGGGGCATCATAAGGTTTAGGGCGACTCTGCTGGCCCTTTGCTTTCCGATCATTCACTACCTTGTAGTGAGCTTTAGTATCCTCCTCATAAATCCGACAGCTACTCACCAACTCAGAAAAGTCACGAATCTTCTGATAACCGATAGCCCTCTTGATATCAGCGCGCAACCCGTTCTCAAACTTGATGCATTTTGAAAACTCAGCCGTCTCGGGTGCATAATGCGGATAGAACTTAGCCAACTCCACAAATTTGGCCGCATACTCGGTCACCGACATGTTCCCTTGCTTAAGCTCCAGGAACTCTATCTCTTTCTTCCCACGGACATCTTCTGGGAAGTATCTATTTAGGAACTCCCTCGTGAAAATAGCCCACGTCACCACAGCTCCATCTTGCTCCAAAATAGGTAGGAGACTAACCCACCAATCATCAGCCTCCTCCGCAAGCATGTGCGTACCAAACCGCACCTTCTGCACATCGTCACATTGCATGACCCTGAAAATCCTCTCTACTTCCTTGAGCCACATCTGAGCTCCATCAGGATCATAACGCCCCTTGAAGGTAGGCGGGTGATTCCTCAGAAAAGTCTCCAACATTCTAGTCCCGTCATTACCACCAGCGTTGTTCTGATTACCCACAACTTGAGCCATTGCTTCCAAAGCAGCAGCAAGAGCAGCATCGTTTCTACCAGCCATCTAGTTCTCTGGAAACAAACATGAGTCAGAATAATACAATAATACTATTCTACTCTAAGACAACGTCACTCGACTCTCTACTTGGCCGGACGGACCGACCTGCTCTGATACCAATTGTAACACCCCAATTTCCCGTCTTAAAAATTTCTTTAAATAAATCATATATCAGAGTAATCATCACAAAGGAGTGTCACATTTCATCTTTAAAAATGGCTTAGATAATAATTTATCGAATCACAAAACATTCAGTTAAGCAGCGGAATTTCAAGAGTTTCATCTCATAAATGTCTTGGCTTAAAAGCCAGCAAAAACGTCTCAGAATATTTAAGATTTTACATCACAACAGTCAACATTTATTCAAACATGATACATAAGGAATAGACTCCACAAAAGACCCCATCCCGTTACATATCAGAGCAACCCTAACTTCACACATCCTCGCATCAACGCATCTAAGGCTGGGTACCTGCACTTGCCCACAAGGCGGCAATTCCAGCAGAAGGGGTGAGATTCACAACAATAATATTAAAATATAATCATAAGTTAAGATTAACAAATCATACATCCAAATCATCACATATACATTATAGCACTTCATGGCATCATCATAAGCATCATCATAACAACATCATAAACATCGTCTTAAACAACATTGCATCACATATCAACGTCTCAAACATCATCTCATATATGTCACAATGGACTCGACTAAATGCAACACCTAACGTCTCAACATCATGCATGTGGTACCATATGATTATAGCATTAATATGCTTCACCGTCGCTTGAGCAAATGCTCCACCGTCGCTTTGAGCATAAAGCTCCACCGTCTCATATTTATGCAAATGCATGGACTCGTCGTTAACAACTTAATACACCGTCTCAACATCATTACATTTTCAAGACTGACACATGCAGTTAATAATAATTACATGGCAGAACATCATCTCATTATACATACACATTGCAACACATAGCATCATCTTATTCAATTAGCATCATACGCATACATCACTTATATTCAACAACACATCATTTAACAAAGGTCTAATAGAACCATCATCATTCATCTTCACATAAGTCATCTAAGGGTATAGAACAGCACTAACTCCACCCAAAGGGATACTCTAAACGTCCTAAGCAAAACAGCTTGCGAAACAACAAAACAGTCCTGAACCAACTCACTCGCCACGGCGAGTACATCTGCTCGCCACAGGCGAGCACTCACTTCAGCTCACTCGCCAAAGGCGAGTTGGGGGCGAGCTGGAGGCGAGAAATACTGGGTGCTTCGGCCTTTTTGACATTTTTCAACAAAATCCTCATTTTTAAGCTCTCTAAATTAAATTTGACCAAACCAACTTCACAGGTCATCTCTATAAATACAGGGACACTCAAAACCATCTAAAGTTTGGCAAAAATCCTAATTTTAAGGGTCAAGCTCGCCACGGCGAGCTATACTGCTCGCCTCGCGAGCAACCAAGGGTTACTCGCCACAGCGAGTGATCTGCTCGCCACAGGCGAGCGATCTCAGAACCACTACGGGTTCAGTCCAAAACTCACCAAAACCTGCCAATTCTCTCCCATTAAGCTTCTAATTCATCAGCAATGACATCCTAGGGGATTATCTAGGTTCTGTAACACATCTATACAGCAATACAACACATTCTCACATCAAATTCATCAAAAATCACCATAACCCTAATTCTCAAAACTTCTCTCAATTCTTCCCCAAAACCTAAGCTAATCAAAACAGATGATTTACATTAAGATTATTGAAGTTAGGCTCACCCTTACCTGGAAAAAATTGCAGAATTTGCAGCCTAGCTTTCTCTTCTCTCTTGACCGTTCTTCTTCTTTTTCCCAAATGTCTATACGCGTTCTCCAACACCTTCCTTTCTTAACCTACTTCTCTTATATACTCCCTCACAACTTAACTAATTCCTTCTTAATCCACACAACTCTTCTTAATTATATTTATAACCCCATCTCTTAAAATTCTATCTTTTTCCACCACATCTATTTATTTACCAACTAAATATTCATATAAACATCACTTATATTATTTTATTAAACAATAAAATAATAATACTTCACACGTCACATATACGTCACATAATCGTCACAAATCACATAATATATAAACATATACCATATCATCTAATAAAATAATTAAATAATTAAAGAGGGCGTTACATACCGAGTCTCACAATCGGTAAATTTCTTGCTCAAATAGTAGATCGCATGCTCTTTCTTTCCAGCTTCATCTTGCTGACCGAGTACACATCCCATGGACTCATCCAACACTGACAGATACATGATCAATGGCCTTCCTTCCACCGGTGGAACGAGGATAGGAGGTTCTAGCAAGTAACTATTGATGTTGTCGAAAGCTTCTTGGCATTCATCATTCCATACCATAGGTTGATTCTTCCTGAGTAACTTGAAAATCGGCCCGCAGGTCGCAGTCATGTGGGATATAAATCTGGAAATGTAATTCAAACGCCCGAGGAAACCTCTGACCTGCTTCTCGGTTTGCGGAGCCGGCATCTCGCGGATAGCCCGGACTTTATCAGGATCTACTTCAATGCCCTTCTGGCTGACAATGAAGCCTAGCAACTTCCCTGATCTAACACCGAATGTACACTTGTTTGGGTTCAGCCGAAGCTTGTACTTCCTCAACCTTTCAAACATTTTAGCCAAGTATTCGACGTGTTGTTCTTCATCGCTCGACTTGACAATCATGTCATCTACATACACTTCAACCTCCTTGTGAATCATGTCATGGAACAAAGTGGTCATCCCCCTTTGGTAGGTAGCACCAGCATTTATTAGACCGAACGGCATTGCTTTGCAGCAGAAAGTTCCCCATGGAGTGATGAACGACGTCTTCTCCCTGTCCTTGGGTGACATTTTGATTTGGTTATAGCCAGAAAACCCGTCCATGAAGGAGAACACCTTGCACTGGGCAGTATTGTCAACGAGCACATCAATGTGAGGCAGTGGGAAATTGTCCTTCAAGCTTGCTTTGTTCAAATCTCTGTAGTCAACACACATCCGAACCTTGCCATCCTTCTTCGGCACTGGCACGACGTTAGCAACCCACTCGGGATATTCAACTGTCATGAGAAAACCTGCATCGATCTGTTTCTGCACTTCCGCTTTGATCTTCAGAGCCATGTCCGGCCGAGTCCGTCTCAACTTTTGCCTGACAGGAGGACAGTCTGGCTTTGTCGGTATCCGATGCTCCACAATCTGAGGATCCAAACCTGGCATGTCTTCATGCGACCATGCAAAAATGTCCGAGTACTCCCGGAGAAGCTGGAGGATCCTTTTCTTGACCCCTTCCTCCAATGCGGCACCGACTTTGATCTCCCTTTTGTTATCTTCAGTGCCCAAGTTGATTAGCTCGATCTCCTCCTGATGAGGCCGAATGGTTTTCTCTTCTTGCTCAAGCAGTCGGGCAATCTCATCTGGTATGTCATTACTATCCTCATCTTCGGTCTCGAATACCGGGGATTCAACAATTTGGAGAAACATAGAATTACTGTGTTCAACGGGTTCGTTTTGGTTCGATCTGTGTGACATGATTGGATGATTTTTAGAAAATAGTTTTCATGCAGATCTTTAAAATTAATAAGAAAATGCAGATGTTTTGGTTTTTTCTGGCATTACCATCATTTCCAAGGGAAAAACACTAAAGAAAGAAAAAGAGTCGTGAAAGAAACGACGTCTTTTATTGATAATGGTGATGTCGGAACAAACACGCCCTTTACAAAAGAGTCACTTCCGCCTCGGGCAAGGCGGAAGGATTGTTATTTTGAAAATAAAGCCTAAACAGCAAGACATATTACTTAGAATCATGCACAAACACAGGGAGATTGATAACGTTCCAGTTCTTTGCAATGCCTCCTGATATCACAAATGCGGGTCTGACCCCTCTTTCAGCAGCACCATCAAGAATTGCATTGGTAAATCCAGCACTACGGAACATTCTAGTTGACATGCCTGACGTCGGGGAGAAACCGAGACCCTCTTTGTATTTGTTGTCCTGCAGCTGTATCAATTGGCCCCAACCAGCGGCCTGACCCTTCTGAACGGCTCTCTGCGCATCCTTTAATGAAGCCATGGCAGCACTAGCTCTCTTGGGCTCCGTACCCTCGATAGTCAAACCCTGGAATGCAGTTCCTTCGGCAGACTTAGCTTCGATACAAGAGAAGGATGATAACTGACTGACCAGATAAGCTTCTTTTCCATGCACTGTCACAAGTTTACCATTCCTTACGAACTTTAGCTTTTGATGGAGGGTAGAAGTGACTGCCCCAGCCTCGTGTATCCACGGTCTCCCGAGCAGGCAGCTGTAAGAGGCATCTATGTCCATAACCTGGAAAGTAATCATGAATGTTTCAGGACCAATAGTCATGGGGAGATCTACTTCTCCAAGCACAGTTTTACGAGAGCCATCGAAAGCCTTGACTAGAAAAGTACTCCTCCTCAAGGGAACTCCTCGGCAACTCAACTGATCCAAAGTCGATTTAGGCAACACATTCAACGACGACCCAGTGTCTACCAACACGTTGGACAGCATATCTGTTTTGCAGTTCATGGAAATATGCAGGGCCAAGTTGTGGTGCTTTCCTGCCTCTGGAAGTTCATCTTCACCAAACCAAAGGTTACTGCAAGCAGTGATGTTAGCCACTATTCCGCCAAATTGATCCTCTGTGACTTCGTGGTCAACATAGGCTTGTTCCAACACTTTCAATAACACATTCCTGTGAGCCTCCGAGCTGAGGAGTAGGGCCAAGATGGATATCTTCGAGGGAGTCTGTAGCAGCTGATCAACAATCTTATAATCGCTTTTCTTAATTATCTTCAAAATCTCATCCAGATTGGAATCATCAATGGATTGGCCTGGGCGGCCGGCACTTTCAACAACAGGAGGGATTGTCGATGGAGCAGTCTTGTCAGCAGGAATTGTAACTTGCACATCATCTTTCTTCTGAAACAAAAGGGGTCGGACCTTGCCGCTCCTCAAAGCCGTCACTTCAGCTATACTGCCTACTGCGCTTGAGGACACCAAAGGTACTTCTTTCCCGTTTTCCAACATAGTCGCACTGTACTTGTACGGGATGGCTTTTGCAGAAGTATATGGCACCGGTCCAGGCAGCCGTATGACCAATGGTTCAACGTCCTTCCTGACGGGCGTGCTCTTGACTGGAGTATCGTGGAAAATCGGGACTATCATGCAAACATCACTGGTAGTCAGGTAGTTGTCATTCATCAATCTTTGGATATCAGTCTGGACTACGCTGCAACCCATAGGGTTCTGAAGACATTCGCAGCACGCAGCGTGGTCGTGGCTGAACAGAGCAGCTTGGCACAACTTGATATGCAGTGGTACTAGGGGTGTAGCAACATTACGAACACTGAGATGAGGGATTTCTTCACAGACTTCAATCATATTTACAGCGGCATGGTTGGGGAGTGGATTGTCAAGTACGTGTGGGACATTGTTTTCAAAAGATAGCTTTCCCTGGTCAATCAACTTCTTTACAATGTATTTCAGAGCGTAGCAACCTTCTACGTCATGACCTAGGGCGCCTTGGTGGAAATCACATCTGAGATCGGAGCGGAGCCTGGGAGGCAATGGGTTTGGCGGAGGCTTGCCAGGCCTAGTGGTGCAATACCCCTTATGTAAAAGAGTTGGGAGTAGTTCGGCGTACGCCATTGGTATCGGCGGGAAAGATGGTCTAGATTGAGGGCCTTGTTGTTGTTGTTGCGGTTGTTGTTGAGCTAATGGTTGTTGTTGCATCTGTTGGGCGATGGCATTAACAGGGACCTGAGGTTGGCCCGGTAGAGGAGGGTATTGATGGTAGAACGGTGGATAGAACGGGTGTTGGGCATACTGTAGGTACTGATACGGTTGAGGCAGTTGTATAGCATTGACAGGAGCGGCAGTGGCAGACTGATTGGTTCCGACGGACACCATTCCAACCTCTGATTCCTTTTTCTTATGGTGACCATTGTCGTACTTCTTCGGTGCATTCGAGGACTCACCTTTCTCAAACACGATAATTCCTTCTCGGACGGCTTCCTCCAAGCGGGTTCCCATAGTGACCATCTCAGAGAAGTTGCTTGGGGCAGCAATAATCATTCTCTCTACATAATCTTTCTTCAGGGTCTTCAAGAATGTCTGAGTCATTTCTTCCTCGTCCAAGGCGGGAGTGATACGGGCAGCTGCCCCTCTCCACCTCTGTGCGTATTCGCGAAAGCTTTCGTCCTTCTTCTGAGAAAGAGACCGGAGGAATTCTCTATTCGGCTTGAGCCTGGTGTTGAACCCATAGTGGTTCTTGAAAGCAGTAGCCAGATCATCAAAAGTGCGGATATCATCCTTGCTCAAACCATCAACAGCAACCTCAACAGCAAAGACCCGAACGCCAACATCAACAGCAACCTCGACAACAGGCTCCTAGGATGCAGTTTGACCCAATCCCAATGACATATCCGGAGCTGCTTCCCATCTTGTTCAGTAAGAACCTTGTCCAAACTAGAGCACCTCCTCTGGTGCCTAACGAGATGCCGTTTTGGTAACAACCTGACCTCTCATGTGCCTTCCATCAAGGAGCACTCAGCCATGACATCGAGCATTGTCGCTTGTCATCGTGATTTTCGGGTGTCAAATCATTAATCGGATTTGAACCTTTCGATCATTGATGTCTCTATTTTTTTTGGGGAAGGTAAAATCGAGAAAAACCTTAGAAATTCTAAGTTCGGGGCTGATTTCATTACGGGAAGGTGTTAGGCACCCGCAATGACTATAGTATCCTATAGGAACCGTTTTACTATGCTTTACGTTTATGCGTTGCTTTTATCGCTATTTGTGAAAAAGGATTGGTTTTAAGAATGAGAGGGAGAAAGTTGGATTTTATTTTATTGGACTTGGAGAGATTTTGAGTCTCTTGCCTACATACCCTTTTAAGGGATCAAAATTCCATGTAGTTCTCTTCCAAAATGCTTTTTGTGGGTTGGTTCAATTTTAGTTTTGAAAATGGTTTTGAAGAAAGAGATAAGAGGCCGTGTAGGCATTAGAATTGAAAACAAGTGAGGATAGTCCAATTTATTTACAAGAAATGGTTAAAGTTGGAAATTAGCACTAATTTTGATTTTGTCTTAAGGAAATGAAAGAAAAAGGAGTGAGGTTTTGACCTCATCTTATTGCAAAAATAGTTTGAGTTATGTGTTGATTTTTGATGAAGAAATTATAAGTTTTCCTGGGTTTTACGCTTCCTACACATACATCTAGCGGAAAGTCATACAACGTGTGTGCATGTGTCGGTGCGTGTGTCGGTGTACATCATTATAGTCCATAGTCCTTTACATCGGGTCCTATTTTACATTCTATAGTCTTGCATGAAATTAAAGAAAAGGTAAACTAAACCTAAAATATTACATGAATCAAATAGAAGATTGCATAAAGTGACTAAAAGGGAAGAAAGATGAAAATAATGCAATGCTAATGATGTGCATGAGACATAGAACAAAATGGTTAGTAATGAGATGAGGAATGATAGCATGAGTAGCAATGCATAGTAGGTGAAATTTACTAACAAAGCACTAAACCAATTGAAAAAAGATGAAATGAACATAACTAGAAACATTAAGCAAATTGCAAAAGAACAAACACCAAAAATGATGCAAATGACACCAAACTAAAACCCAAGATCTAAACTAAGCCCTATGACCTATAACCCTTACCCGAAACAGCACCCCTTTTTAAAGAAAACATTTCGAGAATCAAAGAGAAATTATGAGTCACACTTAAACCCTAAAATCAACACATTTTAACAACAAATTACATCTCAAAATTAGCAACTAAACTTGACCAAAAGAGAAGCTATTAACCTTGCAAAGGGAAATTAACAAACAAAATTGTAGCATCGTGGATTGTAAGCAACTTGTAAAATTATTGAGCACTTGAACTAGAGGACTAGGAGTTAATTTGTAAAACGAGAAAGGTTCCAAAAGCCAAAGAATTAACAATTAGGCATGCAAGAATGTAGGAATAGCATGAATTCAGAGATGAACACATCACAAAAACCACATATCAAGTATCAACTCCATAGAGCAAAAATTGGATCCAAAATAGTGCAAGAAAATTCGCAAAAAAGCATCAAAACATGTAAATCCAATAAAAATTAGCGCACATGCTTTTTATCCGCCTCAAATTGTGAAACTATCACAAAATAGACAAGAATACATCAAGAATCCATAGTAATTTTCCAGGAATTTTTGCAAAAAAAATCAACACATATAGAGGTTCAGATAGCAAGGAAAGGGGTGTGTATAGCGCAAGAAACTCAATAAAACGTGAAAAGAACCAAAATCTATGGGTAAAGGCCCAAAACCCAACACACAGACGGATCCGGATCTCCAGAACGCCTCTGAGACGTCGGATTGATCCGGATCCAATGAACCTAGATCAAACGGCCTGCAACGCGTGAGAGTGGGTCGGGTTTGAACCGACCCGGTTAGCAAGCTTATAAAAAAAGGCCAAGATCCGTTTCCCTCATTTTCTTGAACGTTTCTCTCTCTTGTTCTTCTCTCTTCCGCCGTTCCCTGAAAACCCTAACCCTAGCTATCCTAAATCGGTCCAGACTCCAGCTAAATCGTCCTTAATCACTCTTTCATGTTGTTCTACGCATCAAATAAACACACGAAACTCCGAAACTCATGAAATCGGTGTAATCCTCGCCGCCGTCGCAAACCGTTCCGATTCGTCACTTTCCGTTTTTCTTGCTTTGAACCTCCGTGGATCCTCTCGGATTCGCAACGGTTTTCACTCGTTGTGAATCTTTGAAGCTTCACGTGTTTTTTACGTTTTTTAGGGTTTCTGAGTAATCTTCTTGAATCGAAACGGTTTCAACTCCTTGAGGTTTATATCGATCTTGTTTTTGGCTACCTTTATGATATGCGGATGAATTTTGAGGAGTTTTTTACCTGATTTGTTTCGGTGGCATGAACTGGATCCGGAATACCTTGAATTTCTTCTGTTTAATTGATTCTTGGCTTGGATTTGGGTTTAATCGGTAGGTTTCCTTCTTCTTCTTCACCGATTCAATTTTCTTCGCGTTTCTTCCTCTTCTCTTCTCTGAATGCGGTTTCACCGTGATCGTGCTCGAAGTTCGCCGTCAACGATGGCGAACTCGTACTTGAATTGCGGTGGAAAGAGGTTCAGTGATGATGATTCGGTATGAATCGCTGAGAACTTCGCGAATTTTCATAGCTTTTGTGTTGAATTTCACTTCTGGAAAAACGGTTAGGGTTTGAATGTTCTTGAACTTTTTCTGGATTTGTGAATTTGATCTGTAACTGAAATGAGAGAGAAAGTGTGATCTGTTTGTGATGATGTGGCTCTAATTCTGACACTGTACCCTATTTATAAGCTGCCATGTGTGCCTGCAAGCCAATGGCCTTGTGACACGTGGACTGGACTGAATCTGGCGTGGCCTTCGACTGAATCTGAAAAAGGACTAAAATGCAAATTTTAAAGAATTTGGGACCAAATTGCAAAAATAAAAAGAAGAAAAATTTGACTGTTTTTTGAGAATTAAAAAGAAATTGAACTGTTTTTTTTTGTAATAAAGTATAAAATTTGAACTAAATTGCAATTTTGAAAATATTAGGACTAAAATGTAAAAAAAAAAATAAAACTGGTTAAAAAAAGTAATTTGAAATGCAACGTAAAGTGAAACAATTAAAACTGACAAAACGGACTAAAACGAACAAATTACCACAAATGAGGTATTTTAAAATACCTCTCTGCCCAAAATTTGAATAATGTGAAAAGACTAAAATGCCCCTGGGGCAAAAACGACTCAGACTGACTCAGATGCAAAACTAGATGATTTTGTGCAAATTTTGATTAATGATTCATGAAAACAAATTGAAAAGACTCAAGGACAAATTGTAGGGACTGAAAATGGGTTCCTTTGTAGAAAATGACCAAAATACCCTTTTGTATGATTCTATGCAAAAAATTAAAAGACTGAAACAGTAATGCATGCAGTTGAAGCACAGTAGAAAACACGGTGGATTTGAAAGCATTGGAAAATAACAGAGGAAATTTGAGTGAGTATTTTTAGGTCCAAAATGAGGGTATGACATCGCTCTTTGAAGATTCAAGTCCAGAAGCTGATTGAAGCCAATATCTTGCTTTTCGAAGGTTGAATTCGGATGTACAAGTTAATCCACTGCTGGGTTGTATTACCTAGTATTGTGACACATGGAGTGGATAGCCACAATTAGGTCATTTTTGATGTTCCTTCTACTACTTAGTTGTTCAAATAATGTTTGCTTGCTTGTTTTTACTTTTCAAAAATCCTTTTGTCTCGCCCGAGACGAAAGTGAACTTGTGTCGGGCATTTTGCTTTATGAATTGTCATCATCAATAAAAAGTCGTTTTGATCCCGACTTTGCTTTATTTCATTTTATTTTCTTTTGTGCTTGTTCTGGAAAAATGGTAATACAAAAAACCAAAAAAATTTAATCATTCTCAAATAACTGCATAATCATAACTTATACTTACTTGTCAAAATTATTAATCAAATCATGCATTTAATAAACCCGTTGAACACTTTAGCCCTATACTCTCTCTCAACTTTGTGTTTCCTTGTATCCGAGGCTGAAAAAGAGGAGAATGAAGATCTCTCACATACTGGAGCATTTTAGCCGTCGAAGCTACAAACAAAATAAAAAAGATTGTCCAAAAGATGGCAATCAAGTACAAAGACCGGCATGAGATATTACCGTTGCCTCACAGGGGCATCGTGCTTCAGCACACATTTCAACAGGGGCAACGCCCCCTCCTTCCCTCAGTATACAACATGGAGGTCGTCGAAGTCCCGTCGATAGGAGTTATGCTGAAATCCAAGCTTGAACTTAAATGCATGACGACCTTATACAACTATATCAAAAGAGGTTGAAACAAACTTTCGACAAGAAGGTTCGTCGCCCCGTGAATTTCAAGAAAGAGACCTCGTGCTCAAAAAGACACTATCTTTCCAACCAGACTCCAGGGGCAAGTGGATGTCTAACTATGAAAGCCTATGTGCAATGACCCTTTGTGACTACAAATGTCGACAAACCTGCATTCCAGTGCAGTCAAGAAATACTCTGTCAAAAAATAAAACCTCGATAAGTCGCAAACTTGAAAAGGTGGCTTAGGCAAAAATGAGCGTTTCTGTGGACTGAAAACCCGAAAGGGCGGTCCAGGCAAAAATTAGAGACATGAACAAAAATGACTATCCTAATAGATCGAAAACCTGAAAGGGCGATCTATGCAAAAGTTAAGGATCGCGACAAAGTAACTGCATCAGTCAGGCACAATCCACTTGGGGCATCCGGTCATCAAAAGACGCTGATTTGAAGCATCTACAAGTCAAGGACTCGGAACATGGGCAATTCAAAGTTGTTAGGGACAATAGCGGTTATTGTGTTCAATGTAGCTTTCCTATAAATTTACCATTTTTCAAATTTTTTCAAAGATCCGTGGAGCCATGTCATTGGCGGGTCACCACACAATTCATCAAATTTGAGTCTGTGCCCATTTATTTGGAACTCCCATTTATTCTTTCTGCAAAATTTCTTCTATTTTTGATGGCAGTACTTAAAGCAAAAAATTTCGAAATACAAAACTTTTTTTTACATCTATTGAAAAGTGTGAACAACAAACACACCCTCTTTTTGAACTCGCGAGTAGGTGACACGTACATCAGCATCCTCCTCGAGAACGGTTACATTCCAGAAGAGAAGCATGGCTAAGCACTATGGAGAGGACCTTCGCTTTGAGCAAGATGCATTCATAATCCAAAAAATACAAAAGAATATATTAAAAAAAAAAAGGAAAAAAGAGCTCACTAAGCTGAAAACCTGAAAAGGCGGCTTAGGCAATAGAGAGCGTCCCGATGGACTGAAAACCCGAAAGGGCGGTCCAGGCAAAAATTAGGGGCACAAAAAGGAATATACTCCCGGTGGACTGAAAACCCGAAAGGGCGGTCCAGGCAAAAGTTAGGGATTTTCTAAAAAGAAATAAAATAAAAACAAAAAAAACATGACTGCTGAGGCGTACTTGTGGAAGAACAATCTGTGCCGGTTTACAAATGGCAACTTCTTCCAGACTTTCGATCAACAATAGGCTATCTCCCCAAGAGGCATCAGTTGCTAGCTTGTGCAAGGTTTTACACCGTCAGTTGTAACGCCCTAGTTATTATTTAATTATTTTTGGTTGATTTTAAGTCTTTTATATGATTTTAAATGATTTATGTGATTATGTGGTGTGTTGTTATTTTATTATATAGTTATTTTTATTATTTAATAGAAATAAGTGAGAATTAATATTTATTTGAAATTTTGGGGGTTTATGAGAATTAATAGAATTTAGTAGGAGTTAAGTGAAATGAAAGGAGGAGTTAAGAAAATAATAGTGAGAATTAGAAAAGGGAAGTCAGAAACATTTTCACGTAAAAAAAAAAAAAAAAAAACAAAAGTTTTGGGAGAAAGGGAGAGAAACCAAGAACAAGGGAGAAGAGCCAAGAGGAGAATCTGATTTCTGTAGAGCTTTTGAATCATCTAAATTCAGGTAAGGGTGAGGGTAACTAGCAATGATCTTAATATATAATTTCTGAAATTGAATTGAATGTATTGTTCTTGAGTTAGGGTTAAGGATTGTCTTGTGAAATTGTTAAAATGAGTTGAATTGTTGATTTTGATGTTTGTTTTATGTTCTTTGTCATGCATTATTGTATGTTGGACCTGTAAACATTTGTAGGAACGCGTTTTGGGCAATCAGGGGATAAAAATTGGGTTTTGAATGAAAAAGTGTTAGAAAATTCGTGAGTTTTTGCATTGTCCTGATGACCACACGCTAAAGCGAGCAGACCGTCGCTTAAGCGAACAACCCTGTAAACTGCCCAGACTTTGTAAGAGATTGCACGCTTAAGCGAACCGTAAGCGAACCGCAAGCGTACAAGACCTTAACTTACGTCTTTTTGGTCGCTCAAGCGAGCACTTGTTCGCTCAAGCGAACTGGGTCCTGTACAGCCTTTTTCTGATTTTTGCTTCATGCACTAGGGGACCAATCTGAGCATTTTTAAATGTTTCCTTCTACTTTTTTAACCTTGTCTATGTGGTAAACATTATGATTGAATGTAGAATCATGTGAATAAATATATATACATATATATGTTATGTTGAATGTTTAAGAATTGTTGTGTCATATTTGGCTAAGTTTGGGAGTGTGTCATAGTTGGTTACGCATTAGTAGTTGTTGCTGTTGTTGTTTAGTTGTATGCAGATACACACAATGAGTCATTTCATACTCATACATTGTTGGGGGCTCATGCCCTGGAATGTTTATCATTCAACCGTTGAGGGCTCATGCTCTGGAATGTTTATCATTCAACCGTTGAGGGCTTATGCCCTAGGGATGCTTTAACCATCCAAAACTGTTGAGGGCTCATGCCCTGGAATGCCTTGTCATTCAAACGCGTAAAATGGTACCACATGCATATTGCATTAGTAGTTGTCGTCGGTGCATTGTTGTAGTCGTTGTTGTTGGTTGAGTCGTTGGTGTCGTAGTTGTTGATGATGTTGTTGTTTCTTAAACTTGAACTAAATGTTGCCTAATTCTTATAATTGATGTGGTTTTAATTCAATTAATGAATTATATATTATTATTGTTGTTTGTGAATCTCACCCCTTCTGCTTGAAAATTGTTGCCTTCTGATGGTAACTTGCAGGTAGCGAAGACTAGTAGAGGTATTGGCTCATGTGTCTTAGGGCTCTGATACGTAACGGGATGGGGAATCGTCGCGATGTTTTCTTTCATTCCTTTATGTATCAAATTTTGAAACATGTTGTCGGAGTTTTATTATTGTTGAAGTTTTCAATGGTGTTGAAATAATGCTTTATGACTGCTAGTGGCCTTTGTGCCAATTTATTGAAGTTGTTAATGTAGAAAACAATTTTCCGCTGCAAATTATTAGTTGTTATATTTGGAATAAATAGTATATTTTCTATTTACGAATTTTTGAAAAGCAGTGTAATGCTCCGTTTGTTGATTTACTCTGATTTTATATTAATATTACGTTGTTGGGAAAACGGGGTGTTACATCGATGGCTCGATATGTTCACAATAATATCATCTCCAAGAAAGTTTGCCGAGTATTTGTACTGCGATGTCAGTCTGCCTCCCATCTTACCTGTCTTGTCTCGTTTCATCAAGTCTCACCTGTCGTATACAGTCATACAAAGATGTACATACATTCATACAAGTTACATTCATACATTCATACATTAATACTTTAACATTCATGCAAGCAGAACATATACGTAACATCAATTCACACATGGTTACGTCAGTCGCCTGAAGTCTTGTTTAACTGTACCCTTTTAGTTTGGTCACCAATCAACCATTTCAAGTTGCAGGTTCCAACAAACGAACAACTTGAACCCTTTCAAATGTGTCATCCCCAGTTGTGTCTGGTCAAGAGATGTCACTAATCAATCATTTCAAGTAGTAAGTTCTAACAAACGAACAACTTGCATCTATTTTCAAATGTCAAGTTACCAATTCCAACCAACGAACAACTTGAATCTATTTCAAATGTCAAGTTACTGTTGAAGCAAGCCCTAATAGCCAATCTATATTGATTGGGTTTGGTTTTGTATCATGATATTGATATAAATATATATTGTGAATATATAAATAATAAGACATTTCTTTATTGATTTTGTTTTGTTTCAAAATAATAAAGTCCCTAGAATAGTTAGTCTGTTTAATGGAACATTAAGTATAACTTAATTGTGAGACCCCATTAAACATAACGACACTATTCTTAAAGTATCCGTAGTCAAGATTTATTGAGAAGTGGGATATCATTAAATCATAGAGACTATTATGTGGATAGACTGATGATCACATCTCACAGGTCATGGATAAAAAGTTATCAAGTCTACACATAGATATAAATATTAAGAGTAATATTTATATTGGATTGACCCACCGTGAGAATACTACATAGTAAAAGTTATGAAAAGTGTCATAAAATATTCTCATAGTGATAGTGGTGTATTCCACCCTTCGACCTGAAACCACTATGTACCCTAGATGTTGGAGTCGAGTGCTTTGTCACCATTCAAACGTTGTCCGTAATAGGATGACTATAAAGTTGGTTGATGGGTACTCCACGAATCATGTTGAGGGACATGAGTGACCTAGATAGAATTTCCCCCTCCTACATAACAGGAGAAATGTCTATGGGCCCAATATTGAACTGGACAAGGATGACATACTATGCCTTGTGTTCAATATAGACATGAGGGCAAAAGGGTAATTATGTACATAAATATTATCACGGAAAGGTTTCGTCAGATCACATGACATTCTCGTCACTTGAGTAGCAGTGATGTGTTGTTAGATACCGCTCACTGTTTATAATATTAAATACATGATTTAATATTATTGTCACGTTACGAGAACCTATAGGGTTACACACAAAGAATAGATAGATGAGAGAAATAAATAAGTAAGACTTATTTATAAAATAATAAGTAAGAATTATTAGTAATTAAATATGACTTTATTATTTAATTTACAAAAAAAAATAGAGAATCGTGGTCCACCGTAAGGTACGGTGTATTTAAGTGATTGGCTTGCTGACCACATAAGTGGTTCTATAAATAGAACCCTTGTGCTGAAGCATTACTAATTTTTTGGAACACTTAACCTAATTCTAAAAGTTAGAAACCCTAGCCGCTGCTCTCTAAACCTAGTCTCTCTGAATCTCCGTTGGAATTGGCTAGCACCGGTCATCGGAGAAGTTCTGTTCGTGTGAACTGAGTAGAGGCATCGCTGCTTTGCTTTGCTCGTGATCAGAAATATTTCTTCTACAAAGGTTCTTCTCTTCAAGAGGTAAACACATGAATCTTAAAGTGTTTAAGTTTTTGTCTGATTTGTGATTAATGATTTAATCAAGATCCGTTTCAATGGGATTTGTTCCGCTAAGAGGATTATAAAATTTTGAAAAACCCCTCTAAAATCCCTTCAGTTACCAGTTCCAACCAACGAACAACTTGTATCTATTTTATATCAAATGTCAAGTTACCAGTTCCAACCAACGAACAACTTGTATCTACTTTACATCTTATCAAGTAGCAAGTTCTAACGAATGAACATCTTGTCAATTAGCAAGTTCTAACAAATGAACACCTCGCAAGTTCTAACAAATGAACATCTCCCATTCTGCAAGTTCTAACAAATGAACATCTCACATTCAGCAAGTTCTAACAAATGAACATCTTGTCAAGTAGCAAGTTCTAACAAATAAACATCTTGTCAATTAGCAAGTTCTAACAAATGAACATCTCTCATTCAGCAAGTTATAACAAATGAACATCTCCGATTCAGCAAGTTCTAACAAATGAACATCTCACATTCAGCAAGTTCTAACAAGTGAACATCTTGTCAATTAACAGTTCTAACAAACGAACATCTTGTCAATTAACGGTTCTAACAAACGAACATCTTGCATTTCCCTTTTACCATTATCAAATGTCAATTAGCAAGTTCTAACAACCAAACATTTTTCTTTTACCATTACCATGTTTCAAATAGCAAGTTCCAACAAACGAACATTTTTCATCTTCCTTTTTACTATTACCATGTGTCAAGTGGCAAGTTCTAACAAACGAACAATTTTTCAATTACCCTATAGTTTTCTCATAAGCGTCATCCCAGAGTGTCTGGTCAAGAGGTGTCACCAAAAAGTTTTGTCTTCATCAAGCTTTCGTTCCAAACCGGTAGGATAGTAAGCAATCATTTTCCCCTGTGAAACTACATTACCCCCAAGCGGAGTCGGATCCCTTTTCCTCAACAAATTTGGGTATTCCGTTGTAGTTTCTCGTCCCGGACAAATCATCTTTGTCGTCTTGCATTCATAATTGCATCATGAGCATTTCATAGCATCTTAGGTAAAAAATGGCGTACTCTGTATTTAAGTCTCTTTGGTTCGTTAAATGAAAGATTTCATCTTCGAATCTCCGTACGAAGAAACTTAAATAGGGGCATCTGTCATACCCCATTTTTTGACCCAAGATAACACTGACACGTGTTCGGTGGTCCTAAATAGTCTCTGACTTTTCAAACGAAATTTTGACAAAAAAGTATTTTAAAATTCCTCATTTTTTGTTCCGAGTCGGACCCTCTTCTCTCATTATTTTTTTTTTATTTTTAATTTTAATTTTCATCTTTTATTTAGGTTTTTAATTAAGTTTAATTTTCGTTTTTTAATCTTTATTTTTATTTTTTTAAACCTTATCCCATTTTATTATTTTAACTTTTAGTCTTTATCTTCCTTTTTTATTATTTTTTTTGTCCCAAATAAAATCCAAAAAATAGTCCAAGTCCAAAGAAACAGTTCGTCGCTTCAATCTGCTCATGCACGTATTTGTTTTTCATCCCAATCCAGTACAGATTTTCAGCATCTTTCAAAACAAACCCAAACCACCAAACCTTAGTCCTATAAAACCAAACCTGCAGAACATGATAGGGAGGCCGATTTTCAACACAAAACCTGCAAATAAACAACACAGCAACAAGCACAGAACAAACCAATGTTCCCCAATCATACAAACACACGAACCACTCACAAACAACCGAAGAACCACACAAACTGATTCACCAGAATCCAACATCAATAAAATCGCAACATCAAAGCCATTGCACAACTCGGAACAACAAACCGATACGGTCACGCCACAAAGCCATTCGAAACCAAACACAACCGGCCGGATTTAAAAGCAAAACAAAAGGTAGTTTCGTTCTCTTTTTAAAAAAAATTGATCTAGAACTACTGTTTCGGCTTTTAAAATTTTTGATAGTAGAAATAAAAGAAGAAAAAGGTAGAGAAGAGGATAGAACGAAAAAATAAATAAATATAAAGTTAGGGTTCTAGCGCGGCGGTGCCGCCGCACCGGTCGGCCTACCGCCACTAGAACCCCTCTCACCTTTGCCGGTTTCTTGAAAGCAATGAAGAACACCTTGAGTGTTCATGAAGAGAGAGAACAGAGCTTTCGCTCCCTATTTTAAGATGAAGAGAGAGAAACAATTTGCGAAAATGACAAAAAAACAATCCTACACTCTTTATATACCTCATTGAACCGGTTCGGTTCTCCTGAAACCGACCTAGGGTTGAATTGAACCGCCCCCTCCCCAAATTGGTTCCTCTCTCAAGTCGAGTTTCAGCCTTTTTAGATTTTGTACCCCCCATTTTGATTCCTGCGCCCCCTTCCCTGCATTTTGTTCATCTTATTTATTTGTGCATACATATTTAATTCACCTTGCATTTTATTTATTTCATTCACATTCTATTAGTTTAGGTTTATTACATTATTCTGTTTTTTACTTCTTGTCTATTATTTATTTTGCCAATGATTTAGAATGTACATTAGGCTTAATGTAAATTATTCACGCATCCTTAGCTTAGGTTTATTTTCATGCATATTTACATATTCATTTTTTTATTATGTCATTTTTTTTATTGAACATGACTTAGAATGTAAATTTAGGCTTAATGTAAATCATACATATATATTTTTTTCCGCAGACTTTAGAATGTATAATAGACTTAACGTAATAGTTTTAGGTATGTGCGTGCGTGTGTGTATGCCTTTTATTTTCTCTATAGCTTAGGTTAAAGGTTTTCGTGGTGATCCAACATCACCACAAAATACCTACGCTTTATTTTTCCTTGCTCTGTTAGTCTTAATTTTAGTTTAATTATTATTCAAAAACAACAAAAAATACAAATTGTCAAAATCACAAAAAAAAAAAAACATTTTTCTCTCAAAATAAAACTTGGTTCAAAAACCAAGTGATCTTATTTTTCTATTTCTTTCTTAATCATATATCAATCAATTTAATTACATTTTGAGTTCATTTTCTTTTAATATAAAAAAATACAAACAAATTCTTTTTGCCACTTGGCTTTTACATTTTAAACTTTTTTAAAATTAATAAAAAAACACAAAAACAAATCAAACATAAATTTTTACCCCGAACTACGAGGTTCTGATCCCTCACAGGTACGTAGGCAAATGGCACTCGTCCTTCCGAATCAATAAAAAATGTAGATAATATGCTTATTTCTTTTTCTTTATTCATCGTTCATTCAATTTTTAAAAGCAAGTATGTTATAGCACAAACGTTGAATAAAATCAAGAGGTTCTCGTAAAGTACTACGAACATAAGGGGTGCTAATACATTCCTCTTATGTAACCAACCCCCGGAACTCCATCTAATCTAATCTTTTTAAAATCAAAGTTGTGAAATAATTAGTGATTCAAAAGCTAATAAAATAGCCTTGATCTCCGAAAAATGACGCGACAATAAACATCATTCACAAAGTTAACCTTCCACTGGTTAAATAAAATCTTAGCTTTCTTACTAACACAAAAACTAACATAAGGAGAAAAAACCCTCAACTGCTGAAACAAACAATTACAACTTCCCTCAATCAAACAAGGTAATTCCTTTCCATCAATCATTGCATTTGCACCAAAAACACCACCAAATGCATCAAGAACCATATTTGCAGGATTAGACGCACATTTGAAAGCAATGTGAAGTTTATCCTTGATTGTCACCTTATCCTTAAAATTCATCCCAATGAAATCCCTTAGCACCCCTTTCCATCAGTGTACTTGCATAATGTTCTTAACTCTTCCAAACGATTTATGGACCCTAAAACTACACTATTTTGAATTGTAGGTTTAGAATTCGAAGATGGGTCATTGTGATTTTGTTGGAATTGTAATTCTAGGGATTGAAGGTGGAGGAAGCATTGAGAGAGGGTGTTGTGGATGGTTGTGAAGTGTGAATATATGGCTTGCCATGAAAGAGGGAATATAGATAAGAGTGAAGAATGTGATTGAAGATCATTGCATGCTTTTTTGAGGTTTTCTTTCTTGTTGTCGATGAGTTCGAGTTCTGCTGCAATTGCTTTTGATGTTGTTGTCTTTCTTTGCTTTTGTTTTTGTTTGAAAAGGTTTTGATTTTGAACCTAAAGTTGAATGAATTATAGTACTAACCAGTGATTCAGTTCCATGTTTTTGCGACAAAATATTGTGGTGATTAGGTTGCATTAGTTGATGGAAGAAGATGGTACGGGAAGAGACGAAAACAGGAGAGATGATTAGGTTTGAAGGGTCTATGTTACTATCATATACCTCAAATAAATCCAACCACACATGAGTGAGAGACTTTTAAATCAGAAAGAGGGTAAACTTAGGAGCCAAAATAGCTAAAAAAAAAACGAGGGGCCAAAACTGCACAACTGAGGAACTTAAGAGAGGTCAAAAGTGCAATTAAACCTTATTTAAAAACTCTTTTCAAAATTCCCATATCGAGTTTAGCCGTAGGTAAACTAATAGAGTCAGGGGCGGTTCCTCTCAAGAGGATGGCTACCCCATATTTTTTTTTATTCTTGTATTGATTAGTATCTATTTATATTTAGCTACCCCAAATAATATATATTGAGCTACCCCAAATAAGTTTGATTGTCTAAAATTAGCATAAATAACAAAGAAAAAAAATTGCTACATGGTTGATAGATTGATTTATACCGGTTTGATACTTTCAATCTCAATAACAACTATAAGTAGAAAATATTTCAACAACAATTAAGAGAAAAAACTTAAATGGATAATAAGTTCTTGCAAATACCTTGTTTGTTTACATTGAAAAGACATTAGTATTCTATTTATTAAACAATCAATTTGGGATAAAATTGATTTCTTAAATTGCATTTTGCCCAACTTTTTAAATATTTGTTGTCAATTTTTATTTCATTTGTTGTTGCTCTAATTTAAACTTCATATAAGTAAAACTTATTGTGATTTTTTTTTACGCATAGTTTTGAAACTCGGACCGGTTCTGTCGGTCGAACCGGTCCGATCGGGAACCAGTGGGGTAGCCGATTCGAGTCGCCTAACGGATCGGTCATGCTATCAAACCGGTATGAACCGGTGCGACTCGGTCAAAACCGGTAAAACCCAATAAACTGGCGGTTTTGACAAACCGGACCGGTTTGATGTTGATGCAGAAATTTTTAATTAAATAATTTTTGTAAAAAATGGCATGGCTGGGTGTTGAACCCGTGACAAATGACTTGCAAAGAAATCACTCTACCAGTGCACCACTAAACATTTCTTGTGAATTAAATTCTTCTAATAAATTATATATGATAAACACATCTTGAAAAAGGGGACAATATCAACGTTTTTTTTTTAAATAGAGGATACAATAGCAATGTTTTTTTTAAAGAGGATACATTATCAATGTTGTCATCACATATATAAATCATTATATTGTAACTTTAAATATAATTTGTCATTAAAAAGAACTATACATGTATCAAAAAATGTGAAATATTTTCATAAACATTTTACTTGTCAAAAAAAAATTCATAAATATTTAACTTGATTGCAACTATTTATTTGAATATGTATTATATCTCGAAAAAATATATGCAGCTGAGGTCAAGGGGAAAATATTATATCAAAACCACTCAGTTTAGTCTAATTCAACACAAAGAATATGTGTTATAAAGACCGAGTCGTATAACCGAGTCATTCGATTCAATCTGGTTCAGTCATGCGGTTCGACCAGTGACTCAATGGTTCGACCAATGACTCAGTGACCCAATACCCTTACCGAGTCGATCACCGGTCCAAGTTTTAAAACTATGCTCGCAAGTTAAGTTCCTAAGATTTTTTATTTTATTTTAGTCCTTATTTTATTGTTATAGAGATTAAATGCAAGACTAAAAAATTCTTTTTTTTTTTTGGAAAATTAAAAAAAATGAGACAAAAATTGAATTAAACTTTTGTAAGGATTAAACCTAAAAAATTATAATTTATGAAACTAAAAAATGTTTTATCCTTAAATTTCATGTCAGTTTTAATTTTTTTATATTGATCCCCGCGCAAAATTTTTGTTAGCTTCACCGTTGAATAGAGTCCTTCATAAATTAGTCAAGATAGACCCATAAAATGCTAGCTCCCATTTCTATACTAATGTAATGTCATACATTTGGTTCATGTTTTGTTAATGAATTTAATTAAGTTTGCTTTCTTAAAAAAAAACTCTCTTACCATATTTTTCTTCAACAAAAAGAAATGAAAAGAAACTCACCTACTATATTTGCCCCTATTTGCTCTCAAAAATATTTGTCTCCATATCAATTTATAATTGCTTGTGTAATTTTTTTTTTGAGGGGTAACTGCTTATGTTCGAACTAAAATTAAATTAAATATTAATTTTAATTAACATAAAAGGCTGTTAAAATTTGCTATGATGGCTGATGCTTCCGAGAAAAACAGAGAGAGCTAAGATATAATAATTTATAAGTAATAATTTTTTTTGCCACGAACACAATCCTGCCAAGGCCGGTCTTAAACCAGGGTAAAATGAAAGAGTTATGTTAGACCTCGACAACCAATGTAAAATTTTATCGAATCTTTATGACATCAACCAAATATATATATATTTTTTTGCCATAAACACAAATAAATTTTCACATAAAATAAATAAAATAAAATAACAGTACGTATATGATTAAATCCCTCTGAACACAATGGTAATGTCCTCTAGTACAAAAAGCCAGAAACAAAATGAGTGTACAATATGCCACGTGGAACCAATCACAACCCTTACAACCTTATCCCACATCACAAATGTAATCAAATATTACCAATCATCCACTTCAAATCCAATATCCAAAACCAACCACATGTTCAATGCCACATCAGATACACCATATCTAAATGTAATTCAAAGTCCACACACACTCTCTCCCTACTCTCAGTCTCATCATATTCACAAGAAAAATAAACTATACTAGACTCTGAATTAGACATAGCAAAATGGCCTCTACACAATGCTTCTTGCACCCCCAATATGCTCTTACAACTCCATCTAGAAGTTTGTCTCAACGCCAAATTGTTACCAACAAACCAAACCATATTGTTTGCAAGGCACAGAAACAAGATGTTGAGGATGTTGCTGTCAGTGTTGTTTCTCGTAGGTTAGCACTTTCTGTAATCCTTGGTGCTGCTGCTGTTGGCTCAAAGGTTTCACCTGCTGATGCTGCCTATGGAGAAGCTGGTATTTTTGCTAACACTTTTTTTTTTTTTTTCATCTTTAGATGACAAAATCAATTATGAACCTAGAGTCTATGCATTTAGATAAATCATACTGTCAAATGATTTCAACCGTTGTATTAAGATTCTCATATTCTAATTCTAAAATTTATGAAATGTACTTGAATATATATAATTTAGAATGAGTCGTCTGATCTTTAATCCAACGGTGGAGATTTGAGACTATTCATGCAGTAAAGGGATTTCAACCGTTGGATGAAGATTAGACGGCAAATATTCTAATATTATCATATTTACTTTAAAATAGAACTTAGAATACGAGTTGTCTAATATTTAATCAAACGGTGGAGATTTGAGACTGCCTGAATCTGTGACTGCAGAGAATTTAATTCCAATAGACTCTTATGTTTGAAATGATGATGATCATAGCTCATGCATGTGTTGATTTTGAAAATATAATCAGAATAGTTGTGGTTGTTGAATTAAATGTTAATCACATTTTACTTTGGTTATGTGAAATTTCCCAAAGAAATGAAATGAAAACTAGTGCTATGGTAGAGTTTAAGATTGAAGAAATCTGAGTGAAAAATCTAGATATTGTGCCAAGAGTGACTTTGAGAATAAGCAATGTTTATGTTTGATTATTTTCGTTGCAGCCAATGTCTTTGGAAAGGCAAAGACAAACACAGACTTTTTGCCATACAATGGAGATGGATTCAAACTGTTGGTTCCAGCAAAGTGGAATCCAAGCAAAGAGAGAGAATTCCCTGGTCAGGTTCTAAGATATGAGGATAATTTTGATGCAACAAGCAATGTTTCCGTTCTTGTCCAAACAACCGACAAGAAGTCCATCACTGACTATGGTTCACCTGAAGAGTTCCTATCTAAGGTTTTAAAAATCTCAACTTTTTTCTTCTCTTCTGCTTACACTAAAATTTCGATGAAATCATTTATATATTTAACAACCATTTTCGAGGGAACTTGAACTGTGTAATTTGATGCTAGAAGGAAAAACTCTTTCCACTGAACTTACACCTTATGGGCATATATTTATTATATATATATTTTCTGCCTCAACATATTAAATCGTGTCCGTATTGTTCCCACAACTTAGCAATGCCTCCTTGGCTTCAAATTTCTATATTCGTGATTGGTTGGTTTCAAGTAAGATTACCACCGGTAGGAGTTATTTGTCAATTCATCCGAAAAATTGATGATTTCTGTTCTAAATAGCAGAATTCAAATGAACAAATTAAACAAATAAATGCTGTCTTTTTTTTTTTTTTTATGAAACTTCTAAAATCCAAATGAACGATCTCTTTGAACTTTAAAGGCAATGACAACAGTTTTTGGCTGAAATTCAAGATTTGATTTTCCTCTTTTCAGGTGGACTATTTGCTAGGGAAACAAGCCTTCTTTGGCCAAACTGATTCAGAGGTAATTGGTTAATGATTTATGACTGCCATGCATTATGACATATATGTCGAGCCAAATTTCTTTTTAGTACCAATTGGTGTGCAAGTAATTTGTAATCCATGAAACACCGACACAAACACTAGACATGACACCAATACATAAACATCGATAATAATTTAAGAAAATAAAAGTGATTGAATGTAACCACATTTGTCCGTGTCAATGTCAGACACTAACACGTGCTGGACAGTGAACACCCGCTCGATTTGAATTGTTGGTGCTACATAAATTGTAGATTTTGCATTTGCAATTCATCTTTCCCTTATTAGCACAACCCATCATTAAACTATTTTTGAACTTGAATTCCTCAGGGTGGTTTTGATACAAATGCCGTAGCTGTGGCAAACATCTTAGAGAGTTCAGCACCAGTGATTGGTGGGAAACAGTATTACAACATATCAGTTTTGACAAGGACTGCTGATGGAGATGAAGGTGGAAAGCACCAGCTGATTACAGCAACTGTAAATGATGGAAAACTATACATTTGCAAGGCTCAAGCTGGAGACAAGAGGTGGTTTAAGGGAGCAAGAAAGTTTGTTGAGGACACTGCAAGTTCTTTCAGTGTTGCCTAAATTAAGAACTTTGGTGAAGGGTTGTTATTTTGCATGTAAATCTTATTCTTAAGTAACCACTTGGAGTTTTAATCATAATGGCTTTTTAAACATGCTCTCTAATTAAGAATTTTAAGCTGTTACAAGCCATTGAGAATTTTAAACTATATTATATTACAAATCATTTATTGGAAGAAATCAACCTCCTAAATGGATAAATAAAAGTATCTCAAAGGATATGTCTCCAGCTCTTGGTTGAAGATATCCTAATTTTTTCAACAACAAAAATAAGGCTTTTTTTATAAAAAAAAAAAAAAAAAAAAAAAAACACGGCTAATTCTATGGTAAACAAATGAGACAATTCTTCGCATCATGCTAAAGCTAACTTTCACCATTCTTCCAACATTTAATCAATAAAACCCACAATTAAATTAAATGGGATAAGAAGTGAGTGATTGTGCAAAATCATTTTACTTATGAATGTTGAACAAAACTCAAAAATAAAAACATTGTTAAATAAGGGGTTCGGTTTGAATAAAAAATGGTTAAAATGGTTTATTAGTAGACTTAATTGCACTTTTAACTCCTTCATTTTTATAAAGTTGTGATTTTAGTCCTTAAGAAAAAAAACTACAAAACGGCCCCATATGTTTTGCAACTGTGACAGTTTTGGTCTTCAATGTCAATTTTGACTCGGTCTACGCTGATGTGGCACCCTAAGTAAGGTGCCACGTGTTATTTTTTTTATTTTATTTTGGCCTTGGGGACCAAAACTGCTACAGATGCAAAACTTAAGAGGCCGTTTTGTAGTTTTTATTCTGAGAGGCTAAAATCACAACTTTACAAAAGTTAGGGGTTAAAACTGCAATTAAGTCTTATTAGTATTATTCATCATAAATCAAAGTCTCACTACAATGAAAACTATAATAAAAAAACTTAGTAGTTAGCAGGAAAAACGTGAAGTTCTTGCTTACAGATAAGCTTAACTCTCCAATCTTGTAATATCATATTAGCTACTGATTTTAACTATCGGTTATATCAGTGGTTTTTTTTTTTTAACTATATTATAAAAAATAGAAACGGTTATTTAAAAAAAAAATCACGATGAAGCTTGATTTTTCGCTCTATAAAGGCATGAATCATCTATGAGAAGTTTCGTGTTCTTAAGTTCTTCGTCTGTGCTTGAAAAACTTCTAATACTTTGAATTTCACAATCTTTTATTCATAAAACGTTGTATTGATCATTACATTCCTTGTGGGCTTCGTTTGCTCAAATTTCACTAGAGTTCTAAAGCCGAATTTCTAGGGTGATTTTTGTGCTCTGTTTATTTGATTTTGTGATTTTGATGATATTGTAGATGGATGTGTTTTCAACATGACGAGTCTTCCATTCTATGAGCTTCTGAGTTGACTCGTTCATTGAGTCGGACAACAGAGTTTTATGTATAGAAAATTTGAATATCTTATCTAATATAATTGTTCCTTTTGAATTTATAGAGATCAGAGGCCTTAGAAAATTTGACCGTGATTAATGTGTTTGCAACACACTATTTTCTTAATTTAACTTTTACCTTGCCCGAGAGATGGTTATACAGGCTGAAGGAGTCATTGCTGAGTTAACATTTCATCCTGTTATGATCTTGTCATCTTGTACTGTTACAAAATCATTAAGGCTTGACGTATCTCAATGTGTTCTTAAGTGTTCTGTACTCTCATGGTCTTCTCTAGGAACTAGTAGTCATAATACTTCATTGTTGGTTGAAAAAGTTGTTAACAGTTCAGTTGGTTCAGATGATCTTGCAGGAGTAGAAACTAGTTTTCATCATATTATCGAGGCTTAATTTGACATTTGGTTCCCTAAATAATTATGAGTTTACATTTTGATCCCATAAATTATAAAACTCACATTTTGATCCCTTTGGTTTTACTCCGTCAGTCAAAATGGTCCTTGACGGTTAACCTTAACTTCTAATGTCTATAGTAGAAAAACTTTAAAAGTGGTCCACCATAAATCCGATTAATTATTTTAATTTAATCCATTTAATCTTTTTTTTAAAGGAGAACCATTGGATTAAAAAGGAATTTTAATTCTCCCTTTCTTCATCTTCTTCCTCACTCTTCTTCATCAACTTCTATATCATATTCATCAACACCATCATCTTCATCATTTACCCAAAAAAATTCAAAAACATCAACCACCATTAATGACAACATCATCATCAACAACAACTTCCAATTCCAATTCCAGAATTTTACTTCAATTCCCCACGTCAACTTCCAAGCTCAAGATCATTTTTTTTTGTTTTTTTTTTATTTTTTTTTATTTTTTATAAACCAATAGATTGAATTTGTTTATGTTGTAAACCCTTCAATTTTGATTACATACATTTCAACAACAAATTCCCTCCCAATTCAAATTCTTCAAATCCTCATCCAAGAAATTCTGAAACCATTGAAAATCCATTCTTTAAACCTTCCCTCATTACTGCTAACCCTAGATCTAGGTTCTCTCACACCCCACCAACTATTGATGGTATATCATAAGATACAATGGATCTTCTTGATCCAACAGTCACTTTTTAATAATAAAAGATCAAACAGTTTATATTAAAATAATTAATAGGATTTATGGTGGACCACTTTTAAGGTTGGTCCACCACAGACATTAGGAGTTAAAGTTAACCGCCAATGACCTTTTTGACTGACAGAGTAAAACCAAGGCGACCAAAATGTGAGTATTACAATTTATGGGACCAAAATGTAAACTCATAATTATTTAGGGGGTCAAATGTCCAATTAAACCTATTATTAATAGCTATAGTATACTTCAACTTCAAGGCTGTCATTGATTTGCACCGGCTTCCAATTAACTCATCGACCTTTGCACCAATTTTGTGTTTTTCGCTCTCATTGGTAAAATACGGTAACCCCTTCATTCTATCTTAACCACCCTCAACCATTAGAGGAAAAATTATTTGTTTCCTCTGGTTTGCCAACTCCCAGTTGTCAAGAAAATCAAGTGCCTGTTCAATAGATGCTTGAATTTGTTTTGTATCGTCCTTCAATATTTGTTCATTTCTTCTCTTCCAAATGCACCATAACACCCAGTGGCGGAGCCAGACAAAAATGTTTGGGGTGGCCGTTATCCCACCATCAAAATAAACTAAAATATAATATATAAATCATTCAAAATAAATCAAAAACCGATCATTCAAGTGTGTTGAAACCGCCTTTGTTGTTTCCCGATACCGGACATAGGATAGTTTTCTAATTTTGATTGATAAGGACCCCATTTTAGATACGTTCTTCGTATTGCATCCTTTTGATTTGGTGGATATTGCCAAATTGGAATACGTCTTCCCGGATCCCTTTCTAATGAATTCTCAATGTCATCCGGATCAACTCTATTAACCTTTGAAGGACGAGGCTCATTTTCTTCAATGATTGGATTCCCATGAACTTGTTCAGGTTCGGATGAAGAAATTACAACTTCATCTCTTTCAATATCAACAACCTTCCTCTTGAAAATAGAATCGATTCTTTGAATCTTCATCTTAACTTTTCTGTTGCAAAGAAACAAATTTATCAATTTCATTTAATCTTAACTTTGACATACGGTTTATGCATCATAATTAATTCACCAAAAAATTATAACTATTTTTTAAGGAAACAAACAAACTATACCATCTAGTATCTACCAAATTGAACCAGAATCTTATAACACTGTTATACACAAATAAACTCAAAACAGAGTTTCACAGAAAACTTGAAATACATTAGCTATATTTTCCAATTTGGCTCCACTTGTGATCAGTTCAATGTACCGCTTAAGAATGGCTTAATACATCGTTTGGTCCCTTAACTTAATTCTTTTTTTCGAATTGGTCCCTTAATTATTAAACGTTTCAATTTGGTCCTTTGTCTTTGTTTTTATTATCAATTTGGTCCTATTTTTTTAATTTTAAATCTCTAAAAAAGAAGACCGTTGGATAAAGGAGGTCCATCAGATCTAACGATGTATCACTAACACCTAATATTATACCTCTTTCATCTTCCATCTTTTATTTCTTCATCCTATGAACTTCATACCACCACCACAACCCAGAAAAAAAATCTAACACCACAACCTTTAACCCATTAATTCATATGTCATAGAATAAACTCTTTACCACATCTTCTGCAACATTTGAGTTTATGGGTTTTTCATACAATCAAACATTATGCCTTTTTCATCTTCATCTTCAACAATCACAAAAGCTTAAAAACTTCCAATTTTAACATAGAAATTCTCACTCTTTGCATTAAGAATTGAATCAGTTACCATAACACCCACCAACCCAAACTTAAACGATAAACTCACAGATGTCAAACTTTGATACGAAAACCGTAAAACGCGAAAACCTCTTCCTCGATTCGTCTTTCAATTCACGTGGTATGTAAAGTTGTGTAATTGATAAAATGTGATTTTTTTTCTCTGAAGAAATTTTTTCATAATTCTTTTTCTTTTTAATGTTAATTGTTTTTCGTAGTTTATTTTGTTTGGCTATGTACACACTGTAAGTTGGGATCAATACAAATAAAAAGAGGTGTGAATTATTTGTGGTGGATTATGGGTTTGTTTGTGGTGATTCATGTTGTTGTTGTTGAAGAATCAATTGTTGTTTGTTGTTGATTAACGGATGTAATTGATTTTTATGATTTTAAATGATGATTCATGATTGTTGCTGATTTAAGTTGTTGCTAATGGAAGCATTGTTCTGGCCGTGAAATCACTTCATCATCCCCAAGCAGCAGAGAAGAAGAAATCGCATCCAGCCATAATTCTTAAGGGGAAGAAAAAAATGGCATATGCTGCTATGCAGTAGCGGAGCCAGGAATTTCAACTAGTGGAGGCACTATATATATATTTTACATAGCAGGAATATGTATATTAACAACAGAGTGCCAAAAAACTAAGAACAAAAAACACAAATAAACACCTATAATAGGCCCCTGGAATATATAGCAGGAAAACACAACAGCACTGCAGCAAAAGGCAAAAAGACAAACCTCCAATATATAGCAGGAAAAGAACACCCCTGCCTAAGCTCCAAAACAACAAAAACAATAAAGGCCATCACCAAACCAAAACCCAGCTGCCAACACCAATTACAATTGTCCTCTACGACCTGTCATATTTTGGAAATATCGAATGATTTTCTCATTTTCAATCTCAATAAAAATCTCTCTCTCTATATAAGTAACTAGACAATCATTTAACCATTGATCACCCATTCGATTTCGCAACTGAGTCTTGATAATCTTCATAGCTGAGAAAGCTCTTTCAGCTGTTGCAGTTGCCACAGGTAGTATCAAAGATAGCTTTAAAAGCAAATATACAAACGGATACACAATATGTCTCCTTGTCTCCACCATCTTTATACTCAAATCACCAATCCCCTCTAATTCAAAAAATGCATCTTCAGAGCATACATCTACAATATAATTTTCAAGTTGAGAATCTAGTTCCAATAGTTGAACAGGAGAAAATTCTGAAGGATAAAATTGAGCTAAACGAATCAACTTCTTCTTATCAAATGCAGAAAAGCTATCTCTTGGGTTTAAACAAGCTACACAAAGAAGCAACTCAGTATTCACTTCTGAAAAACGATTATTCAACTCTTGAAGTTGTCGATCAATCACTTGATAGAAGAATTGAACTTGAAAGTAATGTAAGTTAGAAACTTTCTCCGAGTTGCGTTTTGACTTTTTAAATGTTTCATAGGGATCATCCAAATTTGGGATGACAACTTCATGATGTTCACAAAACAATGAAACTTCATGGAACAAAGAATCCCAACCATTATCCCTTATAGTTTGTAACTTTTGTTTGGACATTTTGACTAATTTCATGGCATTCACAATATCTTGATCACTTCTTTGTAGTGCTTGAGATAACTCATGAGTAATTGACAAAACTTTTTTCATCAAGTGCAAGATGAAAAGAAATTCAAAAGATTGCATACATTTCAACAAAAGCTTTGCGTCACCTCTTTGCTCCGAGCTTGTTCCATCTTCCTCGATCATGTCAAGTACATCAATCATAGAAGAGAATAAAGAAACTATACTAAGTAATGTACCATAATGTGAACTCCAACGAGTATCCCCCGCCTTCTTAACCCCGGTTTCTTGATTCAAGCCACGCCCACTACTTATTTCTCCTACTTTCAATGCTTCCTCTACCTTTTTAAATTGACTTTCACGAAGAGCATCTCGACGCTTACATGATCCTCCAACAACATTAGACAAATTAGCTACTTGATTAAAAAATGATGCAATGTCAGAATGTTTTTTTGCTAATGTCACAAGAGCTAACTGGAGTTGATGAGCAAAACAATGAATATAAAAAGCAGAACAATTTTCTTTCAATATCAAGCTTTTGAGACCATTATATTCACCTCGCATGTTGCTTGCCCCATCATATCCTTGTCCACGTATCCTTGACAAACTCAACCCATATTTTGCAAGCAATGCCTCCAAAGCCGATTTCAAGGATAAAGCACTAGTATTAGAAACCTCAACAATACCAAGAAAACGCTCAACAACTTTGCCTTTTTTATTAACATAACGTAAAGCAACAACCATTTGCTCTTTAACTGAGATATCTCGCGATTCATCAATCATAATAGCAAAGAAATCATCTCCTAGATCATGAAGTATTGCTTTAGTAGTTTCATGGGCAGCAGCTCTAACAATATCCTTTTGAATTTGAGGAGATGTTAGCTTAAGATTTCCACTAGTATTCTTCCAAACCTCACAAATAGTTTCATTATGGTTAATAAGAAAATCCACAAGCTCAAGAAAATTACCTTTATTACTTGATGATGAAGTCTCATCATGACCACGAAAAGCTAAACCTTGCATCAACAGATATCGAATGCAATCAAGTATGGCAGTCAGGCGAATTCGATATTCCACTTTAACTTGATGGGATTGTTTGTGCATAGCTCCTTCAATATGTTGCTTTTGTTTCATTAGATCTTGACAGTTTCTCCATGCTTGATTATGAGCGCTATTTACACTTCCGACATGGACTTGGAACCTGTCACTTTTTCTCCAATTTGTAAAACCTTCTGTTATAAAGGCCTCACCACTACCTCTATGTTCTTTAAGATGTGATCTCATGAGATAACAACATAAGCAATATGTTGCATCTTCCTTTTGACTATATTCCAACCAACCGCCATATTTTGAATACCATTCCGAATTAAACTTACGAGAGGAATCTCCAAATTTTGTAAGTGGAAAATTTATCTCTTTTGGTTGACAAGGGCCCTTTTGAAAATAGTATCTCCTAATTTTTTCTCTATCACTTGGATGATAATCTAAAAGTCTTGGCCTCAACCCAGGATCACTAGGAAGCTTCCCTAAATCCAATTCTAACCATCTTTTCTTCAATTTCAAAGGTGGAGCCAATTGTATACTTTCACATTCATCAAGTGTTTGAGGATTAGGATTAGGAGTTGATGATTGTCCTGATTCTGAAATTGGTTTGTAAAATCTCTTCATTGAATGTTTACTGCTGCAAATTACAAGTTTATTGATCAGAGTTGAGTCAATTTATAATTCTAAAAACACTACTTTTTTTGTAAGTTATAACTACCCTATAAAAACTACTAATGAGTACATAAAAATCATAGAAAATCAATCATAAAAAGAGCATAAAAACATCAACGCAGACACTTAAAGCAATAAAATAGTAGTAAAGTTTAAGATTGTTGAATAATCCCAATTCCCAAATAATCACTTATCAAACCCTAACAATAAAGCTTGCACAATCAACATAAATTCAATATCAACAAGGTAATAAACTACTAATAGATGTTAACTCTCATTACAATAATAAATAAATAAAACAAATAAGTTTAAAATCATAAAAATAAGGAAGAGAGTGTACCTATTAGATCACCACCATTAAAAAATAAGGAATAAGAAGATTAGAGACACAAGAAACAAGGAAGAGGAAGTTTTATTTTGAAACAAGGATGTGGATATGGTTGATTTTTTGATTTGGTTGAAACAGAGAAGGAGTTTGTTTGTTCACTGTGAGAAAGAAAGAAAGAAAACGTGTTACTGTAATTGTGAATTGTGATGGCGGGACAATTGTGTTGGTGAATCAGAATTGTATTAGCCAATTGGGCCTTGGGCTTGGGCAGTTGCTGGGCTACTAGGTGGGAGTGTTTGATATGTTAGAAATTACTAAAGCAATAATGGGTGGGGTTTTATTAGCAGTATATGTATATATATAAAAAAAAAAAAAAAAATTGTGCAGGCAGGAGCCCCCACAATCATGTGAGTGGCTCCGCCCCTGCTGCTATGAAACCCATTAAGTCTGGTTTGGAAGAATCTCAAGAACAGACCCATAAGATTAGGATCACTTGTTGGGAAGAAGATGAAGAAAGTAATATAGATAGGTGTGGTGATACACCATTAGATCTGATAGACCTCCTTTATCCAACGGTCTTCTTTTTGAGAGATTTAAAATTAATAAAATAGGACCAAATTGATGATGAAAACAAAGATAAAGGACCAAATTGAAACGTTTAATAGTTAGGGGACCAATTCGAAAAAAAGAATTAAGTTAAGGGACCAAGTGATGTATTAAGCCCTTAAGAATTCATTATCCATAATACAACTCTACAATGACATTCCATGAGTAATTAGACACATTTAACGGTTCCAACTTCCAAGTTTCAAGTTACTCCAAAGAAGCATACACCAAGTTAAGAAAACAGATGAGAAAGACTAGCAAACCATATTTGAGTTGAAACAAAAATCTACTATTACACATTCTCTAAATAGGATATAAAAATTTGAACCAAATTCATCAAAGAGACAGCGTGTCGATTTGCAATGCATAAAGCCTTAAACTTGTAAGTTATTCATGGCATTGACAATCAATTAAAGAAGTAATCATCAAAGAAGAATCATATTTGAAGGAAAAAAAACATTCAATTTCACATTACCTTAAAATTTCCAACAGTTAGGGTTTGTGGAGAAAGATGGAGATATCTCTTTGTTCTCACTTCAGATCGACGATGGAGATGGAGATGGAGAGTGGTCGCGGTGGTTGGCCGATAGTGGTGTGGTGGTTGCCTGGTGGTGGATCGACTTTGCTTTGTTGGAGATGGAGAAGAGAAATCGCGTTCTTTTTTTTAGGGAAGAGAAATCGCGTTCTTTTTTTTAGGGAAGAGAAATCGCGTTTTGTGTTCAGATGAAAGAGAAATTGACCGACCAAATGAAATTGACTTGGAAAATATTAATTTTAAGTAAGGGTATAATGGTAATTTCACATTAAGGATGGGGTGGCTGTGGCTCCCCCTTGCCACCCCCGGTTCCGCCACTGTAATCGTGCTCTATAATATATCTTATTCTGCAAGCTAATGATTTTCATTAAAATTACAATCATTATCACTATCCCTGAAAAGGAATATTTAACCTTGTGATTGGCCAAAGCGTGCAACTTCGCTTAAGGTGGAAAACTCCTGCAAAGCTACAAAGTTTTTGGAAGTCTATTAGTAAGTAGAGGATTACCTCACCAGGTAAAGGTTTTTATGAACGTTCATTCTCTGCGGTGGAAGATCTTCTAAGTATCCAATCAGGGCACTCATGGAACATTAACCTCAATTATCTTAAATTCTTTACGTGGAGTGAGGTTTTAAACATAACTTGCAACAACAAACCACTTCACAGAGCTGGATCTGCATATCTTTAGTTGCTCAGGAGTATTGTAGGCCTAAAATAATTTATGATATAGCTGGAAGCATGTGGACACCTATATGCATCGACAACAATACTAGTAAGTCTAATTTTTATCAAAGCTTTGATCACTATGCTAGAATTCTGGTAGATGTTTATCTTTCTGGACAGTTACATGATAAAATGTTAGTTGAAAGAACTGGATACTCGCTTTATGTGGACATTGATTCTGAAAAACTCCCTAGTTTTGGTAATGTTACCGAAAATGTTAGGCATTCGATTAATGAGTACAATAAAGCCAAGATTTATAGAGATACTAAGGAGGATAAAAATGCTAAAGCTCGTATAAAAAGAGTCCCATAAAGGTTCCATGCAAAGATGTCAATAATCCCGTTATGGCTAAGAATAATGATACTGTCGTATTGGAAAACGATGATAATCATGATCATGTTAAAATTAATGACGCAAACAAAGATGGTACAGCTATAATAGGGAATCTCATGTTAGGGTTACCGACGCGGAAGAGCTTGGCAAGGCATTTAATCAACCTAATATGGAATCATTTCTTATTAGGGTTGGTAACATTGAAAAATATTAATGAAGAAGCCGATAATGGGGAGCTTGTTGGATCACCACAGGTTGTGCAGGAAACTCAAATGTATATTAATAATGTCGATCTAGTTTTTGAAAATGTTGATGATATTAATTCCATTTTTGCAGAAGTGCAACAAGATATGAAAATCCTAAAACGGAATTGTGCATATATGGTAGAGGAGGAAAATAACATAGTCCATAACATTAAAGATGAATATGAGGTGTTGAATGGTAAACTCATCTCTGATACATCAGAATCTCAAAAGAGGAAAAATGAAGATGCACAAATGAAATAGTGGAGGTAAACCCACTACTAGGTATGATTCCAAAATAAACCTAGATGAAGATTATATATTGGAACAAGGAATATAAGGGATATTTCCAATTCCTCATCTAAATTGGCTTTCAAAAGATTATGCTATTTGCACCAGCATAGGATTTTATACTTTACCCTCGATGAATTGGGGTAATATACTCCTATCAATGAAAGATCATATTTTCTTCATTTTGTTTTCACAATCCGTTATAATTTTCATCTTAAGAACATCAAACTTATTTATCTCTTTCATTTAACATGTGATCTACCTCTCTTTCGTTCCAAAATCGAATCGTATCTGTCATGAGGGATAAATTACCCCCAAATTCATCAAGAAAAAATGTTGGCTCAGCGATATGGTTTTTTCCTTATTATCAATTACCATTTTCATCTCAAGAACATCAAACTTCTTCATCTCCTTCATTCAACATGTGATATCCATTTATTTCATTCTAAAGTTGAATCTTATTTGTCATTAGGATATATAACCCCTAATTAATCAAGGGGTAACGTAGACCTCATCGTTGATCCCTGGATGAGTCGCATCGATTTTCCAGCTAAATTACTCATTAACTTGTAGTACAAGTTTTTCTCTTTCAACAATAGAGACGATTTACTACATAACCGGTGGGGTATTTGTGATAATCAAACTAATCATATTGTTAGTAGCAGTTCGGATCAATATATTTCTTTTACCTGGAGTCTTACTTAATGATATTACACGCTTATAGTGCTATTATGCTTCTACTACTTACATTTCAAGAATGAGGCTTTGAAATTTTATCACACAGGAACATCAAAATTATTATCTCCTTTGGTGATTTATGGATGATCTCAATAATCTTGGGTGCTCATATATAAAGGGCATCTACAAATGAAGCTAGATTTGCATCTTCTTTCAAGTTTATGAAAATGTGGAGTTCACATGATAATTTTATAAATGTGATTAGAGATGTGTAGAATGATCATATTGTTGGGTCTCTTATTCATGTTTGAAGATTGTATTCCCTCCTTGTCAAAAAACCAACATTGTTGTTTGAGATCATAATTATTCATCATTTCAACCTCCATCATCAGTTCCTTTTTGTGCTTCCGTTCGCATTTCCGATGTTGTATCTGTTCGTTTTGAGTTGCATTTTCGTTAAAGTGAGTTGCGTTTTCGTTGGATTGAGATGTGTTTTCTGAATCACTGTTAAAGAAATAAAATACTAAAGTTTATGCATGCTGGGAGGTGGTTCCATTTGACTAACAGAGGGGCTAACAACAAACATTTTTCAAAGTGCAAGGACCTAAACCAAACAAAAAAAAAATGCAGGGATCAATGCTAAAATTTGATGAAACTGTAGCGACTAATCACATATTTAAGCCTACTTTTTTAAAGCCATTTTTTTTATATTTCATAGACATTTACAACATGTCAAATCTATGGATCCTCTATAAGTTTATATAGACTAACGAGTCTATCAACCTTATGACCAATATGAAGAACTACATATTCACCATGTAATCTTCCAATGGAAAATGCATACTCCCTCCGTCCCAAATTGTATGTCGCTTTAAGGAAAAAAATTGTCCCAAATTATATGTCGTTTTACAATACCAATGCAACATTAATGTTACTTTTCCTATTATAACCGTAACTATTTATTACTTTCTCTTCTGTCAATTCTTTCATTTATCTTTTCCATATTATTTATTAAGGACAATTTTGTAAAATAACTCATAATATTTTTTTTCCATACAATATTAATTGCATTTCTTAATATATGTAAAATGTTCAAAACATCATACAATTTGGGACGGAAGGAGTATATAATAGCAACGTTTAAGAATGGTCATAGTGATATATCTCAACTTATTTAATGTGTGTCGCGGTGTTGTTTAATGATGTTGATCAACTAAGTTCCAACAAGTTTGAGAAAGCAGCCAAGATTAATTCTTTGGTTTTGATAATTTGATGGTCAAAGTCTTTGCAGATACACCACCATCCTTCATGAAATCTTAGTCTTTGTTCGTCACACTATTTCTCTCTTCGACCGTCAATTTAAGATCCCTTTGAATAAAAAATTAATTAACTACGGAAAGAAAATAAAAAATAGGAAAAGACAAGAGAAATTAAGTAGACAATAGTTGATGAAACTTTTCTCTATATATAAAACACGAGTAATAATATCTCTACAACTATTTTTAAATAACTCTTTCTCAAACTTTCATTGTGTTTATAGTCGCTCTTTTTCTCATTCTTTCTCAATAGTTTTCGATCAATAAAAAGAGATAAAAACATGGTTACCCCAATGAAAATTGTTTTCAACGTTTACTCTAGTAATCATTCTCTTATTAAGTGAAACTTATATAAAGTCTACACTCTACATGAGTTACATCCCTTAAAAATGAATGTTAGTGTTGAATATATATTTCAAATTATAGCAGTGTTATTTGAACAACTATTTGTTTGAAACAATATAAAAAAAAGGAATGTTAACATGACTAGGGGTGTGCACGGTTAAAACCAAACCAAAACCAAAACCAAAACCAAATATTGGTTTTGGTTTTGTTCCTTAAACCACTTCACTAGAAACGAGATTTTAAGTACAACTGGTTTGGATATGGTTTGGAACCGGTTTGAAACTGGTTTGTCAGAGAAACCAGTTTTTTGAACTAAACCAATTTTTTTTTTCAAACCGGTTTTAAACCAGTTTTTTTATTAAAAATCCTGTTTTAACCCAGTTTTCAAAAAAACTAGTTTTCCATTTTTTTTTGTTGAAAATACTAAATTTCATTCAATAACATATATCTACTTCAAAAAGAGTCAAACTGGTTTTAAAACTAGTTTTCCATAAATTTTCCAAGTCACATCAAAATCAATCCAATCATTGTACACCAATAATAGTTACAATCATCCAAAAAAAACACAGCTAAACCAATCAATGTACACAATAGTTACAATCATCCAAAGAGAACTCTTGAGTTCAGATTAATTTCTCCACCAAGAAAGCTAACAACAAATAGAAATGCAATCATTCATCCTAAACAAAGACTTAACATCATTGGCAGTGTCAAATTCTGGAATTTGTTTTGCAATAGTTGGACTCATTCCAAACAAGTAGCTACCAAACCCACCTACACAAAAAAATCAAAAGACATGTCAACAACAGATAAGGTCATTGTATCAGAACTGAAATCATGAAAGACTATAAGGTCTTTGATCCATCTTCATCTGATATCTAGATTTGACAATTCAGTTAGATATGGTGAGCATAATAATATATCTGACATTGATGAAGGTTCATAATATTGCTTTAAGGCTAAGCTATGTTATTATAGATCATGAATTATTCTCCTTTGCTTGTTGGATTGGCTAGCTACTAGTGCATAAGGCTACTTTCTGTACATGTAAAAATTTGGACTCATTAAATGTCACACTTATAGATATGTTACTAGTGCATAGTCTAAAACACACTTATAGATATGAAGTCAAGCAGTTTTCCTTCAACAAACTGATAAAGCACATACTGATAAAGAAGGCATAGTAAAGAACCTACACACATACTGATAAAGCACATACTGATTATGTGCCAAAATCATGTGACAAAAATACTGAGAAAGCAACACAAGCACCATATACTGATAAGATGAAATCACATACCAGACAACAAACAGATAAATTCACCAAATTTTCCATGACAGAAATGCAAAAACTAATACCTTCAATCATCATCAAGCCTCAAAGAAGCCGAATAGCCATCAAAATTTAATTGAGAAAGAATATCTGCAAAACACAAACATTTCATTACGTATCAAGCCATATTTTAATATAGTAAAGATGATCTTCTAGTCTTACCTTGCTCAAGTTCATGTAGAGTGTCAAGATCATCATTTGTAACCAAAGATGAACTCTCAATGTCTTGATCTTTTACTTTAAGCCAATCTTGGGTGCAAACCAATGCTTCCACGGTTGTTGATGATAGAGAACTTCGATATGGATCAAGGACACTTCCTCCGGTACTGAAACCAGATTCAGAGGCAACTGTAGAAACAGGTATAGCTAATATTTCTCTTTCCATTCTTGCCAGGACTGGATACCGGTTGGAATTTTCTCTCCACCACATTAAGACATCTAACTCCCCTTCTGCCTCTAAATCAGCAGCCAAGTACGAAGTTACTTCAGAACCAGATCTAGTGCTTCCTTTTGACTTGTAGAATCGATTAAAGCCATAGGGATCAGATTGTCCACTTACTTGGGATCGGTTTTCTTGTGAGTTAGCAGAAGACTCCCCAATCCAACCATTATACTCATTTAAAAGTGAATTGAAACTTGAATAGACTTTCTCTTTGAAGCACTTAGCCTCGTCACTACCAAAGAAATTATCGGCATACCAAATGATAAACTTAAGTATGTGTCTAGGGTCTAATACCAGAGCAATTAGCAGCATCATGTTCAGGCTATTGGGATCCCCCCAATACTTATCATACTTAATCTTCATACTATCAGCCATTTCTTTTATACGCGTATCTGGATTATTGCACATTTCTTTAATTTTTTTTCCAATGCCAAATACCTCAAACATGTACATATTGCTAGTTACATAGGACGAACCAGTGGCTTGACACTTGACAAAAATTTAAAATCTTCTTGTTTAACTTCCAATTGTTGTCAACAAAATAAGCCGTCAAAGACATATAGCTATAGTTTTGGCAAGAAGTCCAAAAGTCGGTGGTTAGGCAAACTCTACCCCAATGTTGGGAAAGGAATGTTTTCAACCTTACTTTTTCGTTGCCCCACATTTGTAAGATGTCACGTGATAATGTAGTGCGTGAGGGAATCTTAAATTGTGGTATTCCAAGGTTCAAAAAATAATGAAGTGCTTCATGATCCACCTTTCTAAAGGGAAGCTCAAGACCTATGAACACTTTACCCAGTGCTTTTCGAAGTTCCATTTGATCAAACTTTGAGATTGCAGATGAATTCCCTTCCATATCTGCTGTTGAGCATGAACCCGATTTCTGCTTCTTGTTACTATCTTCCTCTTGGTGTTTCAGCCAATGATTTCTCATTGAACTCGTTCCATTGTTAAACTTTATCTCCTTGGGACAGTAAATACATTTTGCTCTCTTTTCCTCCTCTGAAACAACTATAAAGTGATCCCATGCTTCTAAGCGATTCTTGCCTGTCCGAGAGGGAGGAGGTAATGGATTGGCAACATGAGTAGGAGTAGAAACCTCATGCTCTGATGTTTCAGAGTTTGGAAAGTCACGAATATCCATCACTGCAACATTTAACAAATTATTCATGAGATTCCGAGGCACAATAATTATATCAGGCATGTGACAATACTTTAGATATATATTATATACTACTCAACACATTTTTAATAGGATGCACAATCACCCAATGGAATCTTTTTTTAGAGACTGATTGGGAATGCTAGTTTCTTACCTCACATAGACTGATTAATGTAATAACTAATAAACAATATAGGTGATGAGTAAGTAATCTTGATTACTAGCTCATTTACATGACCAACGTGATAAAATATTGTAACATGAGTATAATCTTGCAACGTAATAAAATGTAATTCATAGCCTTGACATACAGGTCATCTTGAATTTCAGTCACTTTGGATTCATCACATCAAAAACATATCATACTCACGTTATCCTTACTCTACATGAAAGAAATACAATTTTATATGCATGCTAAAGGCTCGAAAAACTTACAACAAACCTGAGGAGGAGACAAGACTTGCCTGCACTAGAATCTCCAGTCAACAAATAGTCACTGAAAATAACATAGAATGCAGCAGTCAAAGATATGATACTTTCATGTATGCCTATCTTTTTCCTGAAGAGAATGACCATAGAAAATTGGGTGACTATGACATGTCCCAAATGAGTCTTAGTCTATAATGTACTAAGTTTTGATAAGCATTAACCACTGGGTCATCTACAATACAGAAAATGCACATTTGAAAAGTCCAAATCCATGCCTTAGTACCACTAACTAGAATCCATAACTAGCATGAACAACAAGCCCATAATTTTTATGAACACAGTACAATTATGCCTAAGAAATTAAGGTACAGCGTTCAAAGTTAGTTAGTTATTAGCTTTGCTTAATATACCAGAGCACTTTTCTGAGTCAAGGCTGCAACTAGAATGGCTTCACAAAAAGTAAAGTATACATGCTTCATAGATGTACAATGAAAACAAGGCAAAACATCAGTTTGATGATTGACTGAATGAGCAAACATAGTATAAAGGGTTCATTCTCGCATATCCCACCTTATGCAAAAGTACATATGCAAGCAGTCATCTGAAAGATTTACCAAGGAAGAAAGTGCAACAATAATAAACCTGGTTTTCTTCCTTATGTTTTTGATTAAAACAAAATTTGCATGAGGTAAATATAATTTGAGGATAAGAAGCTCACTTAAAGTCAAAGAGAAATTAATTTTCATTCCAACTACTTTAGGCACCCATTTTCTTTGGTAAGCTTAGCTTTAGTATTTAGACTCTTTTGAACACAGTTAGAACACTACTATCAAAGAAGCAGAGTCCTGGATAGTTTTAAACTGATTCCAGACTTTGGAAGGCAAGAATAAAAAACTCAAAAAGAGGTTAAGAATAATAGCTGCAAGTGTGTAGAGATGATTCTAAAGGCTATAGGTTGTACAATCCAAATGCTAACAAGATTTTTGTGAGTAGAGATGTGAAACTTTAACGAGCAACAATGTGGAATTGGGATGAAAGTAATAAGGAAGAGATGGAAATTAAATTAGTTTGGGGTGATCATTAAAGTGGAGCAGGCGGTTAAACAAGTGATGAGGTTCATGATAGTAGTGCCAATGTGTTAAACACTGCAGAGGTATGAGATGTGAGTTATGAGCATGCAGAAATAGGTGTATGAAGTCAGATTATACTGAAGTGTTTTCCCTTGTTAGCATATTGGATATAGTACAATTTTGGTGAATCTAGTCTTTTTTATTTGTATTTGTATATGCATGCTAAATGCTATAAACTATCTTAAAGAACTTATGAAAATAAGTTGAAAAAAGCTTATGAGAACTGTTATAAGTAGTTTTCAGAAGTTCTCCGAAACGGTCTCATAAAACTTATACAAGTTGATAGGCTCAAAAAAGAGATCCAAACACACCCATACTGATCAAACACCATTGTATCATACAATGATATCAGAGCAACCTATGAACCAATAAAATCAGACAAGTGGTCAATTATAATTTCAGTTCAGAATTGCTTTACATACAATGTTGGCACACTTCATGACAAACCTTTGGCATCAAGTTGAAGGTCTGTCATCTACAAGTTAAAGTAAACACCAAATTAGAATAAAGTGTGTAAACTGAACATATAGTTACACAAGATTTTTTTTTTTTTTTAAAACTATATACTTTTATTGTTTTTGAGAGTTTGAGAGAATGTAATCTCAAATTTGATTTTGGATTCAAATTGGCACAAAGACTATCCTCCAATCATTACCGGGCTTGCCTCATGTGAGCTGTGTTTTGGAATCGGATGAAGGCTGACTACATTTTTGTCTAATTATCCTGAATATAGAAAATTGTTCAGACCACCTTGTCATACCCTCATTTTGGACCTAAAAATACTCACTCAAATTCCTCTGTTATTTTCCAATGCTTTCAAATCCACCGTGTTTTCTACTGTACTTCAACTGCATACGTTACTGCTTCGGTCTTTTGAATTTTTTTTGCATAAAATCATACAAAAGGGTATTTTGGTCATTTCCCGCAAAGGAACCCATTTCAGTCCCTACGATTTGTCCCTGAGTCTTTTCTGTCTGTTTGCATGAATCATATATCAAATTCTGTTTGAAAATCGTCTTAGTTTTGCATCTGAGTCAGTCTGAGTCAGTTTGAGTCGTTTTTGCCCCAAGGGCATTTTAGTCTTTTCACATTATCTGAATTTTGGGCAGAGAGGTATTTTAAAATACCTCATTTTTGGTAGTTTGTTCGTTTTAGTCCGTTTTGTCAATTTTAAACGTTTCACTTTACGTTATTTTCAAATTACATTTTTTAGCCAATTTTATTTTTTTTACTTTTTAGTCCAAATACTTTTAAAAAATTGCAATTCAGTCCAAATATTTTGTTTTTTGCAAATTAGTCCCAATTCTTTTTGAAAGCAGTCAAATTCTTTAATTCTTTTAAAAACAGTCCATTTTTTTTATTAATTGCAAACAGGTCCTATTCTTTTCAAATTTGCATTTTAGTCCTTTTTTCAGATTCAAGTCCAAGGCCACGCAAGCAAGGTCCAGTCCACGTGTCACTACCTCATTGGCCAGAATCACACATGGCAGGCTATAAATAGTACACAGTGTCAGAATCAGAGGAATTCACACGCCACATCACACAAACAGTTTCATCTTTCTCTCTCTTGGCAGTTACGGATCAAAATCCACAAATCCACAGAAAAGCTCAAGAACATTCATAAACCCTAGCATCAATTCCAGCACCAATTCAGCACAATTACACCCAAATTCATTGAATTCATCACTGAACCTGATTCACCGAAGCAAACAATGGCGAAATGCGAACGAATTCAAGGCAATTTCAAGCAATTCTCAGAGATTCGAGGGAACCTTCATCATTGAACTGCTGAGCTCGTGGTTCAAACGCGAGCACGCCACCGGAGGTAGCGCGCTGCAAGCGTGAATGCAAGCTCTGGTTCGGAGAAGAAGAGGGAAGAAGAGGTGAAGGATTTCACAAGATCCGGATCGGAGAAGAAGAAAGAAGAGATCGAAACCAGTGCGCTAGAAAAGAATCAGAGCCAAGAATCGAAAGAAACGGCACACATCTCTAATCAAAAACACAGGTAACACTCAAACTTCATCTCATATCACTGAGAATCATCGTATAACCAGAACGAAGTGAATCCATAGCAAGTTCAAACGGTCCGATCCAAAACCCTAACCCTAACACAAAAAATTGCTTGAAAAATCAAAGAAACGTTTCAAAATCCACAACGAGTGTAAACCGAAACGAATCCTTACATTTTCACCATGATTTCAGCCAAAAAACACAAGGAATCCGAACGGTTTGAACTTGCATCGACAAAACGAAAGATTCACATTGTTCCAACGGTAAAAAAACGTTTTCTTGTGAATGATTCATGATCAGAAGGGTTAGGTGAACGAAATAAGCCATGAATCTTGAGTTTCTGGGTAGATTTGAGAAGTTAGGGTTAGGGTTAAAGAGAGAGCGGCGCAAGAGAGAAGAAGAAGAAAGAGAAACCATCCAAGGAAATGAGAGAACCGGGTCTGGAGCCTTTATATAGGCGTGTTAGATCGGTTCGGGTTGAACCCGATCCAGCGCCCGTGCGTTTAGTCCGTTGGATTTAGTCCGGATGGATCCGGATCAATCCAACGCCCCTGAGGCATCCTGGGGATCCGGATCCATCAGGTCTATGGATTTGGGCCGGGTAATTCGGTTTCTTTTCAGTTTCTTGGTAATTTCCTGATATTTTGCTATGCATACTCCTCATGCTTGCTATTTGAGCCCCCTGTTCATCTTTATTTTTTACAAAAAATCCTAAAAAGATTATTATATGTTTCTTGATATGTTTTCATTGTTTTGTGGAGTTTTCACACTTTCAAGTGAATAAAAAGCATGTGCGCTAATTTTTATTGGATTTACATGTTTTGATGCTTTTTGGTGAATTTTCTTGCATATTTTGGATCCAATTTTTGCTCTATGGAGTTGACACTTGATATATGATTTTTTGTGATGTGTTCATCTCTGAATTCATGCTATTTCTACATTCTTGCATGCCTCATTGTTAATTCCTTGGTTTTCAAACTTAATGGATCATTTCTTGCTTTACAAGTTAACTCCTAGTCCTCTAGTTCATATGCTCAATAATGACTCCTTATTTTACAAGGTTGCTTACAATTCACAATGCTA